>JARPRH010000320.1:1494634-1516519 GCA_031763665.1 Calameuta haemorrhoidalis
AGGTGAGAACTGAGCTTTGAAGCGATTTGCTGTAGCGTAATTCGCTTAATGAAAGCATCGCGTGCTTCGGTACATTTGGGATTGAGGAAATTCTTCACTGACGAATTTCTATAATGCCGCTGATTACCGGATCTCTGAGGTTCACACAGGAAGAGGTCAGCGTTCATATGTAATTAACGTGTTAGCATTGGCTACCGTGCGTAGGAATACCTAATGAAAAGAAGCGCCGAACAACGCTAATTTCTCACCCTAGCGAAAACTGGAAGTCGGAAAAGGTGGAATGTGGAATGCAGAATGATCCTGGACCAGGAAAGGGATAAACGAATTTACGTCTTAGTCACGCAGTCGCAATGCACCTTAATTTCGCGTAATAACGCCGAGCTGCAACTCGATTCCCTCGTTCCGTTCTTCCTTTTCTTTTTCAAAGATTCCGAAACAGACCGTCAGGAAGTTAAGGAAACTGGTGGAACGTGGGAAAGGGAATGAAACGTGTAATTTTACTAATGAGAACCTAGAACCTAAAATTAATCCAAAGTAGAAAAGAGTGTGTGCACGTTGCGGCTTAGTTCATTCTTTTTTTCAATTTAAAAGAAAGTGACCTAAACTACAATTAAATGTCTTTGATGCAGTGTAGTTCAGATAGCTAAAACATACAATTTACAATAAAACATATTAATATTCTCAAGAATTCACCCCTGTATGTTAACCGTAAAATTATGTAAAATTAATGTTTATAAAGAAAATAGTCCAATTTCGAAATTAATTACTATGTTAATGAACACACTGTTAATATACGCGCGTACGATATACCCCTAAAACTGACTTTCTTATGTTTCTTTAACCTCGTGGCAATATCTGTCAGTGTAATTATAACGAAAAAATGTACACATAATATATACCCAGTTTTAGCATATAGATTATCCACATATTTATCCATCCTACGAGACTCCCTGTTTGTTAGTCACCGGAGTAATGACTAGAAAAAAAAATAGCTCATCGAGCTACCATTCCTCTTGCATATTTATTGCAAAAATAACACGCGGAAAAAACGCCTCAGGTTTTTTCTGACATAATCAAAAATTCACAGAGCATAAAATTAAGTATACAATTTTCAAAATACCGAAACACTTCTATGATCCTCTACCACTGTACTCTCGGACGACAAAGTATCAAGAGCGAATGTAAATTAGCCCTGTGAGATTTGCGTGGTACGTCGAAGAGGATTTTGCAACGTGCTTGAAATATGTCGTGATTAAAATTAATAGTTCCAACGCGGCTGTCCTATCAATTGTTAATGACTGTGTTTCTGGTTCGCTGCTAAAATACAATTCCGCGAATGGCACCAGCACAGTACATACCTCTGCTTAATGCAACTCCCAAGCGAAACATTGTTGTAAGTACATATATTACAAAATCCTTGTAACACGAGTGCATTAACTGTACACGTGTACTTACGGTTGATTAATTAACCAGAAACACACATATGGACACTTGTCACTTGTAATAAACCAATGCAACGATGCTCGGTTGCGTAAATATTCATTATTGCGAAAAAAAAACTAACCAATCGGTACTTAGCCAAATAAATGTCCACCGGTACTTGTTTCGTCTGGTTCGCAAATTTTTGCGATAAGGACTATGAAATTCCAAGTGATTTATATTGCGATTGAAGTGCAATGCAATATTAAATTAAACATACAGCGATTTGCATTAATACTGTTATTAATGACACAGTATTTGTTTCATTAGGATTACCGGCAGCCGAGGATTGACTTCGATATACGAGGAATTAATATTTTGTGAATTATTGCGTAATGTAAATTAACATAAATATGGAAAATATATTCGTATCGCAATGACGGGATTTTTACCAACGATGCAAACATTATATAACCCTCTTGTATCTATCCTATACGATTATCATAGTAGTGTAATAGTAGGAACACTTTTTTTTTTAATTGACATACATATATTCATAAGATATTCATTCGATCAGTCTTGATAACATATTCCATGCTGCTTCAGGCAAACAGTTTAAACTCTTCACTTTCAGCATAGGAAGAGAACATTTGATAGAACAAAACTGCAAGAAACCCCAATGGACCACGCACGTCACATCTCAACAGTGAACATTATATACCTATTTATATAATACAAGTTATCTTTTTTCTGTTTTCTGTTCGCTTCTTATGTTACGGACGACCCTGGTTTACTGGTTTCTCTGTGCAGTCTTTCCAGGTAATTCGCCGCCGGCTTTTTTTCTATTTTCATGAAGACTCGCTAGCGAACGTTACCTATATATGTACATCTACCTATGCGTTTTTCATCAAGTGTACCTATCGCTCTTTCTGTCTCTCTGTTTATCTATCTCTCTCATCCTAAAGTTTTATCCATTTTTTCACCGCACTTTTCGAACTCGCCGCCGCTCACATTTTTTCGCTCACCCTATATGTCGTTGCCGCGCTAGCTGAAAGTGGCTTGACTTTTTGTCACGTAGAAGGAACGAGCGACGATTTGCGCGATGAGCGTGTGGGCGTGTATACTTGCGAATTTGCATTTTGTAGTCAGTGTATTTTTTTTTTACGTGCTTCAATACCTTCCTCTCCTTTTTGTTTGATACGAAAAGATAAGGGATCCTTGGTCCAATTTACTACTTGACCTCCCTGCAATAAGATTTTTTAATGCTCCTCGGGCTTCCCTTTGAATTTTTCTTATAACGCGCGCTTATAACGGCTTCCTCGCCAGTTTGCGATAACTTTGTCTTCGTATCGAGCAGCTTTGTTACGTTTTCACTTAATTCACCGTGCACAATTCTATATACCTTTGTATGGTACAGTAACACTTTATCACTATAACGTCCCACCGATGTCTCTCGTAATAATATTAATCGATTCGGATCGGTCGTTCAACTTATTTCTTACTTTCGTTATTGTACTTGCAAGATATAAGATCCAGTTGATATCTCGTCAATGTGAAAGTTTCGTTATCTATTCACCTATCTGTACCTATCTAAAGGGGGACTAAAATAATGCAGTGAAGATTTACGTCATACCCATCGTACAAGAGGCTCTTTTGTATCCTTCTTACGAAACGCTGCGTCGCATTCGATCATTCAACTAGGTGGCATCTGCAGCACTCGCCGATAAATTAGTCGCAGCGATATTCTATTTCCAATCAATGCATGCGCAGATCAATATTAGTAGAATTGGCTGCAGATACGGTGCTGCACGTTCCGTCACTCTGGCACAATTGCATGCACGTTGCCATATTGAGCACTCGAAAAGCTGATATACAAGGAAATCAGCGTAGTTGAAGAAATTTTGGAAAAATCACCTATTAAAAAGAATTAGAAAATAATGAAAAGGAAAGAATTATAAAATATTAATTAATTTTTTTTTTCCTCGTTCAAGATAAACTACGATACACGTAGAGCCTAATCAGTCGCATATCACCAGAAAGATGTGAGTCCCTCGAAAGGAGTCGCTCCGGGGCTAAAATGAAAAATGTCGCGTCGCCCATTGAAAAAGCATCCTCGCGTCGGGAAAGGCTTTCACAAGTTTCCGCGGCATTCGCACTTCGAGCAGGGAAAACCAGAGGCACCAGCGAACAAAACTCGTAAATTTTCAGGACATACAAGTCCTGTCCCTTCACACTGAGAACTATGATGCTGCAGATATATGTATATCATGTGTACAACTACACCCATATATTCGCACGAGGTGGAAAGCCGATGTTATTTTTTGTATATTTCTGTCAATCAATTCGCAATAGTTTATCGGAAATACCGAGTAGAAACGAACCGAGCAAAATTGAGAAGACATCCGGTCGTGATTTTCATTTGCTCGTACGCGAAATACATGCAGTACATAGGATGACATATTCGACTATCAAATATTACGTGTAGGGACCTACATATGGGGAAGCTCGCGAAACGTATCGGGAACATATGTGCGGTTAAAGAGAAATAAATGACAAAATGTGAGAGAAAAAAATTTTTCAAACTTTACGGTCAATTTTATTTGCAATAATTTTCAATCCTTATGTGACACGTATGTGACAATCACATCCGCTACGTGGTTCATATATCGTGATACGAAACGTCCGGTATATCCGTCTCGTATCTAATATTTTTCTACTGACATATATAGACCATGTATACAGGTAGATCGTTCACACACCCAGTGGCATTGCAAACTAATTCCGGGATAAAGTTACTGAAAAAATACTAGCTTGCAAGCTAACAAACGCGGACCTTAAAATATACTTCAATGTTTGAACATGCACGCCCTGTGTAATTAAAATACGTAGAGACGTGATATTGTTGGACAATTGGATCTGGCGAAAAGAAAAATACTCGAAGTGTATATTGGCTCGCCATTAGCCCAAGGGGCGATAGTAGGAAAACGTATAGAAAAAAATTCTCGAATTGCCGTACGTGCTATTTTCGTACCCCTAGAATTTCATTGATCCCTCGCAATATATCTGTCTGCTATATTTTTTTAAATCTCTGTATCACGAAAATAAACTGTCGACTGTTCGTTAACAGCAAGTTACAATAATTCGTGAAATGGCTCTGCTCCGCTATTATAGGTTAATGCTCGTAGCGATAATGGGAAAATTACGAGAATCCATTGTGCACGTCATGAATTTGAAGCATATTGGACCTATTTCAAAAGAGATATTATCGTAGCTGGTGTATCGTAAAAAGCCAATGTTTTTTTTTTTTCATTTTTTTTTCATAAAACTCGAACATTTCTCGTACACCCATGCATTCATGTAAAAGCCATTATACGTGACCCCGACTATATCGATTTGTAAAATCGATTTTTATTACTTACCAGAATGCAGTCTGGATATATTGAGAGATTATGGCATAAAACTCAAAAAAAAAGCATGTAAATAAATGATACTTTCTACCGAAGAGAACAATCATACGAGTAGTTAATTTACGTGAATTTCCATGTGACGTTCCATCGTATGTAAATATTGCAAAAAATATATATTTCCAATTTGCACTTTCAATCTCTCACAATGCTAACTGTTGCTCGTTTCGGTGCGAAGACGCGAATTCAAAAATCATTCTTCGAACGTACCGTCGTAAGTCGCACGCAAAGTCAGCACGCTTCCCCTCTCAATTTTGCATTGCTAATTCAAAGATAGTATACGCTCGTTACGTGTTATCGTTGGGTCATACAGGATAAGTACTGTGCTATCAATTTGTAACGTTCGGCCAGCAGCTAGTAGTCCCTCCTCTCGTGACAAAGCTTTTACGAGCAATTTAAAGGCCAGCCTAAAGGCTTTCGGAAGCTTTACGAGATCCGTGATGGCTAGAAGGGAATCGGTTATCGGATGGGATAACTGATACTGGAAATTTCGCCAATTAAACTCGTACTTAGATAATGACCTCTTTTAACGATTTCTATTTACCGGTTTCTATGTACAAGTATATAATAACTGGCCCATACTATATTATATGTATAGCGAGCGTTCATTCACACTGCACGACGCACTGCAAACGACACGTATGTGTATGTATATATGTATATGTATATGCATATGTATATTGCATATAATAATAATAGCGAAATATGAATCTTGAATGTCGCATGCGAACCATGCCAAGAGCACCGAAACACCATTCTCAGACAGCCGAAAGTCACTAGATTTTAGTATTCGCGACATATATCATATACACGCGTTTAACATTGAAACATTTCATTGTCAATTCATTCGAATCATAAACTATTGTCATTTCATTGATTGGATCGATCATATCGCGGAACCACTTTACGATATCGATGTGATCGGTCGATTTGACTATGTAGGGGGAGGAGAACGGTGGTACGGCGAGTTTAAATATTGAATTTTTTAATGAATTTTAATACTTTTGATTTTTATGGTTGGTCGTATTGCGTTTTTTTTGGTTCATGCATACCTGAAAAGTCAGTGTGAACTTGAAAATGAGATTTTTTTTTCAATACGCGATCGTGTAAACTCGCCCTACCATCCAACGACCATTGTTATTAACCGATTGTTAATTTATTTAAGTTTTAAGATTATTTGCAGGATTTTTGTAAATCGTCCAGCCGTCTGGATTTTCTATACACATGTGTGCTTACACGCGCAGAACGCTCGGTTATTTATTAACTGCCATTAAAAAGTGATTGAACGCGTCTTACAGTACGACAATACACATCGCGTGCGGACGACATGCGAAATTACACGTGTCTATATATAACAGTGGGTCTGCAGTATGCGGCGTATTAACGGCAGAGTGAATTCTATTGATAAAATCAATCGGTGGTAATCGGGCGTTTAATTAAATTAGTGCACTAAATTCCGTTGATGCACGGTCGGGCATTGTCGAAATGGCATTGTATGCCAAGTGCTTGCTGGACTGTAGTGTACCAACTCATTTACGTAAAAAAAAAATACTATTAATTACTTTTTGGAGTTACCGTCCTATGGCAAATTGCTATTACCAAATTAATTTCCAAATCCAATCTAATTGAATTTTTCATTATCGTACGAATTATCAATATCAAATCTGCTGCATTCGCGATTCTCGCATTTTGTAAATTGTCGCATATATCCATTGGGACTTATGTTCGCGAACTGCTCCGAGAGTCGGTATTGTCGGTATTGATTGTGAAATATCGATACTTGTCTTCAATTATCGAACGATTTTTCTATTGTGTATATGTGTTTACTATACTTTTATTGACTCAATGATGTTATTCTGTGGTGCTTTGCATGTCTCTATTGGACTCTGCATGTCGTATAGGGCATCGTAAGTACTTTAAACGAACTCACCAGAGACTACGAACACACGACACTCTCTTAGTATTATTTATATATCTTTTAATATTTAAACTGACGAAATTTATACGTGCGGATACTTCGTTGCCATGGAAATAATTCATTTGGCGAATCGCAGGGGAACAAGCGTAAAGATATTGGCTATGCCAGTAGATACTTTTCGCTGCGACAAGACGCGTTTTATGTAGGACGAAGGAAACGGCGGGAATTTTGAAATAATTATATTAACTCGAACTCTTTGGAAGATCCTTTCACTTACTTTGAGTCATTATCATAATTACCCTTAATTAATGGATAAAGACAAACAAATATTATGAAAAGGTGATTAGTATTAGAGCAAATCGATAGTACAATGGTGAATCGAAGGGACTGGACTTTATATTACTTATGTATGAAATTTATCTAATTATTATAATATATTATATTAGCGTCCTGGTGATGTACAAGATGTTTAAAATCGGACGAGTGATCTCCTTCGGTGTCTTTAACACTTATATTGATTAAAAAAAAGAAATTGTAACCTTAATTAATCAGGGGCTGCTTTCGAGACACGGAACGAGGTCCGGCCGTTTTATTTAATTTAATTTATTTATTATCGTCGAATGCGTAACTCAAGTACTACTCAATGTTTTAGTTCCTCCTCTATGGTTATACGAAGTTATTAGCAGTAGTCGTATATTATTATTAATATTCCATATACATTATGATCCTGTAGCTAGTAATATTTTCCACGTAATGAAATTCCCTTCATTAACCTCTTTATTAATGTTTCGCAGTATTGAATTTCCGCTTCCGCCCCCCCCCCCCCCCCCCCGACTTCCAAATATTCGCAAAGTCCAAGGATCAGCGAGAAATTGCAAGGCGCGCCACGTATGACAAAGTGAGATATCGGTAAAGGTTTTTGGATGAGTAAATAAGGAGGTGAGAAGGGATGGAAAAGTATGAAAAATGAACTAAATCAAATAAAAGTGTAGTAGAACCCGTGGAAACTCTTGCCGTCGATACGATTGCGGATATTGCAATACTCTCAGCCGATCATCGCCCATGTGAAAATTCAATTCCATCGATGTTGAATAGACCGAGTACTCCACAGGTGATCGATAGCGCATTAATTAAATCTTTCATGTCACTTGAAAATATTTTGTGTGGAGGAGAGTAAGTTAATTTTTTTTAAAAATCTCCGATGACGCGCCCAAAAAAAATATTGCCGCTCGCTCATTCGAATTTCCCGCCCAACGAACGATAAACGCTCTCATCTCCCTTGTGGAGTTTGCTGGTCTACTAACCACAAAGTACCGGCGCCCCTTCGTTTGTATTTACAAACAAGTTTACCACAGTGGTTGACAAAACGAGAAATGGCGGAATTGTCACAGTCGAGAGAATTCACGAGTAAATTAGACACGCGTCGTCCGATAAATTTTCTCTTCTCGTTTTTTTTTGTCCACGCTACTCGTGAAACGAGACATGAATCTGCTGCAGTGTTCAGTGCTTATATGCATATTTTTATCTACAGATTATCTTACCGACAGAAAGTTTACCTTTGATCGACTAGAGGAATTTTTCGTTATTTTCACGTACTTCGAAATGGGATCGAAGTCAAGGAAGAAGTTGAGATTTATTAAATGGAAAATTCGCATAGTTGTTTACTTGTACTTTGCATTATTCTTGGCTACGTATAACCTAGTATAGGAAAATTCTTAAGTACATTGTCATCGTGATGTAATTTCTGATGCTTTATGGAAATTGTTACAGTTATTGAAACAATATACTCCCTTCTACGTAATTCGCATATATCTTTATTGCTTTACTTTTTATTGCTCTTTATTTCAGAAACGAAAGCGCGCTGGTACTTGTCCTTTAATATTGTGTGTATCGGTTTTGTATATTGAGTTTCCAACGTACTTAGGCATTATAGGGTTATTCATGTTTAACGCACCACGTGAAACTTTGTTCTCTCGTAGATATCAAATGGGCAGAATAACTTCAAGTGATGCGTTTATCACAAATATGCCTATACTATATGATCTATTCTACAGGATTGAAATAGAATAGAATAAGGACGTTGGAAAGTCAATAGTCATTTTTATTGTGCTTAAACCCCTCTTACGTGCTTAATCAAATTTTTATTTAAAATTTTCTTCCCTTACCGAGATCCTCGTTTGGGGTTTCCCGTACTATTTTTACGGTATCGTATATATATATGTGTATGTGTGTACCTAATTAAAATTTAATGATACACCATATGTTACATAGTTTCGAAAAAAAAATTCGAAAAATAACATTTTCTCCAGATTCTCAGCTATAAAGAATTTCCGAGGATCTCGCGTGATTATCTCACTTCCGTGTCTAATCACTTTATATTCCGAGCCTCCTTCCGTAGAAATTCAAATCTTGATGAGCATAATTCACGATAATCACGATTTCTTTCTCTCGATCCAGGAGAAGGAGGATGGTCCAATTTACAAGTTTTACGAGGTTATCCGCGATCTTGGTGATAATTTTATGAGCGACCTCACGACCCTCCACAACGTGACCTTATTTGCACCTAGTAATGCAGCATGGAGCGAACCTGGCGTGAAGCAGCTTCTCCAGGACAAGAAACGGATGCGAGAGATTCTGAATCTTCATTGCGTCAAGCAACGACTTCCGCTGGCCGAAATCATACAGAGGAACATTAATCAGGTTAGTTTAATGAAAATCGATTCGAATGAGACTCAATATGACTTTTCATAAAGTCGAACGTTGCGCGAGGTTCTCATTGACTTGAATTAATTAATCGATTTCGTCCTTATTAAGAATTTATTGCATTCTCTTATGTCGATACCGAATCTCCCCACTTTCCCCACTTTCTTTCTTATCGTCACCAAGACACAATCGACAATCTTCACAAAACTTTATAAACGATGCCAGGTTACTGTTTTCTGAAAAATGCAGTCGCTTGGAAATGGACACTTCGAGGTAACGAGAATTAACACACAGCATAGTCGACGCTTATTTATTCAATGATATCACGTGTGTCATACACGCACAATTACATACTGCGATACACGCACCCTTGGCTTTATACCTCGTTCAATTTTTTTAAAATCGATACAAAAACGAATGCGTAGACATTCAGAATCAAACACTATGCATAGTTTGCTTCGAATCCCTCCTGTGCATTTATCCAGCAGCTGTTCCTAAATATATCACTATTCCCATGTACCGGCATATTGCATAAGTAACAAGTTAGAGAAGAGTATTTTTGAAAAAATAATCTAATCCAAGTCACATTCATTTGACTAATTCATTAACAATAAATTGACAAAGGGGTCCAGAGATCTAAATATTGAGAGGACTCAAAAGGTACATAAGAGTTATATAAAAACAATTGGCCAAAACGTAGAAGTAAAGAATGCATTGCCTATCGGATTTACGTTTAATTCACTCTCTTCGTTCCTTCGTAATTTCATTATCGCCCTGCGGAACTTCTCGAGTTGATTAGATGATAATGAGCCTCGAGACGAACAAAGATGAGCAGTGCGCTTAAGGCACCAAGGAAAATTTAAACGAACCTTTTCGTCAGAAAAAGGACTGGAAGCGTTTCTGCCATTTCGAATCCCGTTGAGTCAGCTCGACATTTCGCAGCGATCGAATCGTAAAACACGGAATAATTTATCTGACTGTAGTAACTTCGCTTTTTCGTTTTTCACTTTTTTCTTCAATTTTTTTTAGCTCTCTCATTCCTTTTTCTTTTTTTCCAAATTTCTCTCCGCGTCTCTCGGCAAAACGGAGCGCGCGTTTAAATTCCTATGGCGATGCAGCTACACTTCTGTTTACCAAGCGTCCTGATGACGGGCTTCCAGCGTTCTGCAGGACTAGCAAAATTGTACGAGTGACCGGCGAAACTCCACGGCTCGGGTTGTGACGACAATGTTATCGTTCAAAGGAAAATTTTTCGAGCTCTCGTCTCACCAGGCTATTCGTGCGTGGTCGGTCGACGTCCAGGCTAATTTGATTTTTTTAACACGCAAATAATTTCAAATGTATAGAGATGAATAGCGCAGTCGTGAGAGTGGCTATAAAAAAAAGAGTGGAAACAAATATTCAAAACCGTAGCTACTCTAACGCATAAATGCACTGCTGAATGTAGTCCAGTATAAAATAAAATTTTTCATGCTGTTGCGAAGTACCTGCAATTAGTAGCACACTGAAATAAAATTTCATCTCCCTGTCACTTTAACCGAGCGACATTTTACGTACAAAGTAGAAGAGTAGAGACGGGAGAAAGATTGAGATTTTAAATAATATACAGTCTTGTACCGGCTAATTAATAACGCGACTGACAAAAAATATGTGCTCGTCGACAAATTCTACAAATTTACTACCGGTAACAGTTATACCTCGATAAAGCTAATAAATTCGCCCGAATCTCAAATGAATTCGAACAGGTTTATTCGGCTTGCAACAATGTTTGCGGATTTCCCCTCTACATATTGTACCGCCGATTTATGGTTGAACGTGAACGCGCTTCGGCAAATTCGTTGCAAAAATTTTACCTGACTGGGGCGCGTGCGAATTTGACCGGTGCTTCGTATGCATATACCGTCAAATATAGACCGAGAGAGAATATTTTGAAAATTGAAAGTTTACCAGATTTCTTCCCTGACGTTGTAATAAATATTGATACATATTTTTTTAGGGCATAGAGACAACGTTGTAATTTCCATTGAATTTTAACCGTTTGCTCCATTCGTTGCTACAGTCAAATATAACACTGCTGGGACAATGTAAAAAACGGCCATTAAATTTCATTTCAAATATTTGCGATGCATTCGTATGCATACAATTATATTTTTTGCTATATGCTTTAACTAATATGTACGTCATTATCAAGGACGATAAAGTCAATAGCAACTATAGTATTTTCTCGTGTAATCCGTTCATAGGAATTTCGCTACTAACACATACCCTTGTGTACACGTGTTATGTAACAAGCATTAATTAGGAAATCGGTATTAACTAAAACAAATGTAGCTTTCAGAATTCATAGAAACACAAAAAATCTCATTGACCTTAATTTTTAGGCACGACTGTACGGAACATGCATCTGAATGTCTTATGCATTCGGAATCGTAAAAAAAGTGACATATGTACAATATATATATGTATGTAAACGCCAATAGCCAGTATGAAAGGTAGATGCTCGTGAATTTTTTCCGCAACGGCGAATAAGATGCGACTCCTGTGGTCGAAGAAGTCAATATGCCTCAAGATTAGTTTACCCCGTTATTTCTTTTCGGTATTTGTCTTTGAAATTAAAAAATATTTGTCCTGTTTTAAATTGAAGCGCACCAGTGCATTGTGCAACCACAACTGACGACTAAGAGATTTGCATTCAAGTGTTACATGGAGGTTTAATTTAATATCTTGAAAAAAGTTACGTATGGCACCGATGCATTTGATTGGTTTAAACAACCACTAATTTATTTGCGAGCATTGCCAATGCATGTAATAATTAGAAGCAGCATCATGTGCCGATGCATTCAACGAACGAAGCTATCTAACAGGATATTGAAATGCAATTTGCAATACGAGATATTTCGCGTAATTACGCGCATCAGCCACGCCGTACGTACATACCTTGGTAACACGTAGACGGATACATACATGTATGTAAATGTATAGATAGAATATAGAGAGAATTCAAGTCTCTGTACTTGGCCGGGAGCGGTCGTATGACGCACGTATATATGTATATGTCCTTTTAATTGAATCGATTATTCGAGAATTTTATTCCGGAAGTCGAGGTCGTGGCATAAAAGAAAGCAAAACATTGCCCCAGTGAATAGGAGAAAATTGGCGAGTTGAATCCGAGTAAAATTCATCCGGAAAAAGTCATCCGGTTAATTTATTCGCGCACGTGTCACCCGGTGCTACCGTGTCTGCTTGAAACCAAGCAGGAAGTAAAAGAACGGCGGAAAGTCGGGAGTCCTCCTGGTGGCACTTTAAAGCAGTTTTATAAGGGAAGCTACCGTGGAATAGCTGAATTAGCATTGAGCGAGAAGCATCGCGCGAAGCTATGCTAATTTATCGTTGCGATATGTTTTATGTCACTTTGTGCTTTATAATATGCGCAGGGCTAATTCATTCCGCCCTGTACGACAAAGATGGGGAATGGAGCTTTGACTCGGAGTCGAAACGAATCGGATGACGAATAAATTTTTACTTTTCGAGTAAACGAAAAATTCAAACGTAGCATATACAATATATATATACGGCAGGTAGGATAGAGTAGTAGATGTCAGAGTTGCATATACATGCAACGATGTGCCAGTGGTATCTATAGATATAGTATGACGTGGGAAAAGCAAAAGGCCGGAAGTGGCTGAGTGCATAGCGAGAAATTCATGAGAAGGATCAGAAAGAGATCGCTACGGGAAAGCCGTGTGGATCGACTGTGCGAAGTGGCAGTGATTTGCAATCTAAATCATTCGCGAGTAAAAATTTGAATAGCCCAGCCAAGCATCAATTCACGTTGGAGATCCGGGATATCAATTTTCATGCGCTTTTCCTTAAACTTGCCTATCTCCTCTGTGCAGAGTTTCCGAAGACATACGTTCCTTTCCTTCGAACCTTGCGTATACCTATACATTATACTATACCGTATGTACGAGGTATATACAATATGCAACTATAGATATAGTTCGCATTAGATCAGCCACTTTGACACACTTTCGAACTCTCAGTATCTTACACTTATGCTTTAGTGGAAAAATGGCAGAGACTATACCGCCATTGCCTTTTTCATCTGAACACGCTTCGCGAAAGTTTCATCCGAGCATACGGATCCCTGATTCCACTGTGAATCTTCATTTCCTAGATTTCGCTCTAGGTCATGTACTTCGTTGAGGCATCACGACCCCTCATGAACTGTGGGGTCGGATACGCGACGAGCTTTTGATAACGTTAGCTGTTCCAGGTACCCACGCTCACCGAGAGAAAGAATCTCTACTTCAATGTGGTGAATGGACCAAATGAGAACAATACATTGACCGTCGAGGGAGGCGGCGTAAACGCTACGGTTATCACTCCTGATATAGCTGCTACCAATGGCTACATCCACATCATCAATCGTGTCCTTGGCGTACCTTATACCACAATTTTGGATAAGCTCAGGATCGATCCCATGCTCAAGTGAGTATCTACCAGTATGCACTTATGAAATGTTAAGTCGCTCGTAAGTTAGGGTATATATATATATATATATATATATATATATATCTTTTTCCAAAGGTAACTTTCTCCTTATTCCTAATCCCTTCGCCGCATTTCAAACTAAGTTCGCCTCTTATCCGTAATGCCGGTAAACTCTTATCCGCTTCATGTCGGTTACCTTACGCGCGACTGCGTTTTTCATTTGAATTTAATTAAAATAACGCAACAAATTCTCATTCCTATTACCGTGAAGGCTCTCGTAAAAACTATAACCAAGACTTACCGGAAATTGCTTACCGTGTGCCCGGGGGACTTCGGGACGAGCTAGTAATTCCGTTTTCAAACGCTTCCGCGGGTATTATCTGCCCTCCAGTCGAATTTTCTTGGGCCTCCGGGTGTCGGCATACAACAAGAAACTCAACGAAAAGAAACAGAAAAGTATTAGAGAATTATCGTTTGAAGATATTCAATTTTGAATTCATGCGGTAAATCAGCCACTCGACTTCTCTTAGCGAGTGACTTCCCGAGCAATACGGTTCTAAGGATGGATTAAGGACAATCTAAAATTATAATTAATAATTTGGGATTTGAGTAACAAACTGGAGCTCCGGATTAAGGGGGTACACTCTCTAAACTTCAAAGGGACTGTGAAATAAAGTTTGAAAGAGACGTAATTTAAAACATGTAACAGTCTCGTATTGCTTATTTATGCCTTTTAGTACCATATCCTACATCGTCTAATCCTTTAATAAAGCTCAGCGGGATATTCTTTTTCCATGTATTTTGATCATAGCAATGGATGTACATAATGCTATAGTAATTGAACAAGGATTAAAAGAAAAATTATATCAAAGAATTTTCAAATTACAATACAAGTCAACGTCCAGAGTATGTTACGTTAAATCGGATATTAACTTTGATATCAGTTTCATTAGGCTAATGCCCGAGAGTCATGTAGCATCCCCAAGTAGTATCTATTGGAAAGCTATGCGTCACGGACGGATACGGTGACAGAGGATGGACGACTCGAATCGTGGTTTAGGTGTTAGCTTTAATGCCATTAGCCCCTTTATAGGATAGTCATGGTCGTATCGTAACTCGATGCACTGGATGGATGGTGACGTCAGTATTCAATCACCTACCATACCCTAGGTACAATCAATTTCAAACAAGCCAAGCAAATTCGTATATGTTCAAAATCGATATAGAAATTTCGTGACGGATATAAACAACTTCAGTCTAATGGATTTTCCTGTTATCAATCTTATAGCTCGACATACTTCCTGGGACAACGACGCGACTTCAATGAGCAACTCAGCGACACGACAAAACGCTTCACCTACTTCGTGCCTCGCGATTACGCCTGGAAGGACGCAGAGATCAGCTATCCGTCTGCCTACAAGAAACTCTTCATGCCCGACTTCAGCTATCACGTATGTCGCATTTCCAGCGGGGTTTCTTTGTGCTTCTTTTCTTTGGTCCTTTATTGTATTACATTTTGAATACCGTAAAACGGGATACTTTTACGATTTCAGTATTTTCTAAAAGTTTACGTCCTCCCCTCCGACTTTACGCGGTTTTTCGTCTTTTTATATATTCATTTCTTTCCTCTTCTATTTCCTTCGTTCGAGCTTCTAAAACTTGGATGTCCCACGAGACCGGTAACGACGTTTGCGATTTTCTCAAGAACTTTCACGTCACGTATGCCCATCGCGAAATCAAACTTTGCCAACCGCACTGTGTGCCAAATATAATCATGTAGTGTCGTTCGTTTCCTTTTTTCTTTTCTAAACGATAAAATCAGTGTCTTTCGGGAGTAACTGTATGAATTTTTTTTATGTAAATAACGATTATATTCTTCAGAATGTCAAAAGTCATCCGTTCTTCACTGAGCTGCTATAGAAACTCACATTGTTCATGTAATATTACATTTGACAAATTTATCCATTGCAGGCTAAGCAGATCTTAGAAAGACATCTGGTTGTGTCAGATCGGGCTTACACAATGGCCAAGCTCAAAGAGATGAGATACAATAACGAGACCATTGAACTGACCACAGTAAGGGACAAACTGAGAATCCGAGTTAGGGAAGTTGGATCAAGTAAGTATTATTCCGAAACACGACGTGGTTCGGCTCCATAAAATAACCAGAAACGAAAAATTGCTCCCTGAAGTTCGATAAAATTAAATTTGCATACATCCCAAGTGGAATCAATGAATCGAATAAGAGCATACTCGCCTATGCTCAGGTCCTAGAATAACATTGATTAACCTCTATAAAGTCTATCTTTCCATTCATCCATTCATCTGGCTATCCACCTGTCTATCTATTGCTGTACATTATATCGATTTCCCAGACGAGAAGATTGACGAAAACGCTATTCGTCCACAAACCGAGGGTGGTGAGTTTCCATTCAGAAGTCTCTTTCTCTCTCAGGTCTCACACTGTACTAAACTCGACAAGAGACACGTGCTTGAGAATCCATAATTGCAACGCGATGCCTATCGATGCAACAGTATTTATTGTATGCAATTCAATGCAACAGAGCACGTACTTTTCTATGTGTGCGCACTCCTCGTCGTTTCTACACAGGTTATAGAGTCACATCTCACTGGCAACAGGCATTTCTTGTGCCTTCCCGAAGAAATGTTATTCCTGTATCACGATCGGAGAAACTCTCGCGTTTCAGCATTACGTCTATCCGTCCTCTTACACTATGTATATCAATAATAATAATAAAAAATTGATCCGATCGTGAAACCGGATATCGCACAATTATTCGACACCCAAGCGAAATAATGCATCAGCGTCGTTTTCCTATCAAGTTCGAGAAACGATCGAAGGGAGACAATTGGATGTCTGATATCGAGAGCGGACTTTCTGTAACAAAGTGTAACGACTAGACTAGACATGGTCGAACAAACTACGTAAAAGTCGTCGAGCCAAGTAAATAATTGGGTGGCTCAAAAGATTCTACTTATACCTTCTCCCTTTGTGTCTCCTCCCAATCTCTCCCTTATTCTCCCTTAGCCTCTTTCAGCCTCATTTTTACCACCCCTGTCGTCCCTTTGTCCAGCTACCGTGACAAATACCGCTAATTAGCCGAGAACTAATTTATTCGCGTGGAAGTTACATCGACTTTAACCTAGGGGACTGCCTTGTGGTTCGAGCTTGCTACGATCTCATTTTATTTTCATACTGATCCATTCATTGACTATGGACACACGTGACGCTCGCCAGTCATTGTAAAAAGATGTGAAATTTTGATCGCGTTACGGTGCGACGATACGAATCAATTTGACATTACTGAGAAATGTGGCAGAGCTACGGGCAATGGTAGTATAAAAGAATTTATGGGATCGTAAACAACGAAATTTTTCAAGACTACCTGTCAGAGTCGAATAGATATATGTGTGTGGCACGTGACACGTACAGGCTGTTGGACAGTGGAATTGCATTAGTTAATTGTTTATTTAACTTGATAATATCTAGCTCTCCTTTTAGTGACATAACGAATTATTATAGTCCTTGAAACTGAATAATATATTCCACATAGCCTGTATCATTGTGAACTTTGTTAATTTCGTATGCGAAAAGTCCAGAGCAAATTAAATTGATTCCTGCTCTATGCCGGTAACTTTTGCGGAATGACGTTTCAACTGAAAATAACACCTTTTTTTGTGCTCCTTCTGCTGCAGCATCAGCTCTATGTAGGTACGGGCTGCAAGAGTGAGAGAATTTATTATGCACCTTTCGACCGCCATTTAAATGCAAATTTCTTGATTACTCCCTGCGCTAATTGCTACGTGCTTCATTTCGCGCGGAACATGTCTAACGCATTGTCCTCAGTCGTGGTGAACTGCTATTCAGAAAAATTTGACTCTGGTAAAATGTGCTGAGTATCTCAATTCTCTATTTACGAGTTGGGTAGGAAAATTCAGAGCGTATCCATTATTGCTATTAGCATCGCGCGTGCTTCGTACCGTTCAGTGCGCATGCGCAACTGGTTAAATGTCGAAGTTCGTTAGCGAAAAAATTACGGGGTAAAACTGGCACGGGGTACTTGTGCCACTTAATGACTTCGACAAAGTTGAACAAAGCAGAGATAAATATTCAAAAGGCGTTCCTGACATTGGGTCTCCCGTTTCCCCTTCTTTCCTAGTCCCTTCTCTGTCTCTGTGTATAGATATAGAGAATATGGAAGCTCAGTGTACCAGAATCCTTTGAAGGAAGAAGAGTCCTCCCGAGGACGCGAATGGGATAGTTTCTGTCGTCCATTACTGATTGCTTTTAAATAAGAATATCCTTAAAGCTTTTATACCAGTTCCCGCTTTCGCGCCAATTGAATAAATTTTCTGGTTCGATTTGCCTCATCGTGCCCAATTATTTAACCCTGTTCCTGCCGGGCTATGTTACCGACGTATACTACCACGATCTGACTTTGACATTTTACATGGGAAAAATTAAGTCTACAGTACAAAAATTTGAAAATTTTATTTTCATACTAAAAATATCGAATTGCGTACTCGAAATTACTATAAAAAGTGTAATGAAAAAAAAATTGAAGTTACTTAAACTTAACATGTGATCCAAAATCAAAACCTGGTAGGAATAGGATTAAAGACAACAGTCTCGTTTAATCGTAGACTAATCTTTGTGAATTTTTTTTTAATATTTCAGGCTACGTCATCGAGTGGGAGGGAAAGAGAATTCGTGTCTTCCGTCCCGACGTCGAGTGCACCAATGGCATCATCCACGTAATCGACGGCGTCTTTCTTTTGGATAGTGACGTCAGAGTAACCGGAGGCTCATCCATCGCTACCATCGTACCGCATCTCGTCATAATTTTCGTAGCCACGTGGCTGTTGTAAACCGATCACGAATTTAGGTACAGCTAAAATATCCTGAGGCTGATGACTATACGACCTTCTACTGATAATCAAATCATCGATTCAGGAACTACTTCCATGCACTATTAAAGCCTTTCGGCTGCTTGATTAAGGATTCATTAATAAAGAGAGAATATAATTTGGCTCTCACGTTGAATTGTCATTACTAAGTAATGACATAGGTACTATGATAAATTCATATTACATAGTAGTGGAATTATGGTTTCCGTCCATTGACTCGTTTATATCGACAGGAACCAAAAAAAATTCATTAAGCAATTCCAGAGAGACGTGCAAGCCAAAATATAAAGAACAAGGAACATGAAATAAAAATAAGTTGCATACTAACATTCAGATGTAAGTTTTTTCGATCGAGCAGCCCCAGGTGAGGATAGCCTATTATTTATTGATGGTCGTCCAAGGGACGATTCTACGGGTTAGACTTTATCGTACCAAATAATAAGTAACAAACGAGGCGAACAGAAGTTGAAGGAAGTTTCCAGTGTAAAGGTTTACGACGAACTGTTTGTGGAGTATATTACTTAAGTTTCTGATTAAAAAGTAAAATGCAGATTTAAAAAAAAGAATAAGGTATCAACTACACGACCATCGTTGACCTACGTGGAATGCGTGGATCTGCTCGGTTGGTAATAATGACCGCTATGAATAATTCGTGCGAACGAACAATCTGATCCATGGACGAACCTTAAACAATCTTGTGTGTTGAGGCTGCGAAATCTCAACCCGACCTAACCTAACATGAAAACACTTTTCTAGCGACGATGTTTCTTGATCTAGTTGGTAAAGCGATTGGATTGGCTTTTCAATTCCGTGTAGCTCATATTCGATCTGAAATCCACACGCTCTGTATAAATATTATACTCTCTAATTACCGAGAACGACCTACTACTGCCAGAACTACTCGAGTCGCAAGAACCAGCGCACGTGTAGCACAGTCGAAGGGCATATCATAATCGAATGCAGGAAAAACCATCCTCGCGTATAGATCAGCGTTCGTCAATTACATTGATCCAGCAAGAAAATTTTTATCGATCATTCTCATACTAGGAAAATCCGGCTCTTATCAGATCACGAGTAATAAAGGTAAAGTAGGTACTGATTACAAAACTAATTATCAATGTTAATTAAGAACCTGCGAAATCTTTTGAATGAGCTTTCCGGAGAAGTTCATCCGATTTTTCTATCGCCCTCGGGATGAACCTGGAATGAATCTGTTCCTAAGATCCCTCGGGGAATCGAAACTTGATCTTTATCACAATAATGCATATGGACGACGAAACGTCTCTGTCTTGAAGGACTCGATGCAGTTTATCAAAAACGTACTAACCAATAAGATCTAGATTTTAGAACGCGTGTTACGTCCAAATATCCGTGGAGCTCGACCAACGATATGATAGGTTATGATCCAAAGTAAAAGAGGCGAAAAAGAAAATGATGAAACTCTTGTACACGTTGCATAGGAAAGTGCCGAACGCTCTAAACGAAATTGTCACAGTGCGTTTGGCTGACCGTTCATTTTCACACGAGACATAAGAAGAAAAGAATGAAAAACTAATAAACGATATTACGTGTTGATATCAGTCTATACATATAATATAATGATATACAGAGATATATTGAAGGGAGGGAGTGTATTGGGGAAAAGCAGAGAGCGTTCAAGAAGAAGAAGAGAGTACTATCAAACGATATCTTACTTGTTGTTGGGATGATAACTATTAATGATTATATACATAAACTCTAATTAACACTGTTTGTTCGTTAGATCAATGAAATAGTAGAGCTCTATCTCTCTGTATAGATGTGTCTTAATGTTCAGCTTGTCATATACGAATCGAATCACGTTCATCTGAATTAAAAGGGGAAAAAAAAGTCATTGAAGAATGCGGATAGCTGCAAATGACTTATGAGTCATCAGGCGCGGCTTTCGTATACGGATTCTATTAATCCTCCTCTCATTGAATAGAACTCATTAATATAATAGAATTACGATTCATCGTGGTCGATGATTTTTATGCCTCCCACCATCCGGGTAACTGGACCCACGCTCTTTTTCACTTTAATCGTATCAAATCGACTTTTACAGAGCTTACAATCGCAAGAGACATCCCTCGCGTCATTTTAATTTACTTTTGCCACGGCACCCCTTTGCGTCCCGATTACAGAGATGGTTTGTCATGAATATTCATAAGTCTCCTCCCTTCCTCGTTCACTGTTCCAACAGTCGTAAAAGCAACCCTTATTTTGATCTTGAACAATCCTAAAAAATTTTCAACAATTGTTTCCTCAGAGATAGCAAGATCTTTCGATCCTTCGATTTTATACCGTGCTTTCCGAACTCTCAATCGACTGATATTGAATTTTTTTTTATTTCTATACATTTACCGATCCTGCACGATTTACCACATACCATCGTCATTATTTGTACATTTTGTAGATATTACGGTATCGCTTATGGCGGGGCAGATTGTGGTTAATATTAAATACCTAATGTTTAAACGGTTACGAGCATTAGTTGATGTCAAATACTAAGGTTAACTAATTGAATCAAAGAAAACTCGCGACCACCCCGAGATTCTTGATTCGATGATTGGCTGATTCAACAACATTCCTAACCAATCAGAAATTTTGAATCTCAAGGTAGTCTCTTACGTATTAGGTAATTACGCAACGCTACGTATAGACACGAAATACACAGATAACGTAATACACGTGCGTGCATAAACACCTACATACAGATTCACTTTTGTGACACGCGTTTCCTACACTATATTACTGAACTGAACGTGTTTTTACTATAAACGCGTTGCTCGATCGCAAAGCCGAATATAAGAGTCATATTATAGCAAAAATGAAAAAAAGAGATGAAAAAAAATATACATATAAAAAAACATAAATATGGACACGAAGGGACGTCATATGAATTACTATGATATCGCTAACTCTTAGGGTTTTATTACC
>JARPRH010000320.1:1533771-1548651 GCA_031763665.1 Calameuta haemorrhoidalis
TGGAAAGTAACGTACTTTATATCTCTTGTTGATTCCAAGAATCGTTAACACCTCTGAAACAATATAATTATCAACTTAAGACGAATTCATTCAAGAAGCACTTGATTCTTGAATGACCTTAGTTGACACGCACCATTTTTTTTTTCAAAATTCATACATTCGTATTACGGCAAGTTTTATATCTCCGCGTATAACGACGTGAGCAATGAAATCTTACAGTATGACGTTCAAATCAACAAAACAAAAAAATTATATATTTGACTCTTGACAACAGAGCTCTTACACGTAATGGAATTTATACTTAAACACCTAATAAACGACAACTGTATTCGTCTTAATTGAGAAACATAGATTCACGCTCAAACTCACGGCAAACGAACATAATGAAAACCCCTAATATAATTTCAGAAGATCAGTAGTAAAGCATGTATGTTATGATCGTCACGTTAACAAAGAAATGACGAAAAAAAAATGTTAATTAACAACGCAAAAAGCATGAGTTATAAGCCGAAGACAAGTAAATGGTACGAAGGCTATCATCGATTCGCATATTGAATAATATTCTCACATCGAGTTTGAATGTAGATGATCTGATATAGCAATGATAACGTAACAGTGGTCAATTTGTTTCCAATTTGTTGCTCAGTATCCAAAAAAAAATCACAATAAAAGAAATATCACATTCATCCCATCTGCCACTAGTTAGATCTCATTAAACATACAAGAGGCTGTTAATTGTAGAGATCACTGCACCATTGTGCTTAATCAAAACTGTACAATACAAGTGATATTGCTTTATTCTTCATTGGCCATACATAATAATTCATCTAGCTGCCTCATAAATGTTCAACGATAAAGCCTTCGTTCAATAATTCACGTCACAATTATTTTTTATCAGCACACCTCGACGTTACGCCCAGCGAACATGCAACCGGCAATATTGCATTTTCCCTAGGCGCCATCTCACACAATTGGACCACTGTTACTGTTATTTGCTTACTACGTAACATGCATATAACCATTGAAATTCATAGAATTATACGACGATAGACCTTTGACACTGTACCATTAATTTGTTTTTATACTCAACTGTTTTTATTTTTTCCCAAGGCACGAGCCTGATCGAGCCTTGCTAAATCTCAACACTTCGTTAAACTATTAAGTATTAGTATTAAATAATGTACAATACTATATTGTATTAGCTCTGAGCCCTGATCCACCAACCACCAGTTAATTACGGCCATGATGGAATAGGAGTCTGAATATGCAGGCGGATGCAACAGCCGCTTTTTTCTTTTACATTTTTGGATTGACCATAGATAAAGGTTTATCGTCATGACGACTTCGAACGATGCCAAATAAAAATAAATAAATGCATTATCACGAGCCGGATCCAACTAGGACCGAAATGTGCTGTGCACCGTAAATAAAAATCCATATATCCCATGACGATAATTATAATCAAGGGAAGATGGAACGAATGCTGCAACGCAATATGGCAAAGCATCTAGCAGCAGCTACGTTGTATCGATTTAATTAATTTATTTTATACTTTTTTTTTGGTCATTTTTCCTCCAAATGTCAGCTGATGCTTCCCGCCTACGTATGCAGGTCAGACTAGACCACACATGCTGAAAAGACACCCATCACGCGTCAACCAATGTCTCCGCCATAATCCTGACCATTCAGAAGATTACGGTTGTAAATGGCAGCCCTGTAACTGTACCTATTTGTGGCTGGACGATCAGGAACCGGTGGTGGCACCAGAGCCACCTCCGGATTCAGCAAAGCACCACCTCCTTCATCCACCTCTCCGATACTGCTCTCTACCAAGGAAGGCTCGACCTCGGTGAAGGCTAATCTCGAGCGCAGTAAATAGGCGTAGGTCTTGTATCTCTTTAACTGTGAAAAATCATACAGAACGAATGTCAATACAACAAGTGTCAATGAGTGATTATTACATCAGATAGAAGGATTTTGTATCCAAATAATAGAGACCGATGGTCAATTTTGAAAGGAAGATAAAGTTACAATACCTCATAGTGTAAGTAGGCGTCTTTTTCCTTATAATTCTGAACAGTCAGAGCTTTCGCGCCTCTTTCCGGCGGATGTCGCCTGTGCTCGTCCAGTTCTGCTTCCAGCCTGTTGACCCTCTCTTCGTGGTCCCGTAACTGCTCCCTCTGTGTAAGAGGATTAACGAAGGAACAAAGTCAATTAATTAACGATTTATTTGGGAATCAACCGATCGTTTCTTATTTTATTCAGGAATAAGTGCACAAGCAGGTAAAAAATGAGGATGTTAAAAAAGAAAGGATTTAGGGGACAGTCGGTTCCGTGTTAGTAAATTTGCTTCTGGAAATGCTTAGACGTAAAACTTACAGGAGGCAACTTAGTGTGGCTACATGGAAGCAGAGGCCGTTGAAATTTTCGTTGAGATCCAACCGCACCAGCGAGGGGCTGACACGAGAAACTCGCGCATACAAAATTGATGGTATCGATCCAGGATTGCAGCTCTTTCGAATCGCTGAAACGACAACGTTATTTGAATGCTAATAGGTACCATTATACTATTTCAAATAAACGAATGAATAATATTATTCGTATAGATACCTTACATGCACATGTGCGTAATCGTGTATGTCTATTTATGTGTGTTTCAAGAGAATGAAATTTAATTATGGAATGTGCTTAATTCCTGCGGTGTAAGCGTGTCTATATATACGTACAGTACATATATAATGTGATTCTAAAAGAGTTTCAAAGAGATCAGTTACCTTGTTTGGAATAGATACTCGGCTTGATCGGCAGTCTGTAATCTGAAGACGTGTTGTTTCTTTGTATAGTCGGCCGCTTTGGTTGCGAGTGCATGATGGATGCGTATGGCATTGTGCAAACTGTCACTACGAAAGCCATGTTCGTCTTTGTGCAAGTATAAAACAAGTTCTCTCAACGTACAATAATACATCTTCCAACCTCGTTTTCCAAAAGGCGCTAAAATATATTTAGGAGACACTTAGAACGACGATCTCGCGTGATTTCTACGAAGAGGATATCGATATATTTAAAGGAGACTGTACTTTTCTTTCCATTTGCGTCGTAACAGCATTTGCGCATTACGTATCCCTTCTTGAATTCCGTAGCACCGGTAACGTTTGGCACATCTAAAAATGGATTCCCAGTGCCTGACAACGCTGGACCGTCACCTTGCTGCATCACCTGAGATGCTGTTTCATCACCTTCATCGTCCCTGTGCATTACGATACACATATTTTATTATATTTTCTCTTAAGTATATCGAAAGGGTACTTCATATATTTTACTTACAGTGCCCATTCCAGGGGGAATGACTTGATAGCATTATAAAGCTGTTTGAGCACCTCTCTGGGAAAGTTGTCCCCATCATTGAGCTCTGACAGATTCTCTATAAATTCCGAACACGACATTTTCCTACCGATATTCTGACCATGAAGATCGGTATTGAGCAGCATTATAGCACATGTTAAGGTATGAACAGCATCTGTAACGAAAGAGTGACGAGAGTTAAAAAATTGTGGTCCATATGAAATGTTTTTACATATGAACTAACTATAAGACAATTTGTATACCTTGAGAATTAAAGGTGCCGGGGTTGCAGTCGAGATATCTCTTGGAGAAATGTACAAGAACTCGCTCTCTTTCTTGGGTTTCCCCCGTCAATGAGAACTGAGCAAGGAACTTTCTGAGGGCTACGTCCAGCGTGTCCCGTTCGAAGTTGAAATACCTCAGGTATTCTTCGGCTACGGCTCTGCTGAAGTCGTTGCTGAAATTAATAGTTCTCGTCAGACATTTATTCGAAAGTATCGTATAACGATTTACTGGCAATGTGATTAACACTTACTTTTTACTAAGATGACGGGAGACATCTGATTTCTTAAAACCATCCAAAGAGTATAGCCTTTTGGCCAGCCGAACTGCCGAGGGTAGGTCCACGGCTTTTGGACTATAATGGAAGCTGTGCAGACTCTCGATATCACTTTCTTCGTCAGCAGATTGGGGTGGCGAGGTACCACTTTGCTTTTGATCATCGCAGGCACCCATGTTTGGAATCTCTCTTTCGTCCTCGCTTTCCTTTAGCTCCTGAGTGAAAGAGAAAACTCTCATATTAATGAAAAGTAGACATTAAAAGAGAAGAAATGTAAAATAAACTAAATGAATGCAAAAGGTAAGTCTTATATTTAACTACATAAATACCTGATAACCAACAAATTCAGGCGTAACGTTGCCTGAATTCATATTAGACGCAGAACGTTGTGTAGATTGTGGCGGCGGAAGGAGTTCGGTTGTACCAGCATTCCCCCGCCGCCGTGGTTGCCTGGGGCTGGTTGTGTTTCTCGTAGTAGTATCCTTGTCAGGGCCCTTAACTTGAATCACTATTCTATGCTCACTACTGTCTTGGCTTGCCCCATAGCCAGAGTTTTTCAGTCTCCTTTGAGGCGGTTCACTTGCTAATATTGTGGAGTCACTGTCACTGGGATCACTAACCATCATAATGTCACGCGCACTAAGTATATCCATGGTCTCTTCGTCGTTGTAATCAGGACTGGACATGTTGCTGATGGCCTCCGATTGGCTGAGGTCTCCATTGGTAGGGTGGAAGCCAGCTGTCGAGGATCCATCTCCCGAAGGACCTAGCGGTGCGCCCGTCGCGACCGGCAGAGGGAACCTGCGGGAGCCAGAATTGGAGGACATCACGGAAGAAGAAACCGAGGTCGGGGAGGCTGGGGATAAGGATCGTTGTGGACTCGTTCCCTCGGTCGAGGAACTACTAGAGGATTGGGAGGAACTGCCATTTTGACAGCAAGAGGTTCGCTCTGACGCAGATGGCGAGCTGACGGGCGCATTGTACGTCCAAACTATTCGTTCGCTCGACACCCCTTGGCCACTGTCGGGTCGTGTGTCCAATAACGTGTTTAGGCTGGACGTGACGTCGTCATCGATATCTATGTCCACCGCGCTCATCGAGGGGTCCTTTTGGAATTGCAAATGGTCCTCCGACCGAGACGTTCGCACAAAACCACTCGAGTAGCCGAAATTAGCATTAGATTTCGCATCTCCAGAGGAGCCTTGGGTGCTTTCGCGCTTGCTAATCCCAACGGGTGAGGTACTGGCCGAGTTGGAGCCAGTCCCCTTGTACATTCGGTGACCCAGCATTTCGTTAGGACTTGTGGGTACCGAGTTATGATGGTGGTGATTGTGGTGATTATGGTGATGGTGTATATGGTGATTGTTGTACCTCAACGAGTCCACCTTTTTCTGATACTTCGGGAGGAGACCGGTGCTCTGCTGCGTTCGCGATAGGTTCAGCATAAGATCGCCGGTCATCATGTAAGCTTCGAACCTAAAATTATATCATTCATGTATCCTCTCTGAGTTCCCAATGCATGCCATTTTCTATTAGCTTCCGAAAGCTACCCTGCCTTCTGCCGTCGTTCGACTATCCTACCTGGGAGTATTTTTCTGCCGGCTAAACTTGTCACCGGAAAGGGGTTCCCACTGTGCGCGCTCTTCCTCTTTGAAGCTGTCGACTTGCGGAAGTAGAGCCTCGAGTTCGGAGGAACCGGAAGCATCGCTGTATGAACCGTTACTTCTGGTCGCATACTGCGAGGCTCCCGTAGGACCCTGTGGTGATCCAACTGCTAAATCAGGCGATGCGGATTTCCTCTTTTCCTTTTCCTCGCAACTTCCAGATGATCTCTCCCTAGGATTGCCCTCGGAGGTGACCCGGGAGGCATTCGGAGCCTTCGGATCCTCGCTCTCCTGACCAGGTGAAAGGAACCGCCTAACTCGGGCTTTTATGGCGGGATCTGTCAAAGGAAAGTACTGTCGCTTAAAAGGAGTCCAAGTTTCCCGAACTTCCTAACCTCAGCCAAAGAGAATCACTATCGGTACACGTGTACGCGTGAAACAACAAACTTGTTATATACTTTAGCCTCTATATATATCCTGACAGGGGAGTATTAAGAGTTTACTTCAAGTTTTATATATTTATCGAAAATAATTACTACGGCGGCAAGCTTTTCCAACATCATTAACTTTCAAAGTGGAACTCATTCGAGCAAGGACGGTACTTCGAAGGTGGAGGGAAAGTTTGATTAAAACTGGTACAGAAGTGACACGTTTATTCTGGGACGTTTGAATTTATTACCAGCACGTGGTGACTTCAAAGCTGCACTAAACGTAGGATGCCAAAGAAAACGGAACGTTTTGAGGGCCACGGAGTACTTGTTTTCCCCAACTGATCAAAAAAAGATCCTCTCTCAGCGTGTCCTCCCGTAAAGAAAATTTTGGCCCAAGGCGAACACAACATAATATCATAATTTCCATAGATATGCCTTACAGAATAATTTACCTCATGTCCCAAATCTGTCTATTCTAATTGAAATCGCATACTGATTCAAGCTGCCAATTTCAGCCACTATTTCATCCGTAACTTCGCACCGAGCTTCAGAGGCAAAATACGCTTAATTCAATAGCCGATTACTCATTTGTTTTGGAATTCGTGACGGATCGCCGTCCAACAGAGTCATTCACTGATACGTCGATACACGTGCAACAATGACATCAGACAATAGAGGACTCATCTCCGTGAAGTCATCAGCGAGAACGCATCGTCGACATTACTATCAGTATCGTAACGTTTCTATAATCGCGTAAGAATTACTTCTTCATACGAATTATCAAATAATCAAAGTAATCAAATGCAAAATAAAAACTAAAGACCACGTGGAGATGACCTGTCACATTATTTACACTGCCATGTGATTCGCACTACTTTAACATATGCCATACAAGCATTTGCGCGAGTTACTATTGAGAAAAATATCAGCACCCTTTAATGTCCGGAAATAAGCAATTTTCCAGTAAATAAATAAAGCAATTACAAATTGGCGAATTTTCTGCACGAGTTACTCAGTTCATTAGTATAGCACTGTATCTCTGTTCAACGCATGGATTATTTGACGATTCCGTGAATCGAGCGTCTGTAATTTGTTAACTAGCAGAGAATTAATAGCAGTTGAATAAATAATGAAATAAAAAGTAAAATCAGTCGCACGTTATCATTTGTATGGTTAGAAGACAATTCAACAATACTCTACAGAATGATGAACTGTCATTCCGTCCGGATGTCCGTTGATATTCGCGACATTCGAAATTGATAACGGTTCCCAGAAATATACTGGTTTTAAGCACGAGCGATAAAATCACGAGTTCAAATATATTTGAGTTAGGAATTGACGAAATAACTCGCAAGTCATTCACCCAAGAAAGCGATAACTGATTGTAGATCTCGAAACGGCTTGATATATACTTGTGGGCGATATCGTGAGATTGATAATCGACGATACATTAGATAATACACTAAACAATCCTATCCGATAATCGAACTCGCGAAAGTAACGTGTCTATAACCCACGCCAACACGTACACCAAGAATCCGTTACACAATATTCATTCATGAAAGACGTAAGTGACCCTCGAGGAAATGTCAAATGCGAATATATATTTACGCAAAATCTAAAGGCTTGATCGAGGCTTCCTTTATGTTAGAAAAAGGAAAACAGAGTAAACGATACTCAGTTCTGAACGAATCGTCGGCATAACCCAAGGAGACACACCCCACGTGAGAATCTTTCCAAAAAGGTCCCATCGATGTATATGCACTGGCCTTTAATCAATTCCAAATCACACGATCTTCACTGAATGGAACGTTGACTGAGTAATATTAAAAGCGCGAGTCAGACTCGTCAGTATCAGCGATGAGAGGCCTCGGACTTACTTACCCCTTCGTAGCTTTAGGGTAACTGGATCTGACGAGAGCCGGAGACATTTTAGTACTGAAACAGAAACAGAGAGATGCATTTGTGGGAGAAGCGAGTCAGCCTCGAGTGGGTAGGTTTGTTAGAATGGGAGTTACGTGGGACGGGCCTATAAGCATATATACAGCATGCCTTTGCTACATATGTGGAAGGAAAGTGAAGTTAACGAGTGGCACGTTGTGCTAGGTTACGGAAGGTTCCTTCGTGTGTTCCATAGGTTTTGAGTCAAAGATACAGTTACGCTGTAGAATTTATCCAAATGGTATAAAATTGTGAAAACCAGATAAACATGAATTTTTATTTATCAAAGTTTCCAATTTACATCGAGATCTTGGACTAAATCTAAAATTGCAATGATTACGTTATTTGTGATTGATAAAAAGTTTTTTACCCATTTTTCGTGCATTTCTAGAATATTACCAAATGTTCGAGTAAACGCTACTGGTGTCATCTTGGGCTTTAAGGAATGTGATCAATAGCTATTAGATAACGTAAGCTGACTCACGGTGCCGATATTACCTGTTATATATGTTTACCTGCGGTGCACATGAGATTCTTTTGGAAACACGTGCTTAGTGTAGGATCAATGACAATTTATCTATGTATAATGACAAGATCAATTTATACAGTGCTGCTTGCTCTGCTTATTGTTCAAGAAAACGTCAACTCTTTTTTGAAGTTTTACAACCTCTATTATCTGATAGTCATTTAATAATATTAGTGCGTTTAATTATCTACTCTTACATATTCTATTTTCAGTCGTGTTGTCCAGTTCGATTTCAATTGCCATTATGCATGCGATGAAATCAATACGGTGCACGTCAATTTACATGTAATTGTGGGAAATCAAATTTTCGGTTAAACGACGTTGACAAATTACAAAATTGACGGCTCATAATGACAACTGACGGCGAAATAATGAGGTTAAAAGGAAAAAATTTAAGGTTCATTTACGGGACGCTCTCATTCTATTAAATCAGATTTACGTACGTCATTCGTTACGTCATACGCCTCGTGGAAGATTAGACAAGATAACAATTCGAAAATAAGATAAGATAACAATGTTTCCGCAAATCATAGAAAGTTTCCTAAATTCATCATTTTTCCTATCGCGATGATTCGCCTCACAAACTCTCCGTACACATTTCCCCAATGAATGTACCTATTTACCTGTCAATATTTCGATCTCGCTTGAGCCAACAAAACTTCTGTACGGCAACAAATTTTCTACTATTGTCTTCTCTAGCCCCGTAGTCTCACGGAATATAATAAAAGAGAACAAAAGATTCCAAACTTCACTCGCTTCGTTTACTTCAGTGATTTCGATACGTTAGTCTGCATCAGAGACACGTAAGTCCAGGTTCTCAGAATTGCAGCCCCTTTTATCTTGCTTCTCTATAAGAAGTCATGTATTCCTCTATGCACTTTGAGCTGTGCTATTCGTCGAAGAAGAAACGTATTCGATAATCTTAAAACTTTACGTAATCTACTATGCCTAGAAAATTTACATATCATTCACTTGCACAGGGATAGAAATAAATAACTTCATATCATCACGTGCATATATATAGGTATACAACACGTATCAGCTGACATGTATGCCTAAAACTTTTTCTGGTAGCAATATTTCATATGGAACGACCAATAAAGTTGGGAAGCGAATCGAGACATAAATATCATCTTCCTGTCGATAGTAGCATCCGAAAACCTGGCAGGTTTATTAAAAATAAAACGGGATAATGAAATTCATATATGCGATAAATAATACAATGCATAATTCATGACAGTACGAAAGAATTGATGAATATTGAAAATAATCATTTCTTCACACCCTAAGTGTTAATATTCAAATATATCAAAGTATGAGGAATTAGCACAGAATTCTTGTTAATGTTTCACATAATTTCAGAGATAAATCATCACAGTGAATAACACAAGTAAAATTCACGTGTGTAAAATAAAAACTAAAATTATCATAAGAATCGAATATAAGCAATGACATAAAAACTGTTTACTCTGCGCATGTGCAAATAAATTAAATTTGACCTACGATATAAAAATTGTAACTGGGATATAACTGGGTAATTTCAATCAATAGAATTAGTGTTACCTTCTTTAGTACTAAATCGGTTGACGTCGACTTCATTCACTCTGAGTATAACGTCACCGGCCTCGACCTGCAAAAGAAGAAAAGAAGAAGTTCGATGAGATCCAGTATCCACAGATCCACAATAACAAGTCGACCGATAATCAAATGTATTTGAGATGCGTAAGTATTGGAGCGAATGTAGATATCAGAGAAAGAGAGAGAGAAAGAGAAAGAAGATAACTAGCTGATTTAACTCCAGCAAAGTTGATTTCAAGTTTTTAATCTGCATATACATATAAGTATAATATATGTAAATTTCAAGACAAGATCCCCAGATGCAGAACTTATGTATTTTTTAATTGGCCACTGGTGGCAACGCCCAAACAATTTCACATTCGACCGGTAAATAAGATTTCACATGCGTCATGGGCAAGGAGCAAATATCATAAATTTGTTTTCAAACGTTCACCCTTCTTATATGTTTCCAATAATCTTCGTCTTTTCACGTAAATACAAAGCTTGCTCAATATACATATACAAAATATGTACCTCGGATCCAACCGTTCACTCCAGGAGGAGCAATACACGTTTTACGTATACCTGCAATTTCTATCGTATATAGAAACAACATATGTTGTACTAGGTAGAAGTATCATTATCAGAGACATTCTACTTTTACAGACCCATTCTTGCTTCTCTCAGGGGTATACTGGCAAAAAAAAACGGTATATACCATGTGTTTACCCACAAGATGAATATTTGACATAGAGTGTGGTTATTTCTGGAAAACCCAAAATGATTAGGTTGATCCTGCAATTTCAACATTTATAACATGTACATCCGGCCATTTCCCCAGTGTCCAGAACCCATTGCATTGGAAGGTGGTGCCTCAATCCCTTATTGGATTTGGCTTGATTGAGAATTGAGATCAATGTAACGGATTTCGTCAAACGGGGTCATGCAAAACCAAGAGAGTTTATACATCCCCTCGAGTAAATAGAGAGATTTTTAACTGCCACAACAGCCAAGAGTAATATCCAGTCTAAAATATATCTCGTGCGGTGCGCAATCTCATGATGCCCGAGCCGCACGTTGATTCAAGATCACAGAACATGGATATTTCATTGGAAACATTGAAAGCTTTCAAATCTGCGTTCTACTGTTCCTCGTTAGGTGCTGATTTATAATTTCGGTTGAAAAAACATTTCAACCAAAAAGTTACTTAAATTCTGTAACCCATTTTATACAGCGCTTGACTGCAAACATTGCAGCCTTTATTGTATACGTTGTTACAGGGGACTATATCGATCTACCACCCACTGGGAAATCATGGGTGGCGAATACGCAGGTCCTGCAACATTATGTTACAGCACCTTCTCTCGCCTTAAGCGAAAATGCATATGGCGCCTGAATACTACCAATGATCTACTCCACGATCTGGAACCGTAAATGCTTGCAAAGATAGATTCGATAAGTAAACTTAATTTTCCTTCTTTACTAATTTATCATTCTTACCTCCAAAGAAAAATCAACTGATTATCAGTGATTGGCAGTACAGATCCTACCGAGATATTTATTTTTCATGGAATCCTTTGTATTCTTGCAGGAAAATTGACTAGAATCTTGCAACAGACTCTAAGTATAAAATACGCACTGTGATAATAAAAAATAAAAGCGTAGAATACGACTAAAAAATTTACCTGATAAAGGGGGGTGTACTTTACGTAATCGAGGCTCTCACCCCCACAGTAAGTCAGCAATTCACGCAAAGGACAACAGCCCAAGCAATTTGTAAAAAGGGTCATCTGCACGACAATTCTGAACCGGATGGTAAAGTGTGTATCGGACAGATCAGTAAAGCACGACTGATGGCCAACACGAAATTCATAGGAGGGTCGGTCGTAGTTGGCGACAGTTACCAGTAGTATTTTCGTCCGAGCGACATTGACTTTGTGGAAGCAATTTAGACGTAGATATTTTCGTACCAGGCTAGATGCAGCCAAGTGCAGTCACTGAGGATACTTTTCCTTATTGTATCTGCGACACCATAACAGGAGTAAAAAAGCAGCGGATGTTTACATGGTAAAACTGTAACGGAACGACGTAAGCGTGACGTAACGATATAGACGATGATTGAAATTGAAAATGTAATGTATTTATTAAATTCTCATATTATGATTAAATTTAATTAAATCTGAACGATATTCTAACTTTACCAGCCGGCACTGTTACATGTTGCGTTCTTTCAATTGAACGACCCAGGACAACAGGAACGGTGCGGTAATAAGTTTGATGCAAACGAGTACAGACTATCTGTATTATTACCGGCTAATTAAATCAATCGGAGGTCATGTGACGTAGCTCCTACAGCAATCCGATGCAAACCCGTCCCCACGTCGGAAATGACGTTTTCGCTGAGTGGACGCGAAGTGATAAAGAAAATGGAACCCGTTTGTAACCAGTCGACGGTATACAGATAGGATTGAACAAGGACCGGTTTAACATGTAAATTTGCGAATAACAGTTTCTTCTTTTTCTATAATTTACTGAAATTATCAATTTCGTAATTTCTTATTTAATAGAAAATTGGTGCTTATTGATTCCTTTGTTTGAGATAATTTGATAATGTACATTCAGAAGGTAAAGATTGCATTGTTATATACAAGACGTAACGAGCTCACCATTACAGCTCTGGTTCAAGGTCTTATCTAGAACGGGACCTTCTCGAGCGATTCTCCCTACGCACATAATGGGACAGGAGTGAAATGAGGACGTGCCGTATAACGTAACTGGACACCGCACTCTTTGCGTAACTCGACGCGTCACGAACTAACTACCTACTTCCGACCGTTAACCGATTCCGGAGCAAGTGCCACACCGGTGTCTTTTTACAATCGGGCTTGATAAGGCTGCTACGATGGGTAACAGTTGATCAGCTGAGATATTAAGAATTCCATAACGCCAGGTTTTACCTCGCCGATGTATCTCAGAAACAAAAAGAGAAAGTCGGATGAAGTGGAAAGAGAAACTGTAGAAATTGCAGCCTCAATGCACATCGACAAAAACCGAGGGACTCATTACGCTTTTCGCATTTCTTCCTTTAGCTTTGTGCATTCAAAGAAATGATGGGTAGACACTGTGTATTTTATAGTTTTCAGACTCCCAGAAGCCTTGCCAGAGCCTGCCTTGAATTTTCGGTCGGCGAGCGAATCGATTCTGCCTCGAGTATACATATAGCCGCATATGTATGTACAGTATTTACCGCCTCAAACATAAACTATAAAAAAAGGAATAGGAAGAAAGTCAACGTTAACAGAACATTACGTTACAGCCAATGCAGCTGCAAGTAGTTTCCCGTGGAGATGCGCTTAAAGGATATAGGGCACGAATGAGAAAGGAATATTGTCGGACGTGTGTACTTGCCTTTATAACTAAAAATAGCACTGAGTGGTTAAGGCTTGCTGAAAAAAAAAGTAAATAATGAACATCGCCCTTCATTGTGAGATCTATCGATCACATCGATCGATTGGTAGAAAAATGTCTATAATGACAAACGCCGGAGAGTCTCACTTGTGCATATTGAAAACAAACTACAGAGAATTTGCAAAATCTATTTCATGAATGTATACGCTGCGTTACCTTTGTACATTATTTTTTCAAGCTAGTGAAAAAATTAGGATTCTACCTTAAGTGTATCATGCTCCGATACAATGCTACTGTCGTTTCGAGCGCCGTGTGAGTCATCGAAATTAGTTACGAGTCAGGGTTCACGTGCCTTGAAATAAAAGGAAAAAGGAGACACGTAGAGGCCTGACACGCCACTTGTAAGCGCCATTGACAAAAAGCATGACATGTCATTCCTGTCACGCGAAGAAGTCTTATGCACGCGGCGAATGATGCATGCGCGTATTTATTGTGCATATATATATATATATATATATATATATATATATTTATTTATAAACCACGCGTTGTACTACGCAACCCGCGTATTTTCTATCGAGCACCAGCAAAAGTCCCATAACGAAGCTAATAGTCACGCTAGGGACAAAGACACGTGGGTGGAAAAGAGTAGCTATTTATATCGCATTATCGCCCACCACTTGCTCCTGTCAAGACTTCAAAGTCACTGTCGCCTGGGGCACAGCAGGTATAGTCCAGTCACTGGTAAAAGAAATGTACATTCCTGCCGATTTGATTTCCATGATTTCTAACAGCAAGGAGGATGGCAATGAATGTGCTCGGAACATAACCAGGTAGAAACTACAGATAGATCACTTATAAAAGGTAATGTCAAGGAATGACTAGCCAATAGCACATCCTGCTTTTCATCCACTCGCTAAACAGAACGACTGGAGCGTGAAAATCCAAAGGAAACGCGACGTCTTCGTTCGCGAGATCACTCAATTTCGCGCTGGCTTTGATGTGGCAGAAACGTGTCTTTCATGAAATACTATGAATAATTCAATATAGGATAAAAATGCGTATCATAATAGTGCCCAAATCGTGAAACTAAAATTTTTCAAGCGAATCAAAGGTTAGAGGATATTGCATCGATTACTTGTATACCATACAAACTGTGCATAGTAAAGAATCGAATCCCATAAATGATTATGGCATACTCTAATCCCCAAAGCTGAGCTTAACGGGATCTCACGATTAATGTGTAATTGAGATATGCGTGGAGGGGATCTCTTATTGCTATCTTCACGTACTGCGCTCGTATCATCGACATTAGATATTTCACCTAAAATTCATAGGGAATTCGGAAACGTCTCTTGACGCGTTACTTTTTTCCGTAGAACTTTTTATGGATGCCTTGAGGGCGCAGACGACAAGAGGTCTGAAGGATACTTCTCTAGGTGTAAGTTGGCAGGCAAACGGCCCTTCAAGCTGAAAACCTTCGACACAATAGAGCCCCGTCGTCTGCGTAAG
>JARPRH010000320.1:1575587-1586842 GCA_031763665.1 Calameuta haemorrhoidalis
AGTCGAAGGAGTTTCTTTATCAAACTGCGATGAATCTGTGGTACCTGAAAATGCTTGGATACTATTTTCTGACTATTGAGTATGATGAGAAATAAGAATCATTACAGACTTGGGAAAGATTTTTTCCTTTTCCTTAGTTCTAATTTTTTTTCCATTTCCTTAGTAAGATAGGTCTTAGGCTCGGCGTTACTGACGGTTTCAGAACAAGACGACCGTTCAGATGTCGTATCTGATAAGCTCGTGTTATTTGAGTTGGTTTCATTACACGTATTGTTTAAGGTTAGTTGAGCTATGGATAAAACAAAAAATAAAGATATTCCATTACTCAAATAGTGGGTAATTATAAATAATTTTATTTACCCAAATCCTTCGATTGAAACGTTTGAGATTCAGTTTCATCATCGTCATCGGTAGGATGTACAAACGAAGTGTTCATATCCAATATTTCCGACGATGATCGATTTGTTTCTATAGGATCATATGATTCCGGTGGCATTCTTTTCTGTCTGCTTCTCTCTAAAATAAAATTCTCGGTGTCAAACAAGATTCATGTTACTATCGTTGCAATTGAAAGTAACGATGTTACTAAAGAAAACTGGTACGTACCTAATTGTTCATAGGCGAACTTCAAAAATACTTTGGATATATCATCTTTTTTTGAATATATATTATCTTTAATAACTTCAAAGTTTAATGCATCCACTTCATTTTTTCTGTCAGTATATATTCTCATCTCACTTTGATCCTCGATCGGGGCAGAAAGAACTCCGCACGCTACAATAATAAATGTAGCTCAATAACAATAACAGTAACAATGTGCCTAAATAAGTATGCAAAACACGATTTACATTTATGATTATGGCGAATTACGAAACGGTCAAGTAAGTTTTCTCAAGTCAAGCTTGTAGGCTGAGGTTCATGGCTTATGAAAAATAGGTGCAGTGGTTTTGTGTTGAATGACATAAAATTGTGAAAGTGGATCGTGAGTCAGAAACGATCCGTGGACAAATGACACTTTCTCAGACTTTACTTCGATTGGAATAATGTTTTTTGAAGCAAAAGAAACAATTTTCCTCGAAATAAAATTCATCGCATAACAGGTCGTGTCCTCTTCGACAAATATAACCATACATTTTCTATGTCCAATTGCAGTGAAGGTACAATTGAACGCATATAAGAAATTCGTTCGGTATTTTTATGAAAGTATGTCGGTGTACTAAGCTGCGGTGGCAATTGCAAAATCACTCTTCTCATCAACCATTTTTGATCGATAATAAAAAAAATGTATGGTGCTTTCGGATACAACAGATAGAAAAAATGAAGCCGTGATCGGATTATTAAGAGGTTTCAAGCAAGCAGTAGAATAAGGATATCAAAGTCGTGTACGTCGTGCGCGTCATTTTCTGCCCACACGAGGCTTCCCTGACTTGAAAGATTTGACCTACTAACAATATATCGATGACGATTATTTCGAGCTGTCTATCATTCAATAACGTTATATTTTCAATTTCAATATACATCTACGTCAATAAAGATTAATACATTTTTTGATGGCATGATAAATACCAATTATCTACGGAGTAAAGTGGACGTGTCATTCTTTACGCATGCGATGTCAAACTCACGAAAATTAGAAGTCTTCATATACGCAACAAGTAAGGTAAAATCAGATCGAATTTGTTATAATTTACTCACAAATGGATAAAAGATTTCAATAAAATATTTTTAAAAGAGTCTTAAAACGAATACACGGAAAATATGATACAGACACGGGTACAGGGTAATGTTCATGATTGCAAAGATAGACAAATAATAGAATAAAAATAAAAATGTATGAAATCTCAAGAAACTAACTGAGATTCAATTCAGAATTTGATAAAGTGGTAATTAAAAAACCGAGCATCAATTACATTGAATTTTTTTTCTCAGTTCAGATACGTCAAAAGATTAATGCATTTATCTGCAATCATAATACTGTACATGTATCCATAAATCACAATAATTGTATTTATAGCTGCGTCGGAAGTTTAAACGTTAGTGGAATAGAATTGTTTAAAATTGTTCCCACTGACGCGCACGTGGTAATCGTTATTGGTCAAGGTAAATATTTCAAGGCTATATTCGATCGAATGCACTTGCAAGGAAAAAACTTCAACTCCACCGGCGCCACTTTAAATAAAATACACGAGAAATCGCACGAGTTCAATATCATTGTCGTTCTTTAATAAGATGAATTATCAACTTATCAATGTCCGACGTTTATAGATATCAATATCCACAAAAATTATTATATTATAATCGATTAAACACTGCGTTTTATATCTCCATTTTTAAAATTGATTTTCAATTATACTAATATACATCTTACCGAACAATGAGAACATCAGGATAGATCGGACTGGACAACCGTGAGACATGTTATGGCAATACTCTCCTCTGCAATAAGCAGCTTCAAGAAATCCTTTGTTCTGCTGTCGTTGCGCGACAGTCGATGTACTGTTTCTTCTGTCTCTCATGAGACTCATGAGATATCACTTTCCGTATCGCTGATTGATATCACTGACCCTGGAACTCAGATAACGAGCTGACTTTACCGAAATCGTTCTCTGCCTCCTTTGTATATATGCGTCACTTGATCTTACGACTATGGCCGATAGGACACGTGTAATTTATATTAAGTACAGATTTAAAAAACAATGATTTATCATATGTGCACACAGGATACTTCAGGTATTCGACGAATAATAACCTTAAATATCAGTGGATAGATGTATATATTCAGTTTATCAGTGAATTATTCTGTATAGTATACAATACGTACAGATATACAGAAATGAGCAGAAGTGATTTCTCACATAAAAGTGTTCTGTTAATAATAATAATTGTTCCCACTCAACTAACTATTCGTATTAGAAACATGTAAGAATTGGTATTATCGATTATAGGAAACAATTAATTGGCAGACGGTGCATCGGTAACCCGTAATACATTACAATTCGTCTTCTATTCCTATGTCAAAAGGTCTGGCCATTTTTACCCTTGTCCGTTGGAAATCCCGAAGCGATGTACTATGGGTAATCGAATGAAAGGTTTGAAATTGAAACATTGCTTATTTAAAATTGCGCTTAGATTGCATTGGCTTTTACGTTTTCATTGATGTATTTGAAATTACACGTTACGTCATTTTTCATTGAACACTGTTTACAATAACAATTATCACGAAATTGTTGACATTTATTAAATAATAATAGTCTCTTAGTGTTCCTATTAGACGTACTCAAAGTTATGCGTAGCATTTCAAATGGCGTAGCTTGTCAAATCATAATTTCGAAAACCTGATAGAATGCGCGTTTCTCTCGTTAATATAAACACATTTCACATTCTATACATTTTAAAATAGGACTCCATTAATTTCACGTGCTACTAATACGGTATGTTTATCAAAATTTTCATATTGTGATTTATGCGTTTCCTACATCTGTCTGTTACATGATATTCTCCTTAAACACATCCTCCGTACGATGAACTATGGAATGCTGTTTAATTAACATTATTTTTTTAGAAGTTCCTGTCTAAATCGCGACCCAGCCATGCTAACGCTTATTTAACACTACGACCACATACCTCTTTCACGACGACACTGCAAAGATTCTTTATGCTGTATTAAGCAGACTTTCATGTAATCTGAAAGTCCGAGACTCCACAAAATAGTATGAAAAGAACAAACTCAATTATGTAACGTTTAGAAATAATTTGCAGGAGACACGTATTTATAGTTCACGATGATGATTTCAGAACAAGGATGATGCTTGTGCGCGCTGGTATCTTTAAAATTTTTTAATAGTCATTACTGTACTGTAACGACTGTCATAAGACTGTATGCTCTAATTGGTATCTTTTGATTGGTTAAATTTTAAAAGTCCTTTATTTCCACACTTGTTCACAGTTTGCATTGTATGATAACAGACAGCAGGTTTGTGCTAAGAATTACGCTACTACTTCATAGTTTATCCTGAGGTAGATACTTATATACCGGCAGCTCGAAACTCACTATTAGACCTCGTGAGTGAATTGCCTGGCAGTTGCTTCGAGACTCGCGCCCCACTGACGATACTCGATCGTGAGTGAACGAGCAGGAGCGTGAGAGAGTGAATTATGCAGTCTTTGGTTGGCTATACGGCTAAGCTTGAATCTATTCACAAGTTTTTATTCTGCACGTGTTTCTTTTCTTGATGGATAATCGAGTGGAGGAATCGGCTCCATTGGGATGATCGAACTATCCTGATTTAATCTTGCCAGGATCATGGGGAAAACTCCTGACAAGTTTTATGAGCAAGGTTACTATGTGATTGGTGATTCACTGGATGGTCATGAGATGCAATTTCACTTAGGATCAAGGACCGTGTCTGCAGTCTGGACTGTTAATATTTTGAGACTTTTGCAGGCATAGTATTTGTAAGTAGGACCTCTGGTTTTATTGATTGCAATTTTAAACAAGGTCCCTTTGTTATCTGAATGAGTCACTAGTCATTTCTAAAGGGTCCTGCTGGAAGCTGTGCTTCTTTGTTTAAAAAAAAAAAGATCAAAATCACAGCTTCTAGCGAATAATTTTCTACGCATATGGTGGTGAGAAATTAATGAAGTATTACATAATAGTCAAAATGATTATAAATTGAAATCGAAACAAATTTTGAATGGCATTCTTGAAATTAAAACTAACGTATTCCATTAATTTATCTGTCCGACCGTTTTATTACATTTACCAAGTTCATGAAGTATACAGGACTCTTCGAAGTTCAATAAATTTCTCACAGATGGATAAGAGAATAGTAATGTCTCGTAGAATACGATTTAAATAATTGCGCACGCTCAGATAAATTTTTTTATGAGAAACGAATGGTACCTACGTACCTGACATGATAAAAAAATGTCTGCGTCATTCTCTTTCGATTAGGAAGCGTCATCTTCCATTCTTGGAATTATTACCATAACATAACCTTTTTGTAACGGCATGATATATCGTATACTTTGAGCAAGGGGTATCATTCATTGATGACCAATACTTGTTGATTAGTGCAAGGCAGGAAAAGATGGCGTCATTCTCATAAAAATCTCTTCAACGACATTATCTATCTAGTCTTAAATGAGAATGGTATCCGTCAAGGAAACAGGATTTCATTGTTCGAATTGACGTAGGTTCAGATCCTTCATATTCAAACAACGTTATAATGGACCCTGTATATGTTTCATGACTGTACAAACAGACCGGTAAAAGAAGAAATGGAGTGGCCTGGTTAAAAATAGATTGACCCTGCCATAGATAAAACCCTGCAGAACGTGAAACCCTTCAAGACAGGTAATTCGATATGTGAGTAAGGTGAATAGGGGGTTGCAGGACACTGTAGTGTTCGATTATTTTTAGATCCAAAATAAATGAAACTACCAAGTTTGATGAACATATTTACGTGGTATAAAGGTGCGGTTATGAATTAGGGAATTGATTTTAGAATATTTTTGACAGCTACTGTACACTAAAAGCAAAAGATGTGTACTTGTGACTACTGCGGCAATCTCAATATAAAATCATACTTCAGAAATACATTGTTTCGATTTTGTACCAGATGCACGGTACAAACAACTTTATTGCACTCTAGCGCATAGTTACATTTCTTCACATATATTATATCTTGTATGACTCATGATTATAAAAATTTAGTTTAAATACATCGTGATAGTACTATCGTTACTAACGTATCAGTCAATGATATTGTTTCCAAGACTTAGGCTATAGAAAATTCGTATTCTTTGCATTAGTACTGATTGTTTTTAAAGCAATAATTAATACAAATCTAGTCATGTTCTTCATATACGAAACTGAATGATTTTGAAAAAAAGATATATTATATATATCTAACATGGAAATTTGGAATTTCGCATCTTAATAGTTTCCATGCTTGCGTGGAGATGTAATTGGAATGCTTATGAATATATGATACGCAGCGCCTGAGACTAAGAATCACATTTTTTATCAAATATAACTGCACTATGGATATTTAACAAAATTTTATATTATTGACTATTGAATGCAATTACTTTTATCGAATTTAAAACAGATGTATTATAATTATCTTAAATTTTGTTCAACAAATATAATAATAATACAACAAATATAGCAATAATAATAATAATAATACAGCAGCATTAGCAATTAAATAATAATAAAGCCATCTTTTACAAGTACACGATTTATGGATGCTAAAAATTTCATATTTTTATCCGAATGTTGGACCTTCGGATCATGCTATATATTAGTAGATATAATTTAATACGAAATTCGAAGTGCCACTACCATTAATTATTGTGAAATATTTAGAGGCAGTATTGACTGTAGGTTATCTAAACTAAAAACCAAAGTATCTTATTAAATAATAGTTAACATACATCATGATTATCACATACATATTGTTCGTGGCTTGCCAATTGGTACAATGCATATATAGGGTGATTCTTATAAAGCGATCAGTTTACGTTATGGAGCACAAGAAGACAGCAGTCAGAAATTGATAACACCCATTGCATTTAACGATACATGAAGGATGTCATTGAATTTCCAGAATCATTAAATATTTTAAAGATTTTACAAAATCAAATTGATTATCTTATAAGAATAATCCTGTATATCGTAATAAGCGTAAAGCCATGAACACAATTATTTACTCCAAAGGCACGGTAAATTTATAACTACACTAAAGGTTATCGCTCAGCAATGTTTATAGAAAATTAGCCTACGCGATGTAAAAATTTAGGAGAATATTATAATTTTACTATGCCTTCAAGTACACTAGAGTTCATACGTGAACCTTTTAGACTCCTCAGATTGCGGGATATATTAGCTTTACTTTGGTTGCAAAACTTCTAATTACTTATATTACATTAATTTGCCGAAAAAATTGTTCGACAAAGGTACAAAGACATATCTAAATATTTATCTTTCTTGAAAATATATCTAATGTGAGTAAACTTTCAACGTTCATACCATTGACAATCTAGTATTACAGAATGAAAAGTTAACTGTTAATGAAGCTATTGTCTTTTCAAATTCTGTTGTTAATTATAGATTTTTAATTTTAATACATATATATATATATGTATGTACCGTATCAATGATTATTAGCAAACTAAAATATCTTTTGAAGCTTCAAAGGTGATACATTTGTTTGTATAATTATTACCTGTTATATGCGCAAATCGCTATAATGTCACTTTTTCAATAAATCGTCTATAACTTCAGCACGTATTAAATAATTATCAGTGAAAGTCGCATTACTTATCAGAATGGATACTGTATATAAAAAAAATTATTATTTTCTTAAGTCAACCACTTCAATCGATGCGGACCCATCCACTTTACAATGTTTGGCATTCTAGAATAGGAAATAAATGTGTCTCCGATTAAAAGGATCTCTAACAACAACTCTAACTTGTGTTTTAATGTATGTAAATACAATGAAAAAATCCTACCGTATATAAAGCTGGCTCTGTTGGATGCGGATGAAATCCTGTTTCTCTACAGTTAGCAATAAAGTTTAATCCATATTCTGGTGTTAATGTAAAAAAGCCAGTTCTGTGAAAAGAAATGTATTTATATAAAAACTTTACTCTTGTATAAATTGAGATAAATTGAATAAGTTGTCAGGTAATGTAAAGAAATAGGACATACTCTCTGTATTTAGGAGCACAGACAATTGCTATTGCTTCTGCCATCATAAGCTGATAGGAGCAATGTGTATGAAGATCTACGCTGGATAGAAACGCTGTCTGTGTGGGATGAGTCTAAAAAAAATACAATTATTATTTGCTCTAATTTTTTGCTTCTAATAATTTTGTTCATATCAACGCACATGAACCCATCCCAATGTTATTAGACTATGTTGATCCTGGTAATCAAAAATATCTTCCTCATTGTGTGTAGCACAAGAGTCTGGAGATCCAGTTTGCTGGGGAATGAGCAAATGAGTTACTAACAATTGGTTTCGTTCCAATCTTCCAGCTAATATACCACAGGTCTCCTTATTTTTAATGGTATTACTGAACGCCAATTTTAAGAATTCCTGCATTAGCATGTTTGGTAAAATTACATCACGCAATGTCAGTTTATCACTGTGAAAGAAGGATGGTTTAGTTGAACGATCCACAATTGGAGTATCTCTGCAGAAGAAATACGATTATTTAGAATGAAAAATTCAAAGTTATGCAGTTTTTTCAACAACGGATCAGATTAATTATTTAAAACTATGCTTACTTGTCTTTTGAAGTTTTAGCTGCATTATCTATTTGAGAAGGTATTTGTGGCGCGGGTATTCCGATCTGTGGTTTCAATTTGTCGTCCGTTGCATTTGGTATTACAGGGATGCTCAATGTACCCTTACCATCCTTACCTATTGCCCAAGCTGCAAGTTTATTTTTTCTATTCTCCTCCTCCTTTAACCTTGGAAATATATTTTTATTGTTAATTGAACTTATTGAATAATTCATACAATAGTTGAAATAAAATATAGAGAAAAACATTTGAAAAGTAAAAAAAGGTAAATCATAACAATCTTACCTGCGTTCTTCTTCAAGCTTTTCTCTTTCTTCTGTAAGTTTCTGTTTTGTTTTACAATGCTCCAAGTATACAGTTGCTTCTGCTTTGTATTGTTCCAATAAATGTTTTTTTAAAGATTCTGCCTTTGGCATGACATCCCTTAACGCCTGCTGAATCATAGCTCTGTCTTTTAAAGGTACTGTATTAAAATGTGGATGCGTTCTAATTTTCTCCAAAAATATTCTGTAAAATCATTAGTACACGAAACATAAACACAATATAAAACCTCCTGAATGTTAAAATATCTTACGTGAGAAATTTCATGTACAAGGTAAAAGCATTCTCGAAGCTTCCTTCCTTCATATAAACATTTGCCATTCGCAGCATTTCTACACCAGATCGGTAGTACCTGAAATTATAGAAAATATGTATTAACATAAAATTAAACTTAATGATACCAGTATACAGATTTGAACAGTACCTTCGTGGTGGAATATTAACATCTATATCGATGGCGGTACCATAATCCGAAAGTGCTTTTAGGCGTTGTTCAGGATCAGGAATTCCCATGTTTTTTGAAATTTTTAAGGTATTTGATTCGTTTCCTTTTTCTTGATCCATATTTTCACTCTTTGTTACACTCATTAGCTGCTTGTGAATTCCAGTATTCTTATGCAATGTAACCTACTCAAGTTACATGAACGGACGATCATTTTACAAGGAAATATATCGCACACACATTCTCCTAGGATAAAACTGTTAAACTACACCGATTAATGTATACACAAACGTTAGTCATACAACAGCTGTGCGTTCCTTCCAGTGTTACCAAAATATGTCATGAAATGTTAACAACTTCTGTTTGTCAAATTGACACTAATTGTTTAAGTCAGGAGTGTAAAAGCTTGAAAGCACTTATACATACTCGTCATTAAGCAAATCTTTAGAACAACTAGTGCATGTAAATATTGAACGCACTATTTTTATGTACTTACGTGCGCTATAATTTTGACATAGCGCCCTCTATTCACTTGCTTCTAGTGCAATTTATTATACTTTTCATCCTACTACAGATTTGTGATGTCAACAAAAAACCCAAAGCTTAATTTGTATAGTGCACTGCAGTGAATTAAACGAATGTCCCGAATGAATAATAACAAGAAAAATGATGATCAACCGATTGACATGCCATCAACTTCTAAACAAGCTAAAATTGATTCTTCTTTCAAAGGTACATATGAAAATAAGTTGTTATCAGATTTAGACTCAGAGTAATTGTGATACATTATTTTTAGATGCTTTTAGCAACTTAAAGAAATCCAAATTCTTCAATGAAGATTTACCTGAACCTTCCAAATTAGGAACATCGAAGGCAAAAAGTACTGGAAATTCAAATGCTATCATTGTTAATCCACGACAAGTAAGATTAGTGATATAATTATTATATTTAATATTGAGTACTATGCTTAGTAATTATTCTTTATTTTTTTCTAGAAAGGTAACCCACTACTTAAATCAATAACTGTTGTTCCTTGGGAATATGGAGATATAACACCGGACTATGTGATGGGCAAAGGAACTTGTGCACTTTTTCTATCAATTCGTTATCATCAACTAAACCCAGATTATATACATAATCGCTTGAAATTATTGGGCAATGCATATGATCTTCGAGTACTTTTAGTTCAAGTATCCGTTATATTTGTTATATATCACCAATTCATACATTAACCATAGTGCAATAAGTAATAGTAAATGGAATTGTAGGTGGATGTTGCTGAACCACACCATTCCTTAAAACATCTTACAAGAATTTGTATTCTGGCAGACTTGACGTTAATGTTAGCTTGGAATGCAGAAGAAGCTGGAAAAGTGATTGAAACATATAAATGTTATGAAAATAAGCCTCCAGATATGATAATGGAACGCAGTAACTTAGATCCATGTGAAAAAGTAAGATTCTTTATCTCTTTAAACAGTCATCATTTGTTGCATATAAAATTTAACAAATTAAATTAATTAATTTAATTATTATTTATAGCTCGTAAATGCATTGACTTCAGTCAGGTCTGTGAATAAAACTGATGCCACAAATCTTCTATCAAATTTTGGGACACTGAGTGATATTATTAAGGCCACATCACACAAATTGGAATTGTGTCCTGGAATTGGCACCCAAAAGGCATTACGCTTACACAAAATGTTACATGAACCATTTCTGAGAGATTCCAAATCTAAGTTAACTTAAAAATATAGTATAAAATTGAATTATATATTACATATATGATTGTGGAATAAAAATTTGTAATAATGTTCAAACAGTGAAATAAAGCATCATTTTGTATATACAAGTTTGCTATAATATCCACAATATATGTATACAATATAAGTACTATTTCGGAAGGTTAACGCTTTGTATGTATAATTTGACTGTAAGCGAAAAACATTCTTGGAACATTTATCTTCTCCTTTACTCTTTTATAGATTTATATCTTCAAAATCGGATTTTGAATGGACCTCTCACCACGTGGTCAGCAATTAGTTCAATTGCTTCCTTGTTCCCCTACTACGTCCGTATAGAGTGGAGTGCAGATTCAACCTTTATTTCTATCAGATGGTGCTCGTGTATTTTTGTGGGAAAACAACCTTTCCAATAAAAATTAGAAATGGC
>JARPRH010000320.1:1612486-1632139 GCA_031763665.1 Calameuta haemorrhoidalis
CCGAATAAGGGATGTGGATGATGAAAATACCGGCAAAATGGCGGCTGAAGAATTAAGAGAGAGGGAAGTCGGCTAACCAAACCGTCTCGACTATTTCTTAAATATTTCTTCACTTCCGGCGACTCGATAGAGTTGCGGCGTAAATAGATAGCCTATAATTGCGAAATTTCATTTGGTTTAAATGCCCCCACAAATAAAAATCTTTAAAATGTATATCTCCGGTGTAGTTAAGGGTTAAGATGGTTTAGTGATGATAATCATAATAGTAATAGGGAATTATGATTTAAACAGAGTAAAAAAGATTGCAAGCTCAAAAAATAAATTAATTGAAATGCAGAAATAATGTCACGTGGTACGCTGTGTTCCGATACATATTCTCCCAATAACATTCGACTCAAATAGTATTACATTCTACCGTACTATTTTTAAATTATTAAGTTTCATAAGTTGAGTATACGTATATAGTGAAAGATAATATTTCTATTTTTTATATTTTAGAAAATATACGATAAATCATGTTTAAATTTTCGATAGACGAAAATTTAGTTGTCTACAATGCTTTTAAAAATCTGAACTTTATCTTAAATTGGGTGTTATTACCGGAACCCTTGACATCCGTTTGGAGAAAACACTGCATGATTACCCAGCGTAATTTTTTTCATCTCTATAAAACATCGATTTTTAAACCACGTGTTCTCATCACTAAGAACAGAGACGTTAAATATATAGATAAAAAAATTTAATAATACCTCACATGAAAATAATGCCATACAACTAAATCATAAGTGTGTTTGAAAGACCGCTATGTAGAATATCCCCGATCATTGATTATGCCGCGAATAACTCTTATGCAGCACTAATATTTAATGTTAAAACGAAAATAAAAATGGCTTCAAAAGAGATTATAGAATCTAATAGAAATTATCACTAAAAAAATAATAATATACTGTAAATATTATGACCCAGTATTATAATAGTCTCAACATGCATCTCAAGATATTCGAATTATGTTTGAGAAAATATTTGTATACTCTACATTCTAATGATTAGCCACCTACCAATGCGTCCTGTAAAAGAAATCACGCATAAATGGTCAACAAAAAAAGTCTCTTGATAAAAAAGAAACCAATTTGTCACGTCTGTCTGTATTTACTGTCTTTCAGTGTCGCCCAACAGACGGAAATAAATTTTTCTACGTGGAACAATTATTTTGAAAGCGTATATCGATCACGCACGCGTTTCTTATTTTTGTCTTATACTGATTTACTACAAAGTATTTTGTGCACATCCTGTCATACGTTTAGGAACAGTTCCCAAGAATCTAACTATAACTTCCGGCCCTCGCGCAAAATTCCACTCGACGATGAACCACTTATCCAATCGAGAAAATCCCGTCAATTCGCGAACGCACGTCGTGAACGCGTTACACGTCTCTTGGAGTTAGAAAATGGTTGATATAATTAAGATGTAAGTGTTTATCATCTGACCTCATGCGACCTTAACCTCCACAGCATGGACTTCATCTTCTGATTAGGACGCACAGCATCCGGATGTCTATAGGAGCAAGGGGTCGATCGGCCATTTTCGTCACAACAGATAGAAGAAGCTTGGCAATTATTTGAAAAATCGTAACGCACTTTTCCTCTTCAAAAATATACTTTCGAAATCTTATTAAAAAGGTTTAAAGTATCATTAGTCTTCCTGCGACTTTTCAATAATTCAAAAGAATGCAGTCTTTTTATTGTTTGTTTGATCCGTTCAGATGTTGAGAATCTTTTTCCTTTTACCTGATCTTTATTTTGCACTATTACACGTAATCTCAAACATTCCACTGGCGTGAACACTGTCTTATAGTCTTGTTAACGTTATACAGTTTTAGTATTCGCACCACTACTTTCATAAACTCCAGACTCTGAGCATCCTCTCACTGATCGATGAACATCCCGTCTAGAATCTCAAACGATGCTGCTGCTGCTGCTGCTGCTGTTGCTACTGCTCCACCAGCTATCCCAGGACACGGTAGGCGACTGAACTGGACTGAACTCAGCGCACTCAGCTGCTACGACTAGCTTACGCTATTTGGAGAGCTTCCAAAAAAACTCATGCGCAGGGATTGGGCAACTGGTAAGGACTCCGCCCCTGTGATACGACGACCCTTGCAAGTGATTCTGCGCTTTTCGCAAAGCGTTCTGTTCCTCATCAGCAGTGGTAACTTCAGTGCTTGTCTTGGGAACTTGCAAAGCTTTTAACAGAAAACGCAGAGAAGCTCTCTGTCGAAAACAAAAACAGTGAATAAGTAATAAAAGCGATATTACCTAGGGGTAGTAAAACAAGATTATAAAAAAAAAAGGAATTAAAGTTCTGAGGGAACTAACAAGATTTTACCCTGTTCTTTCTTTTTTTCTTATTTGAAGGAATTTAAATCCGCAAAGCTATTTTTTACCAGCAGGCATTCTCAACGCAACGGCGGATGGGTCCATTTAAGATTTGTCCTTGAGACTTACTCTGAAACCAAGGATCGATATTGCTCCTGGTTTGGGGTAGCAAGGTAATAGGACATTCGTAACCAGAAAGCTCGTAAGAATTAAGCTTCTGGACTTTGTCGTGTGCTGCCATCTGTTAGAACCAAATCCTACTTCTTATACAGACGTCTTATGGTTACTTGATTCGGTATTGTCAACTCTTGCGGGAGTGCATTGTGACCAATGTGACATTCGTTTATGTCAATTGAAACATTGTGTTTTTGAGCGAGAGTCTAAATTTTAATAATGTCGATTCATCTGCATATCAAAAAGGAAACATTGGAGAGTGAAAAGGAAAGTGTTCTACACCTGATGCCTTGTAAAATAGATGGCGACGAGACCGCAAAGGTTTCCAAATATTTTACTCCTTACATTAGTGAGGTTAATGATGATTGTGAGTTATAAACTTGCAAGTAATTTTACATAGATTCTATATGATAAAATTAATTTATAAAATTACTCTTAAATACATGACTATTACAATAATACATAGTTTTCAATTTGAAATCAATTATCTTTCTTTGTTCCTAGACAAACAAGCATCGTTCCGTGGGTATCCTCTTCAGGGTCGTAAAATAAAAGTACCCAATGGTTACACAGGTTACACATTTTATGAATATGAAAAACCAATGGCTAATAATACCGACAGGAATCTGTATAGTACAGGAAAATTTTCTGAATTCACTTATTGGAATTATGATAAGATTCCATCCAGGAACGATGCCCTTTCTGGTGCTATGGATTGGATAGATATTGCTGAAGCGGTTAGTAAGAATTTAATAAATTTAAAACATTCTTTTATAACGTATTCTAATGAATGACACAAGTAAAATTTTTTTTCCTTTAATAAATGCAGCTGCATTCTACAGATGAACCCACCAAGAGTTAACTAATGTGGTTATTAGAGTATGATATGATTCTATGCCAAAAGTGTTCTTGATATTTTAACAAAATGTGGTTTTTAGATAACTAAAGAATTTGTATTTTTTTTTAAATTTAACTTTAGTAAGTGTTTAATCAGTTTATTCTCATTACAAGTATGTATATCTATTGTTATATTTATCGTGACTACATGTATTTTATATGATAAAACTTACTTTTGTATACTGGCCAAGGTATCTACTTGTTAATTTAAGCAGAATGTAAACTAAAGAAATAAACGAAATCTTGACTGATATTTACACTAAAAAATGTACAATGTTTATGGTTGTTACATTTATAAACTAGATATGCATTAATTAATAAGACTAGCACAATTACGATTATAATAAACTTATGTTTTATTTTAATTAATTCTAATTAAATATGCTTCATCTATTTTTATTTTACATTTTTGTCTTCTAATATGGATGAACAGAAAATTTTCGACGCTATTTTTTGTCTTTAAAAAAAATTCATTATTTTCTTAAAATTTGTTCTGTATTTTTTTCCTTTTTTGAATTTCTTGTTCTTTAATACTTCACATTTATGAACTTGTCACTTTTTGCTTTATCAAACACCAACCCTAAAAGAATTTCTAAATGACCTTAGAAAAATGTGTACAAAAGTATTTTTTTTATCACAAATGGAATAATTATTCTAGTAAATTAATTTTTGGCCACGTTATCGCAATTTTTCGTTTTTTTTTTTAAATTTTTTGTTTAATGTTACAAATATGAGTATATACTTGCACTCTTTTTTCCACATAATTCTTCAACCTTCGCGACTAAAAGCAAATGGACGTATGTTTGCTGAAAAACCTATGCTCATGTACCCTTTGCTTTTAGTGATGCGATATTTAATATGACTATTGAAGATATACGTTAAATTGAATTTATAAAGAATGATGTATTCTTAAGAAAAAATAAAATAAAATAGCTGTACGTGGAATAAAATCCTTAAAGCACATTTGTGACTGAAAGGATTAAACTATTTAAGTACAAGTTGTATATATCTTATGACCATGAAGAGATTGAATAAATGGACAGTTATAATCAATAGGCCTGCAATATTCATTTAAAAAAAAAAAGGAGGATAAGCATAAACAAATTTTTCACATACTATTATACAATAGTTACGATATATGTACAAAATTTGAGATAATTTCGCGCTTGATCTAGTGATAATCTAATCTAAAAATAGGTCCGTCATTTTATCACTTTTATCCAAGTATGTAGAAAGCACCTAAATTTTCATTTTTTCTCCACGTCTGATCGCTCGTGTCGCAAGATTATAAAAAAAGTTTGTGCCAGCGAGAATTCGTGTTTTTCATCACTTACATTTTGTAAATTTTCCAAAACTTGTGCAATCGTGAATGCAAAAATGAAAGTGGTCAAAAGTATTGTCATACAAGGCGTGGATTTTTCTTATGGGATGTATAAATAAATAATAAAATCCTCTACGAGGTATAACCGATATTTAAATTATTTATCCATGTAAAATTTGAGCAGATGACTAGTAAATGTTTTTGTTGTTTATAAATATCTCTACCATATGTGTTGTTTTGGTCCTGTCAATTAAATGCTGTGTAATCATGAAATGATAAATTGTTATTCAATAACAAGGGACTTACGTAAAAGTTCCTAACTCGTTAGCTTGCTCTTGACGATACTTTGCTTGATCCTGTTGCTGTTTAATGAAAGCACTTAGTCTGTTCAATAAAAATTGCTTATCATGGCCTTCGAGTATCAACTGATTTTTCAGCACAGTTACCATATGTTTATTGGCCACAGCCACGGCATAATAATAGTAAAGTAGCAAAGACAAAACGACAAAAGCTGGGATACCAAAACCGGCTGTACCCAGGAAGAAAAGTGTAGACTGCAACCAATGTGGAAATTGCATAAAAGTCTCTATCATCAACGACCAGACTGTATCATAGCCCCGAAAAGGTCCACAAGACTTGGATGGTTGTAATTCAGCTATTGTATAGCTCACTGGAATGATTGCTAGTATGTAGGATAGCAAAAGTATGAACATAAACAGTGAATTGGATCTGCTGGCACGATAGACTTGACTAGCTGGTGTGCAGTTTACCAAACAGGCAAACTTTTTTATATAAAACATAAGAAATGTACCTATAATCGCTATTAACGGTAACAATGGTGTAAAGAATAAACCTAACCAACAAATTGTCTGGGAATAAACGACATCAAGTACATGCTTAGGTAGATTGAACTCTTGTTCACCTACAAAGCGCAATATCTTGTGCTCCGTATGATGGGCCAATAATGATCGTGGGAAATTAATGAAGAAGGTTACAAAGAATTGGATGAAAAAGTCTGTTAGGTACAGCTTAAAGAATTGCTGACCTACGAACGTTTCCCAGCACATTGGACGTCTATCTGATGAGCTAGTGCACTCATCTTCCTCTACCTTAACTGTTACTATTGTGTAAAAACTAGTGAGAAGCACGGCTAGAGACGCTAGACGTAAAAATACTGTCCTGATTAAAGTTACTCTTACGACAAACAGTGGACTGTAATTTTCTAATGCTACCAGGTAGTGAAATATGAATGGCAACACTATATTTAAGCCCACGATACAAATATAGGGTAAGAATTCATAAACCACCTGCATGATGTTAGTCAAGGATATGTAGCTCAGATCTTGGGACCTTGTAATTGTTTGGAGACTCACTTGTCCGAATGAAAATTCAATGACGTAGAACAAAAAGATTCCAGCACAACCCAGAATGGAAATGACTAAAAGGTTTATAAAGAGTCTTATCAGGAATAATTTAATTTTTTCCTCACGTGTACGATTCTGGCGTTCCTCCTCCATCTTTTCAGCTTCAAGAAAGGCTTTAATCTCATTATAAAGTGCTTTGTGCTTTATATTAGCGCTTTTTTCGTTTTGTATACAATAATCCCAGCCTCCAAAGACAATATTGCAATACTGATAAAACTGGCCCTCACCTTCCACAACTCGTTCCTTGAAACCTTTCGCTGCTGCTCTCACTATAGCTATTAAGCTCATTAAAAATACTGCAGTAACCACACAGATATAAGCCAAAGGAAGGTTATAGTAGACATTTTCACCAATGAGACCATAAATCTGATAGGTGTATACTCCATAAAAGAGCAAGGTGTACTCTAAAAGGCCCCCACCTTGCACCAATTCAATGACACTGCTACTCACGTTAGTAGAGTTTAAGTAAGCTTCAGAGCAACAGGCTAAACTGTAGTTATCGGAGGTATTGCAGCTCTCAGTTTCTGGTGGCTCCAAGACTGTCGCTGGCAGGACGATGAAGAAGAATATAACGGCGAAAACAATAATGTTCAAAAACATTAGCCATTTGATGAACAGGAAATAAGCCACGATACCGGTACCGAAGTTACCCCCAATCTTTTTCAGACTATGATTCCATAACTCCATTTTCGAGTATGTCTCCTTTATACGACTGCTGAATTCCTGCCAGGCTTTACGACGTTGCCATTTTAGTTGATCAAAGCCTTGAAGACGTAGCTTGGTTGCACTCTGAAATAAAAGCGAAATGCTGTTAACTCATATATTCTTGGTAAAAGTAAATCAAAATTTTCTCCTAGTCTGTACTTGTAATCTCTACTTATGAGGTATCTTGATCAAGTTCCAGCGCATCAATAAAAATGCTAACTATTACTCACTATTTGCGACATACTAAATCAAACTCAATGATACATAGTCTTTAATTGCTACTATTCATTTCGATTGTATTATACCTGCAACTGATTCTTCAACTGCATCTTTTGTGCCATACACACAGGCATAGCTTTTATCTGCATTATTTCTTCCCATGTTCTTTCCTCGTTTGAAAGATTTTCCGATAAATCAGGAAGCATGGAGACTGCTGCATCATGGACATTCGTAGACATTCTTCTGGCTGTACTTGCTCCACGTGAACGTGTACTTGTACGTCTTCTCAAAGTTGTTCTGGGCTCGTTGCGGACACGTTTTGTTGTGGCTGAATCACCAACAGTAATGAATCAGTTAAATAGTAATACTTGGCATCGCAGGAAATCAGATGACCAACAAGATAACAGAATGATATCTCTATCCTGAGCTGACATTCTATTGTAACATTGTGAAGATAAGTGATAAAAGTGATTAGGTCGTTCTTATATCCATTAAAGATATCAAGAATGGTTTAACGACTCACCAACACGAGACTTCTTGCTAGGAAGTAAAGTTGCAATGTGAGCTGGATCCCGTTGCAGAGCCTGTTGAAGATCTGCCTCAATTGCAGCAGGATAACTCTCCTGATAAAATTCTGCACCAGCTTCTTCCCACCCTTGGCCACGACCGCCACTACGTTTCTTCTTTTCTCCTCCAGACATCTTGATTTTGATCTATTCAAAATCAAGTCTAGACCCGAAGAATAGCTTTGACAGTACAGAGTGTACCTTCCACAGAAGTCAAAGAGTACTTTCGATGAAAGAGGCAGGACATCTTCTACTACTAGTAATAGGTCCACAGTGATTATAACATCCAAATGTTTCAATCACAAATCGTTCCTCCAGCAGGATGCGGTTACAAGAGGATTCCCAATGCACATAAACTGTCTCCACAAAAACCATTTAGTCGTCAGTAATCCTCGTCGTGTCTTATCGCTACAAATAGATTTAATCGATCATTAATTTACATTTTGCTTTTATAATTCGTACAAGGGTTCATTGGACATTGTATCTATCTATAGACGTGATATGGAAACTGCAAAAATCGGGTAATTTCTCATTCTATAAATAATCAGCGTCATATCCATAACATATTTTACCCAGGAAACACGATCCATCTTGATAATAGTCAGACCCCCAAAAGTCTTCTTGATTGCACTACGAATGTATTCTGATGTAGCATTCATTAACTTCAACATTTCTATTGCTCCGCGTACTCTACATAAATAGTCGTAAGACTTGTAGGCACAGATCCATGAGACATGAGAGGAATAAGGAAATTCCTTCAAATTACAGATTTTTGAGGCCGAACAGAAAATTCTATGAAAAATGCCACCGTCAATTCTACCAACCAACTTGGTAGCTTCATGAAAATCCCTATTTACGGGGCGCGCATACATATAATCGGATTCAACATATACATTATACTTTTATAAACTTCGAAAAATATTTCTAATTTGCTGCAACACTGAATAAACGTCGTTATTGTTCACCGGCAATTTCTTAACTCAAGACGTAACCTTCCTTATCACTCACAAATTGTCAGATTATCGTCCCTTTCAAAGATATTTTTATTACAAATTTCAACGAAATTTCTTATATTATAAAATTAAAAAACGAATAAGTAACTGCTACCTGTGTGTATTTTTAAATTTATTTTTCATTAATGAGTTTGTACATTCTTATCAACAAATAAGTTCATTAGACCTAAATTTTCCTTGTTTCTCATTTAAATATTTCGCTTTTCCTCTTTTCTTGTCTTTGTTCTCCGTTTGTCGCTGTACGTAGAAAAATTGCGAACTAGCTAATTGCAGTAGTAATGATACCACAAGACGACTAAGTTTAATTTTCTTTTATTTTTTTCACCATTAGCATCCTTGGTTATTGTTTATTATTATCGTATGAAGAATGCGAGAGAATTCTCTGTCAAAAAAGAAATATTCGCGGTAACATCATACATAGCAATTAAGTTTTAACCGTATACGCCTATACAGGTCTATAAAGTAATTTTTTGTTTAAATATATCCTTGGGGGATCTCTTAAAAAATATTTCACATACTTTTTCTTGTATTTTACGTTTCATAATTATCGGCATTAAGATCCCCACCATGGGCCTTACATGCCCCTGCCAAAGACTTACTTCCGGTTCACTTCTAAAGGTTCTAAGAGTTTCTTTTTTTAATTATTGATACTTATTTTTTCTTTATATAATCATTTTTTTCTTATGAAAAAAATTTCACGATATATGGCTCCGTCGCCCGATTATCGGGACAACATTGTTGCCTATAATCTGTACAAAGTTTATCATTTGATAACGAATAAAGAGAGACACAAAGAAGGGTGACAAAAATACTCTGCGAGAACACGAGATCATAACGAGGAGATCAAGGAGGCGTTATCTACTTTGTATACATGTAGATATAGACGTTAGACAAAAAAAAAAATGAAATTCTGATAGTTGGTAAAGTCATCAAAATTACATCCGCAGATTGAATTCGAAAAGACAATTGGCAATTACTGGTGAAAATTCTCCTGAAGGACTTCTGTTCAATATGATACACACAGTTCACTTTTCTTTTTCTATGATAAATGGTTACGTGCTTCTCCTTTGTTCTTCCACAATGGATCCCGATGGTCAAGTGGAAAATACACACGCGACACAGAAAAATATGGTGGATGCAACGATACCACCGGAAATTCTGTATGGATATTAGTTACAGACAAAAGATCCTTTTCGAAAAACGATTCAGCGATTACAAGCATTGACGAGGGTCAAATACTCATCATGCAGAATGTTCTTATATCCCAGTTTTGCACAGCGTGAACCTAAGACCTTGATCACCGAGGATAACGGAGTGGGCATGTCACGATCGTTTGCGTGGGCGTCGACCATGTTTAAAATTGAAAAAAAAAGTCACGAGACAAAATCCCGCCGTTCTCCTTGTGTCTTTGACTTTGCTCAAGTTCAAAGCTTAACGCTGTCGCACTCGGTAATGGTTCAAGCAACCAAGAGCGGCTTCTGGAGCTTTTTTATTTCTGTTGCTGTGCTTGTTGCTGAGAATTTGCGCTTGCTGTTTGAGCCGGAAATGTATAAGCTTGAGTGTATCCCTGCCAATTCTGGGGATATCCATAACTGGCTGCAGTGTTGGTGGTAGAAACTGTTGTTGCGGTGCCTCCCGTTGTTGTTGTCTGCAAGCAGGATAGAGATCGCCAAGATTAGAGTTATTGATAGATGTCCGAAGCTGAACAATGAGATTACAAATCCTTTACATGAGCAAGGATCAGAAAGTTAGGTGAGGTTAAGTGAGACTTAAGATTTCAAACACCATTATAGAAAAATATATATTGAGATATTGGACTTGCCGATATCTCTGTGGATTACGGTAGATCTTTATTCTCCTTTGAAATATATTATTAAGTATGTGGTGCCAGTCGAATGTCGTAAAATTTGTCAAAAGACTCGGTCAATCTCGCACCAAGTGTACCTTATTTGCACTGAAGTATCTAGGATATACTAATATTAATCGCTACTGGAATTAAATACGTGTAAAGAAATTTGTAACGGGAGCCATTTGCTTATTTTTGATTTAAGATACTTAGCTGTGCTAAAATCAAGTCTCTAGTACAGTTAAGGTGCATTGAAACCCTTTGTTTTATTCACACCAACTAATAATTTAAATTCTACTAGTATTATTCAGTGGCGTCTATACCTTACTTTCTGTTCCACTCTAGTAAGATTTACTGTGGTGGATTATTGTTTGCTTACAGCCTGGCCACCAGCTGCGGTTGTCTGTCCACTTTGTTGTTGTTGCTGCTGTTGCTGTTGCTGTTGTTGGCCCCAATACTGATTGTAATACTGTGAGTTCCAGTTATTCCAATTTCCGTTGCCATAACCTTGCTGACCGTAGCCAGATTGATTATAACTTCCTTGACCGTAACCTTTCCAATTTCCCCAAGAAGATGGTTGACCCCAACCGCTCTGTTGGCCGCTCCAGTTATTTTGTTGTTGTGACTGTCCACCACTGCCACTTGACCAGCTACCACCTTGCTGGCTCCAGTGACCTTGTTGTGGCTGTGAACTTTGGTAGCTTCTGAAAAATAAAACGAAGAACATGTATAAAAAAAAAACCTCTAAATGATCAGGAATAAAAACTATGGAACCACATATAACTATATATAACTTTAAATAGTATACCCCATAGGAGCCCAGTTTCCTTGTCGCGAAACTGCTTGTCGATTTCGTTCATTTCCTGGTCTTCTGTCACCTCCACTGCCTCTTCTTTCTCCTCCACGATGTGAGGATGATGGCGTGGAACTTGGACCGCCACGACCACCTCCTCGCCAACCGCCACTAGGAGGTCCCCCATAGCCTCCGCCGTGTCTCATGTGACCACCACGTTGCTGCCTGTCCCGCCATCCTGAATTGCTTCCACCACGCCAGCCTGAATTTCTATTCCTATCAGGATCTAGAAACAATCGAGTAAGTGTGATTAAAATTTGTTCTTGTTAACATCTAACGCAATACTAGCATTTTAGAATGAATGCTATAGCTACTAAGCTACTTAGTGAGAGAGCAGAAACCATCTATAGTGCTACTACTTCACAAAACCAAGAAAAGAAAAAAATACTTACATCCTCTACGATCGCGATGATCCCTGCTATCCCTGGAGTCTCTACTGTTTCTCGAATCTCGACTGTCTCTATGACTGTCGCTCCGCTCGAATCTAGGCTTCTTGTTCACCTGTTGCTGTCCAAACCCAGCATCCCTTCCCTCCTTATTATATTTCTCGATGATCTTCTTGGCTTCGTCTTCCGGCAGATCGGACCACTCGACAACGTCAAAGGATTCACCAGTAGATGGCGAGCTGAAATTCGCTGGAAGGTCGGAAGAAGAAATTCAGTAAATCCCAGCGAACAAACAATGAACACTCCTCTCAGAGAGGACAAAAAAAGAAAAAAAAAAGAAAAAAGGAAGGAAGAAGAGTATGCATCAGGTCATTCAGCTTCCCAGATTATTCGTTACTCGTTGTTTGGGTCAAGTGAGATGACATTAATGTACCCTGAGCATCAGCAACGTGCGCAACGCATAAGCTCTGGGAAGCTCACCTTGTGGCAACACAACATGACAATTGGTGGCTAGGCTCGTCGAGAGACGCACCCTAGTTATTTTCGTAGAGGGTGCGCATGTGCTCTCGATGAGGGTTTTAGGGACCAACCTTTCATTTCCAGGACCGCGGTATCAGGAACATCCTTGCCTTCGATCGCCTCGCGCTTCGCGGTGCGCAACTTGAACTCTTCATCCGTTGGTACTACAACTACCGCCCTCCGATGGAATCCATAGAAATGCCTCATTTTGCGCCTTTGTGCGGAAGGATATACGTTTGTCTGTATCGGTTCCATAGAAAATACAGATTTCATGAGAATTCGCAATGATGCAATCGGTTTTCTAAGACGTCGCCGCCGCGATGCGCATGCGCGCACGCGGAGAATAACCACTTGGTCATTCGGGCAATTAATCCATTTATTAATTAGATCTATTAAGTCTCGATGGAGGGGGCGCTTAATTAATTATACATCATAATATATATACGTATATGTAGAAAAGTATGTAGATGTTTTCCTTGCCACGAAATTTCTTTTGCGTCCTCGATTAATTGTCTTTGGTTTTTCCTTAAAAGCGACATAAGCGCTCTTATATTTCGCTTCTCCTTTAATTACTAATACTAATTTACTTACCAGGAAGTGCCTATCTAATTGTTTCCTCTTGGTACTTGAAGCGTCGTAAGGAACTTTCTTTTAATGATCATTAGATATTTAAAAATTTTTAAGTCAAATTCAGAGAAGGTATTTTCTTGTTCATATTTCAAACAGTCGATGTCAATTCTGTAGCTGGTAATTTCGAAGGAAATATCATTTGCATGTTTTCTTTATATCCGTTGCTCAATAAACGGTTTTTGGAAATTATTTAAATTTGATTGATCGTTGCTACACGAGCAAAATTTAACTTCTTATTAATTGTTATCATTGTATGATAATTTCACCCATATTTCAAATTTTAATGGAATTCTTCATTTTTCCTAACTAAAGATCCTTAGCCATAATTAGACTTACCTTGAAATTTAGCATTACTGTAACGACGTTCCCAATACTGTAAAATAACTTAAAAATAATCGTACCTGTTTGTCGGAAAGTATTTCAGATTGTGAATATTCGAGTAACCAAATTGTTAAAAGAACAACTTTTGTTAATCACAACAAAAGTGGTTAATCAACTACATTTAGTAACTCGGTACACTACTGGAATTCATGAAGATGCTGAAACGTACCCGAATAAAGCAAAAATTTAGCAGAGATTACTTACGGAATTCAGGCTGCTTACACACCGGATCTTCCAATAGGATTTTTTGCTTTTCTTTTTGTACAAGCCACAGTAAAACTTACCGAAGAGTTCTCTGACATTTTTCTTTTCTTAATACTCATACTTTGACATTCAAATTTTCAAATTGGAATTTTCTATGATTATCTTGGAGGGGAATTCCTTATGGCTTCCAACAGTATATCAAGAACGACTTGATAATTCCTTGCTCTTATTTTGAGTAAGGTAGACGAAGATATATCATGATTCAACTTATGCAAATATGCTACTTATATGCGATTAACAATCCTTGATAGTTTGACGTATGGTTTATGTTTCAGTCTCACCTGATCCAAGATGTAGTTGCGTCTTCTGATCGATGCGACGTCCAAGAGCTTGTTAAGGGCACGTGTGCACTTGTCGATTAGTACCTCCCAGCGACCATGATAATTTCTTTTGCGAGGTAGACCCATAATCTAGAAAAAGACAACAGCATTGTTTATTACGAGAACCACATATCTAAATGCTGATAAAGAATATTAATTTTTTCAAATTTTATCTCGCAACGAACATGTGCTACTAGTATCATTTATACATGCAGTTTTAGCTAACCTTATTTCATTATTGCATAGTCTTTATTACTAAACAGTTTTGATAATTTAATAATTGTATACCAAAACTCACCTTCATTTTGTCAATGAGATTATTGGTACTAAGGATGTTGTACATCTTGTCTGCATGTTCCGCAGCATACTTGTTGGCCCAGAAAGTTTTACCTGCTGCAGGTAAACCACACATCATAATCATCTCGCAGTCTTGTTTCTTGGTAGGTCGTCTAGGTCCAGGCGTTCTGTCTTTGAGCTCGACACTACCGACAGGTACGTATTCTACAGGAATGTCCTTAATCCAACTTTCTTCCTGGCCGAAATTGCACGTGAACGAACAATTCTTTGATAAGACGTGAGGAAACAAAGCCCTTTCACCGAGTTCTTCCTTGGAGATGGTAAAGGCCTCGCCCAAATTCTCTCCATTCAAGGTGTAAGACATGATGACGTTCTCCTCGTTGGACATATCCAAGAAGCAGCCAACGACATCGTCTTTAGTAAAAGTTCCTCCGTAATCTGTGAATTTGTTGTTGGTGGACTTTTTCCCAGTGCCGCCGTATCCGTAACTCAACTTTTCCTCGCCAAGTTGCATTGAAGTTTGCGCTACTGACCAACCGACTCTGAGAACGTGTGAGTTCTCCTCATCTTGAAGATTAATTGGACAGTGTTCAGTAATCTTAGTCTCATAGTAGACCTTGCCACATGTGAATCCATAGGATGCTCTGGCACCGGCCCAAATGTAACAAAAACCATCACTATGCATTGGAGTTGCTGAACAAAAACTATCCTTATTGATCATCAGATTCAGATCAGAGTCATCTGTAACATTGAAAAGCGATTGAATGTTTTGTCTGTCAATAATAATTGGGTTGTGAATGATTTTTTGTGTGAACTTACACCAAGATAGGAGAACTGCATCTTCATCGAACTCTGGCTCATCCTCAGCTCGCATTAATGGTGGTGTAGTGTGACGTTCTTCGCGAGGACTTGGTGATCTCTTTCGTTTTCGATCTTTACGATCCTTGCGATCCCTATCTTTAACCTCGCTCTCTCGTTCTGTTTGCTCTTTCATCTCTACATCCTTAAAAATAATCATACATATACAATAACTTTTAGCAAAGATAGTGACAAAGGACTAATTATAGTTATATACTGACTAACCTCTTCTCGTTTCACAGAACTTTCTGTTTCTATTTTTTTTGGAAGTTCCTCCACCGGTTCTTCAGTTTCCTCTTTCTTTATAATGTCATCTGACTCAGCTTTGGTAACTTCCGTAGATGATGGAACATCTTCCTCCATCCTTTCCTCAGCCTTTACCTGTATCGAAGCTTCTTCCATTAAAGAAGAGTGCTCTTCCTCTTGGATAGGTTCTGATTTTACATCTTTATCATCTTGTTCATCTTTTACTGAACTTTCTACTGAAGATTCTGAAGATTCTTGTACTACCTCTTGCAATTCCTCCACCATTTCTGACTTTTGTTCTCCTGTGTCTTCTACTATATCTGGTACATCGGATATATCTTTGACATGGTCAATTGACTTTACAGGACTTTCTCTGTCAACATTAGCAACTGATTTTTCTGTACTTTCTTCATTCTGTGAAACATTTTGTGGACTTGCCGGCAGTATATCAGCCTCTACAGATTTTAAAGAACTCTCTGACTGTTGTTCAGATGTTTCTGCAGGTGCTGGAGATAACTGTGGGTCTTCTACTTCTTTTGGCTTTTCTATAACTGGCTCAACACTTGTTGGTTCAATTTCTTGGGGTTTTTCATGAGTCGGTGTCTTAACAGGAGAAGGCTGTTTTGCAGAAACTGGTGTAGATGGTGTCTTAGCGGCAGCCCTGGAAGGTGTTTTAACTGGTGTAGTAGCAGTAGAACCTCGAGCACCTCTGACTGGAGTCTTTGGCGTCGGGACTGTTTTTGAAGGTTCCGGTGATTTTTCTCGTGTTTCTTTTAAACTATCTCCAGTATCTTCAGTATCCGTTTCAGTGATAGTAGTATCAACTGGGTCTGAAAATGAAAAGAATTTTGTTTGAATTCCAATAAAATAATCAGCAGAAGTACAGTCGTTAACAAACGAAGAGAAGTGACCTCCTTTCGCATCATAGGGAATTTCGCGCCATTCACTACGAAAGAAGGATACTAAAACAACTAGGCATCGATGATTAATTAATAAATCCATAAATATAAACAAGTTAGTCCAAGTTTAAAGAGTGCAAGAGAATCCTCAAAATAAATATTTGCAAAATATATATGAATACATTTTCTCATATAAAATTTTACTCACGATTGCCAGTTTCTTCTTCCAACGCCTTACGAAGTCGTTCGACGAGAACCGCCTTGTTTCCTTTCGCATCCAGACCACGTTGCGATAGTTCAGCACGTAATTCAACCACTTTTAACTTCGCGGGATCCATTTTTTCACAAAATCGTGCGATATACCCACGTACGCGCACTTTTTACTCAAAGAAAACGCTCCGAAAAGCCCATACACGCGCCAGAGACCCGCGCTACACACACAATATGGCTGAACAGAGTTGCATTAACGAGTCACGTAGTATAAGTCACGTGATTGGCGAGAAGAGTAGGATTAGGAAAGGACGCCAACTTACTAGCCAATAAAAACCTTTGACTTATTTACGTTCTTCTGACAAACATTATTTGATTGGTTTATATACGGCGGGTTCTTCGGCAATTGGCTTAAAGCAATGAGCTCGTGTTGGTAGCATTCGAACCTAATATCACATCTCTTTACATTTAGATTAGGTTTTCCAACGCTCAATGTGAATTAATTTTATTCATTTTTCATATAAACTTGTTTACAAATGTCATTACAAATTTTGGTCAGCATTATTTGATTGTGGTATGATTAACTGGGACTAGGCTCCTGACACGCTCGTCATTGCCCGAATAAATATTCTCGTTCTGTCCGCGTTTTTAACTCGTCTGCCGTCCTGTACGTGGCGCTAGTAGTCTTCTGCTGTAATCACTGAAATGTAAGTATACTGAAACCCGTACGGCATTGGTGGAGGGCGTGCAGAGAGAAATAGCGAGGAAACAGGTCAATGGATTAGGCTGTCTCTATCACACATTGTACAGTATCTCAAAAAGTTGAACCTGATCATATATTATTTCGAAAACTGCTAAATATATTTTTTAGTCGTTCTTACAAAGTTTTACGAATTACTTGGCCGCAGTGAAGAACAATTTTAAAAGACTAGATAGAAAAAAACGGATAGCATTTACTACCATAGGGGGTCTATTACTTACTACATTTATCAATGTCGTAATCGCGCTTCATGTTTTTCACACAATAGCTGACATACATATATGTCAATGATTTCCATTAATATGTTACTGGGACAACATTTTTGCACGGCTTGTACACCACATGCGCAGTTCAATTCGAAAAGAACATCCTACTACAGAGAATAAATGAGATAGTAGCACGCTTACAGGGCTATCTTCGCATACAGGCGTACGGGCTCCAGTATTCTTATATCTTTCGGCAGAGAACATGTTCTTTGCTCTCGGTGGCTGTATATGTGTATGTACTTTCAACCGCCTTCGGAATCATTCGGGAAGACTCGGGTATATTTGATCATGTCCGGAAGTATTCGGTAGTATGGAAAGATATTAGAGGTGCATATCAGCTGTAGAAACTCGTAGCAAAGAAAAGTATCTGTTGCTATCGCAAGCATGCGAGCGGTACAGGCGGAGGTCCTGCACACCCAGAACCTTTCGGGCTCGATTTTACAATCAGTGAAATTTGCCCGGAAGATTTTGTGGAGGATGAAAATTCCCGCGATTCCGATAGCCTAGTATATATTATTCACGTTATAGTTTTAATTAATCATATTAATCTACATTATTATATACATTATTTGAAGTATATTCACATTTGCAGTGAAGAATGAATCCAACATTGAACACGGCGGAAATGCCTGAGGATGAAGTCACATACGAACTGGATCCGACAACTGGGTATAATAATACTTTATATATTTGTATTCGTATTTTCATCTTCATTATTTGTTTGTAATGTTGTATTTTACGTCCCAAAGATTTAAATCTACGTCATTGGTGATTAATTTATAAAAATGACCAGTAGCAATTTTTAATTTGGTTAAAATATATTTTAGTGAATTAGTACCCATGCTGTCGAACCTACCTCAGGCAGATCCTTCGTGTTCCACGGAAGTTGGAAAAAGAAATCGTAGAGATAGGACACCGTCCGAGCCTGTACCAAAGAAGATAAACAAAAATATGACACCCTACGAAGCAGCCATGCTCGAATTGCAAACGCAAAAAATGAATGAAACGTTACGGTATATGGAAGAGAAGCAAAAATTAGAAATACAAATTATGAAGCAGGAACACGATCTTAGAATGGGAATTTTGAAGGCACAGTTAGACAAAGAAAGATTTTCGAAAGGACCAGAAGAAAAGAAAAATTGAGTTTTTCACTGCTATTTTCTCCGTTAGATTTGTCCATTTATTTATTCAGCTAAATTGCAATCTAGCATTATTCATTTTATTCTCTACTAAATCTCGATTGTCACTTACAAATTGTACAACATATGCTTTTTCTTTGACAAAAAACTTTTGTAAATATGTTTCCTACGATTAATAAAAAGTTGTTTCTTGTACATATGTATTTCTTTTTATTAATAGTATGGGTCAATTAGAAATAAGAATATCAGTATTATAATGTGAAGCAAAATGTAATTTATTGAAATGAGAGTGAAAATTCCACAAGATTTTCGAAAGGAACTTGATCGATTTGAATTGTTTAGTTTTCATAAAACTTGAAATAGATATCTTCATCAAAAGGCAGTGTACTATTGATGATCAGATAGGGCAGATCGGTTAGAGCCTCAGCATCTCCTGTAATACAGAAACTCTTTCATGCGAAATGTCTTCGCATGAAGTCCTTGCTGGCTGTTTGGCTCTGGCTGTTTTTCGAATATTGAAGGTTACTATAAATTGCGCCTTGAACGTCATTTGAAGGACACTGAGCAAAAGGCTGCTAGCGCCACGTGTGGCAAAATTTCGTAACGGAGACAACGGACATTCGGAGAACCGACCTGATCAGTTTCTACCAGGGGGCTAGTTGGGGTAAAGGTTGTTTATGTATGCTACTCTGAATGCTTTGAAAATTGTCCGATTTCGAACTACGAAATTTCATTAGATTCTTTAACTATTTTATTGAGTATTAATTATTTAAAAAAGCGGCATTATGGATACGGTGATTAAAATAAACAATCAGACTGTTGGAAGAGATAAAATAATCAGGTTAGTCGTTCGATCTATACGCGAATGGGACATGTCAAGCGACGCCACATTCCCTATTTTGGAACTAGACTTTGTCACGCGTCATATGAAAAAATCCCTAGATTGTAAACACGGTCGATCAATTTTTATCAATCAAACGAAGATTACTTTTATAAATATGTCACAAATACAATTGCACTAATTTTTGTTGACAGATTATTGCAGTATGGAAGCCGAGCTTGTTGGTATTACGCACAAAATGGTC
>JARPRH010000321.1:0-21129 GCA_031763665.1 Calameuta haemorrhoidalis
CCCAAATTTGAGGCTAGTATAGGTCAAATTGCGATAGGGCCACTTTCAAAAAATCCCATAAATTTTTTGAAACTGCTCAAATTTTCCAAACATCGCCACCTGGCGGAATTTTCCGGAACTAACAAAGTTGCTACCCGCGAAAATGCAATTTTCCGGGGAAATTTCGTTCCACGCCCCCTAACGGAATTTTCCGGAACTACAAAAGCGCCAAACAGCGCCACCTGGCGGAATTTTCCGGAACTAAAAAAGTTGCTTCCCGCGAAAATGCAATTTTCGGGGGTAATTTTGTTCCACGCCCCCTAACGGGATTTTCCGGAACTACAAAAGCGCCTAACAGCGCCATCTGGCGGAATTTTCCGGAACTAAAAAAGCGCCAAACAGTGCCGTCTGGCGGAATTTTCCGGAAATACGAAAGTTGCTACCCGCGAAAATGCAATTTTCGGGGGTAATTTTGTTACCCGCCGCCTAACGGACTTTTCCGGAATTAAAAAAGCGCCGGCCAGCGCCATCTGGCGGAATTTTCCGGAACTAAAAAGAATGTTGTCCGCGAAAATTCATGTATTGGCCGACATTTTTTTTATTAGTTCCGGAAAATGTAAGGCTACCAAGGTGACGCTAACTGGCGTATCTCGCCTTTGGAGGAGAAAGTTAAAAGGAAAAGGAAGGAAGGAGGTTGCCAAGGTTATTGCGACTTCGAAGGCTGCGACCTGGAACACTGCAGGTCTAGAAGACTCATGTAGAATCCAAAATCTATGGCTAGGAACGCGTGGAATTCACAATAACATCGTTTCACCACAAACACGCATTTTATTTGATACATACATATATATATGGTACCTACAAGGATTCACCATCCACTGCCAGAAGCAGTTCTCACTATTTCATTGGTCGCCTTTCTGAAATATATTTCCCGGACCTTTTATTCAAATCAATCGAGCGTGAGTGAGGGATGTGCGATTTGCTCGGGATAGGGGATGAATGATGAGCAGCGTTCTACAAAGACGTCACATCCGCCTCCTCGGACCCCGTCTAATGTAATGCGGTCAGCCTAACGATAATCGCTCGGACGACAAGTCCCACGCAGTATCCTTAATAATACCCAAATCGCGTAAGACAGCATCTGGACCATCAAAAATTTCATGATCCAGATAAATTGATGAATACATCTTACATTACAGTACAAATACAATTAATAACATATTATCTGGTACATTCACGCTCGATACATGGTTTGAATCTGATAATTGTCATGGCGTATTATGTTAATAATATTCCGCCATTGATATCACACATCCGTTTCGAGTAACTGTCGAGAATTTCCGGTACTTCCAGCATCCCTAAAATGAATCCAATTATGTAGATGGAACCGTTTTCTCAACACAACACCTATTACTAAGTATAGAATACTCCACTTGACGCGACGCACTTCACTTCGTCGATTTTCACTCCACTGAAGTGTAGAACCATTGTCGTTCCAGGATATTACGACAATACTGGAAGTACCCTTCTACCGTCGAAGGTACCTGATATAACTTCAAGGTTGTCTCAGCGGTTGGTAGTGATAGTAACAAGGATGGCTCCTAATAGTAGACCCATTCAAATTAGACCTCAGCATCCCCTGGCAAAGATACATACCAACCTATTATGAATTTCTAGATCCTCTGTCACTTGATCAATACTCACAGCGTCTCCCAGCATCTTCACTGGACCGAGGCTGCAGGCTATTAAATCCTTGGAGTGATCACGGCTCCCCTTTTACCACCTTCAGGATGATTCTCCACGGGACTAACGGTCCGCGTCCTTCTTCCTTAGATCGCTGAGATGGAATTCAGGACTTTCAAGGATCCTCGCACCTCCTTGCTGACACACGGAACCCGCCCGATGTACTCGATGAGACGTATCCTGGGGGATCATTTATTTTATCTCAACAGATGCTACAAGACAAATTACTTTGACGAAAGGTATACCTATTCTTTTCTCTTTTTAAGGAAACTTTTGGAAATGCCTTCAGAAAAGATTGTTCTTGGATTCGTTTGAATTACGTTAATCAGCTAAATTAATTGGACAGAGGTGTAAGTGCACGTGGATCAACATTGAGCTTCGTCGACAGATCATTTGATGATTTTTTAAACGCGATGAAGTCTATAGTTAAGTTTTGAGAAAGTAATGGATAAGCTACATTTTGACGGTCAGTAACATCATCTGGTCTCAAAGATAGCAGATAGTTAACGATTATGTTAAATTGTGAGGATTATCCCGAACTTTGACCTGGTGCAAGCTCAGCGAATGAACGGAACGTGAATTACGAGCTCATTGTGAATGCAGAATGTACTCACAGAAAGGACGTGTATGGGACGCCCGAGGTTGTCCTGGCTGATCAAAGGAAGAGCCTGATGCTGCGGATAAGGACTTCAAAATGGTGGACCTAATAGAACTGGCAAGATGGTAAATTAGTTATACGATTTTACAAAATTCAGGAAATTAATTATTTATCTAGATTAAAATGGACCGATAACCCAGTAGATAGTTTATTAGAAAAATTACAAACCCACAGACTTCCCGTACTTGGACCAGTGAGGTTGTATCCATTAAAAAGAATCATCTCACTCGGTTCTCTGCTATGTCAACAATAGGGGGACAAGTTACCAAGAAGCTTCCTTAAAAGTGTCGTCGCAGGGCTAAACTTACTTCTGCAATGTTTTTGAGAAGCAAAGCCGCGTCGAGACGCCGTAAGGAAGGAGGGAATACGAGTAAGTGCATACGGCAGGAATCGGACACAAAGCCAACGAGTAGAAGGAGAGAACGAAGAACGAGACGAGGTAGAGGAAAGTATAGGAGTAGCAGAAAGAAGAAGTGAAAAAAAAACGAAAGCGGAAACAAGAGAAAGAAAAGTAGAAAGGAAAAGATACAGCCAGAGCTCAACGACGTGAAGTTACTCGCGGTAGGGAAAAAGTTCTCGGATTTATCAAGAGGAGAAACTTAACGTTTCCGCAAACCGTTATAAATTTCCCGATACAATAGACACGATAATATTCGGCATCGATTTATTCGCCAAAAGTAGAATCGCCACCACTGGCCAACGGTACCGCCTTAAGGAATTTGGTCGCACCGGAAGTCCCATAGGGACGACCCAAAGACGTTTCCACGCGGCAGCCATTACGCGAAAGCGACCCGCCATCTTGTCACCCACGGACAAAGCCAAAGAATGAAAAGATAGTGACGTGAGAACCAAAAAAAAAAAACTATACATAAATTTGCAGCCAAGCTGAATAAAGCGACGAAGAATTACATGAAAATCTTCGCCAAGTGCATCCTCAAGTTACGGAAAGACGTTTCTATGTAATTGATCTCTGGCAGGGACAAAGCAGCCTCCCTCTCATTAATCAACTGCAACGTAGACCTGACGTCACGTTCCCGACGTGCTGTTGCGATGCACCGGGAGCACGATGGTCCATTTATTTACCATTAACGGCTCATTAGTGCACCGACTATGCTGTCCTACCCTTATCCAACTGCAACCCCCCTTTCGTTGCATTTTGCAAATCAACACCCCCGGACAAATCGTCACTACCCCCTTGCCACCCTTTGACCCCCCTGAAAATATGTCCATAAACACGTTTTAAACTCCCCGCGCGACTTTTTGTTTCTTACTCACTCTTATGCACATCGCTGCACTTTCGTTCCCCGTGTTATGCAGCTGCAGATGCACTTCCCTTATGCAAATCTCCTGAAGTAGATTGCATCCTGGGGACATAATAATATAAGAGAATTAATATCGTCGAGAAGAAGAAAAAGATAATAAAAATTATTAATATTCTCGTACATACCCAGAAGCCGAGGTCCGTGCGTAGAGTGAGAGCGTCGGGACGCCCCAGCGTCTATGTGTTCAGGATGCAGCGAGCCGTGACGCGGCTGATAGATGGGAATGTCTGGAATGACATACAGACTGGTCAAATGCCGTAGCCATAAATTGCCAAATAACCGCGTAAGCCAAGAAATTCGGTTAAGCGTAGTGACCGAGGACAATATCAGTAGATATAGGCAGGTCATGGGTCAGACTCGAAAAAACGAGCTCACTATACCCTGGGTACATTGTTATACCAGTTACGTAGTATTGCCACACCGGAATCGAGAATGCTATGCTATTATTTATGGATAAAAAAAAGATAAAGTCGACATCCCATATCGAATGGACGTGCATTTCCTATGATTTACTATTCATGAAACGACAGCTTTCTCAATGGTTAAAAAAAAAATTACATAAAATTACGTCCACAGCTGTATCGATCGTATGGAAAAAAAATCTTAATTAACGTTAAGATTCGATTTTTTTACTGCAATCTGAATAAATTTTATCTCCAGCATCCATCTTTGTATTTTTCATTATATCCTTCTTTTCGAAGAATCTCTTGTTGCTCCTTTTTCTTATTTACCCATCTCTACCCCTTAGTCACATTCCGCGTAGCAATACTCGGCAACAGCAACGTCTTACTTCAAACCAATCAGAATAACTCGATATTGGATTTCCCAGACGATTCCTATGTTTATCTTCCATCGTTCTCAGAGAGCTTTTTGCGATTTTCACCAAAAGCCAAGTTCCACCCCTCTCCCGCCCCTCCTTTGGTCGTAGCTCACCCTGCTGTACGATGATGGTCCTCCCCTCCCCTACTCACTGCGAACCACCCCCTTTTCACCCTCCCTGAAGCTTTTGAACGCATTGTTGATAAATAATATCGAATCGCTACTCGACACTCTGATCCTCTCGAAATTGACTGATGATTCTCGCAGTACAATAACCAACCCTTAAAGATTATATTTACGCAGGGCAAGACATAAAATGAGGGGATGATTTGGTTAGAGCGTACTTATCGTGAATTCAAAATTACTTTTATTCCATTTGAAAAAAGCTTTTTGTACTTCGTGCATGTATATACAATTTTGATATTCATGAAAGCGATACATACACGGTGCTCTTTTAAAAATGATCGGTCTGACGACACGAGTCGAATGGGCTCGAATGAAAATTCAATTGGTAATATTCAATTTCCGTGTTCAGGCATTTCGATTGTATAGACTGACAACTGTAAGGAGAAAAAAGAAGGAGCAGCGCCTCTAGCGTGTAAAGCTTGAAGCTTTCGAGTGTCAGTTAAGGTTTTTCGTAACAAAGTGTACCGGGTGTAAAAATGGTACAGTGAATTGGATAAAGGTAATAGTACACCTATGCGATTCGCCAGTGCGACCCTTTCTCAACAATGGTACCAACTGTGCCGGGTTTCCCGAGCGAAATTGAAGGCAGAAGCAACTTGCCGGGTTGTTAAATAAGAAATTAATTTCTTTGAAGGGAAAGACATTTTTTTTTTTTAAGTTTCAAAGGACTAGGCTGGGCTATTCGCGTTACGGAAATTGTACAATTTCTTACGGAGTTTAACCAACCGGAAGCACTTCCGGACATGCGTCCGGTTATGATTTAAGGCAAACCCACCGAGGACGACTTACGCCAGACGAAATCCTTTATTCCCAGATGAAAATGGCTGACTGAACGGCAAAAGGTCCTTTTTGCCCACCAGGAGACTCAATTTGCTCGAGTGAAGTAATTGTCTGTGAAGCCTTCTCTTGGATTTCTTTCTTTTATATTTTTATCTTTTTTCTCCACTCGCTCTTCTTTCTTCTTCTTCCTCTTTCCATCCACTTCTCAACCCTTGATTCTTTCTTTACTCGGGGATCAGATATACTTCGTTCACTGCTATTACCGCTCACTGCCACTTTCATTGTTTCGCAGAATATTTTTTACTAGTTTTTCTAAAAAAATTTTCAAAGCGTTACTTTTCGATCGCTGCATATTTTTTATTCACCCACATCTTAACCGTACTTTTCGTTTCGCAGGGTAAATATAATTAAGGAGTATAGACTATAGTTTGACTTCGTTACGTTTCGTTTTTTCTGGTTTGGCAAACCTATCATTTTAATAGAATAAAAATGAACTTTAGTAGACGTAACCGTTTACGTTAATAACCTAGGACAAGAAAAGAGAACACGAGACGCCTTCTCTATTATATTCAACATAAATATGTCGATTTCATTGAAGCAACGAAAAGACTCTTGAAAAAATTTTCCCAGCAATCCGCAAAGCAAGAAAAAAGCACTAGCTTAAATTAAAGAACAAAATTAAAAAAAAAAGTTACCCAAATGGCTTAAGGGTTTATCAACGACTTAAGAAAAGTCATTAAAAACATTATTACGACGATAATCACAAATAATATTTCACCCCTAGTTTCAAAAAAAAAAATTCGATCATACAAAATAAAAAAATCCCTTCCATTAACCAGCTAATAATACGAGTAATAATCCTAGCAATAATACCAACAATAAGGCAGGAGTCGGTAAAATTAAAAAGGAAAAGCTCCATTGTCATCCCCCTGAGCTACCCTAGCGGCAAGTCACAGAAGAATAACACTCGCCTCCCTATGAGTTCCTACCTCCGTTCATCCCCTCGCAGGATGGTTACGAAGATCTTGAACGAAGCTGGCTGGACCAGAATGTTTGGATGGGACCAGCAGAGGTCCCGGAGGCAGGAAGTTTAATTACGTGGAGGCGTGATGGTCGCAATGGAAGCTTGTACGTCTGGTATGGAGTATACAGTATAGACATAGAGAATGGTCCAGCAGCAAGTAGTTCATCCCTCCCATCCTCATCCCATGTACCCGAGAGTCATCTCTGTCATTGCCGTTGTGTCCGCCGTCCCGGAGCTTGCAATAAGCTCGCGATCCTGAACTCGATGACAATAATATTTATCTTGGTCCAGAGCTCGCTTCTCCAGCTTCCGTTTTATCCAGTGAGGATAGAGAAGAAAAATGAACAATGGATACAGTACGAGAAAGGAGTTTCAAGATCTTCAGCCGTATTGCCCGGTGCTTTGGACGTCACGAACTTTAAGAAGGTGGACGATACTTTTAAGGGTGAAATTTTTACGACCCCTCAACCCCATCAACCATATAGGGGATGATTTTACTAGGTTACCCTGTAAAAATATTTTATCCACTTTTACCAGAGCGACACGTGTTTCGCTCAGGTCCATCTTACTTCCTACAGACTCATTGCCGGGTCTTCATAGAAGCGACTGCAATTGTACGTTACGTGAAAACGCGACTCGCCTAAGGGATGACGATAAAAGTGAGATCGTGGAAATCGTAAACAACCTTTTCACCCTGTATAATATTATGACTGGGGTAGTTTGAGGAATTTTGAGCTGCTCGACATTTTCGATAAATTTATAACCCTCGGTTGGTAGCACTGTTAACATTCATCCCCTCGCGAGCTACAGTCACCGATAGGGGGAGGAAAGGGAGGGAATTTTCACATTTAAAATTCTTCACGTACTCTATACGACTCACACGTGACGACCGTTCGAATGCCAGAATCGACGCTCTTTCTCCGACTGTATCTATAAAGCCCACCCTGTAGGTCGCCTGGAAGTGCTGCTTTTTTTTTGAGGGGGTTGGCGCGGTTCAACCCTTCATAAAATAGAGACGGTATTACGTATACGACGTCGTATGTGTATTGTGCGTATTCGATACACGTACTGACATTACGTTAATAAAATAGATTATGGTGTCAACATTACTCAACGTAGCTAAACCACGTGATACTCCCCATGTACAGTATCTGAACAAAGTCTAGTTTACCCTAATGGGGATGAAATCGGTATATAAAAAAAAATGGAGAAACAGACACCCTTGAAAATGACTATAATATATTTTAATATACTCGTGACATTTTTATCGCTTCCAATAGGACCCTGCTCCACCGTATGAATAGAGCTTAATTTTTGATGAATAATAATAACATTCCTGGAGTAGCTTAAAAAAAAGCCATTAAAAATCGTATAAAAAATTGCAATATTTTTTTCAAATCGAATCAAATTCGTTATCGAGTTCCAATGTGTATCCCTGAAATGACAGTCGCGTGTCATTATCTAATTTTCTTATCAGACAATATCAAGGACGTGTGTAAGCTGTAACAGAAGACTGATCTCGATCACGTAGAATCTCAATGTTCAGGTATAACGTTGATCCGTTGAACCATAACAGTGGCTGGCACTGGGTACGAGGATAATGTCTGGATTCGTATTCCCACGTGGTGCCAAGATCATGCAGATCCGTCGCCATTATCAGCGAAAATCCTCCCATCGAAAACGTGATACCCACCAGTCACGGAACGTAAATCAAACTGATCCGTAACACGATGGCTGTTGTCTCCCTTTGTGTAAGCGTTTTCGAGCTTGAGGATGATGTGCCAGTGTGTCATTCCTCCCTTGAGAATTCATGCAAAGGGATGCTGTGATCTCCCTCTCTCTCTATCTCTAGATGCTCGTGTCTCTCGGAACTCTCTATCCTGTCACACACTATGAGAATCGACAGAGCGAAAACTTTCCAAACAACTACCCCTCCGTGCTTCACCCACTTCCTCTGCCTTCCTTCAGTCGGTCCATTCGCTCACTTCGAAATACTCGAGATATGTACCGCAGCCTCTCACCTACGTCAAACGGAGTTACGGAAAATCGAATGGAAATCCGGCCGTATTAGATTCCCAATTTGGACCACTCTCCTGGGAAGTTACCAGCCCTCCGCAGGAGTCCCGCGGAGTAAATGAGTCCTGACAGCTGTCCACGACAATCTGTATATACGTGCAGTCAGCCATTCGATAATATTACGGAGGATTCGTTAGCGAATTTAGTTAGTTGATTAATCAATCATAGAAATTGATGTGTACGAGTATATAGGTACTATATATATATATCAAGGTTATCAGAGTTATCGAATCGCGAGGACGGACTCAGACAGGAAGACGTTCGCTCTGGTGATCCTGGGTGATATATTGGGTCTGACTAAAACCTGCCTTACCTACTGTACCAAGCATGTGTCCATAGAGGCCCAAGAATAACTTCATATTTTTTTGAAAATCGTCCTTATTGGCTGATGGAGTGAGGTTAAGGGTGAATATTTAAGTTACTGAAATTTTTGAAGGGTCTTTGTTGGTTATTCAAATTTTCATCCCCTAATTTGGATTTGGATGTGTTAAGCTAGTTTTTGCTATTGGTACGATACGTGGAAAATAATTGTCCACTGTTATATCGTCTTTTGAACGTAATTCAAAGATTTTAAAAAATCATTGGAGATAATAGTCATAAAGTGAATCCAGCGTCAGTTTGTTTAAAATCAACTTTTCCAAAATTCCCTTTATTCGACGAACAAGATCAACAAAAAATCTTTTGATGGGTATACAAGACCGAACGAGGATCAAGAAACTTTGAAGTAGGGTGTAAGCTTGACTTTAAGGGTATAAAGTAAAAGATATTGCTACCCGCTGAAAGAGTACGTGGGTTTCAGGGATGCGAAAAAGTTGAATGTAAAAACAAAAAGTAGTAGGCACCATAAAAATGTAAAAAATCCTACAGCACAAGGGTGACATTGCGTGTAAAGTTTTTAATGAGTTCAAAAAAAATTTTGTTTATCCCATGAAAAATTGTTCTTCCCAGTATAAAAATGCACCCCTGCGCAGGGCAATTTAAATTGCAGGGTGTTAAACCGCAGCAATGACGTTTCTAAATTACTGAATACTTACCGTACCGAAATTCTGCATTGCGACAAGGTAATAACTTCTTGGTACGTCCAGAAAGTCCGTTGTGAACGAACCATAAGATACAAAGGTCTATTACACAGTTTCCTTGCGTATACTGTTATTTTCTCTTTTAAGCTGAAAAATTGTAATTCATGGTCGACAACTTATAACACAACCCCATAGAACAAATTCACTGTCAGATTTTTATGGTTCGAGGATTGATTAGTTAATAACGTGAATAAATAGGAAAATATGGTTGGAATTTGGTACATGGGTAATTAATTATACATATAATAGTCTGATACAATATTTGGCAATGCGTTGATGGGACACACGTTATATGTATATAGAAACATACATTTTATTATAATAATTTATAATAATTGTTGTATTCACAATGAGTATGGGGCCATAACGTTAACGTAATTAAATGTACAAACTGGTCTACAGAATATTAGCTACGTGCTAATAAAGTTTTGTCACTAATCATAAGTGGTAACATATGTAGAATTTTGCATATTCCAAAAGACCGCGACGACCCTAACCCTTTCACCCTTTGACGCGACAAGTAGAGCGCGCCCTTTTATTCTGTAAATAAACCACTGAAGGCTCGTTCAAAAAAAGAGAAAAAAAAATATCCTCACTAGACAGAGATACTAAAAAAGCTCGACTACTCGCTGGTTTGCCCCATTTATATTAAAACGAGTACTCTCATTCGTCACTCGAGTCGCCATGTCCGACCTCCTTCGGGTTTACCCACTTCCACGCAAGGACTTTAATTCGCAATAAATCATGTATCATGAATTCGCAACGATCGCGAAATTTAATTTATCAAGCAGCATAGCTCAGCATTTCCCCGAGGAATTGTTCTGTATACCATTTTAGGCTTATATGCCGAATACTGAAATAAAAAATAAGGATTTCAAAAAAAAAACTAAGGGATGCGAAATAAAAAGACCCTCAATACAGAGAGAGAGAGAGAGAGAGAGAGAGAGAAGAAGAAAAATGGCAAATCTCGTGGGCACTGGAAACGAGGCGAAATATTGAAATGCTACGAAGATCCAAAAATCGATCGATAAAGATTTAACCCAAATCTACAGACTACCCTTTCTTATCACTGTACTTATCATCATACAGATCAATAGAAAATCCTACGAGATGAATCTGGGCGACGTTAACAAGGGACGTGAGTTTGTTCAGCACGTGGATTAAAATTGAATAAGAATAATGGCGGCTGCCAAGAGGCCAGATAATACTAAAATGATTTTTGCTAGTGAATCGCGAATATATCCTACATGCATTACCTTATCAATAGTTCGCAAATTGCAAAACTCGTTTCCAAGTGCTTGGGTATGCGTTTACCTAGAATCCAAAAGTTTCGATGACGTTTCCCCGCGGCGTTACGGTACGCGAAAACAAAGCAAAGGAGAAAGAGGGAAGAATGTACGATGCGAAAGTCAATATTCGCGAGCGAAGACAAGCCCGGTTAATTCAGTCAGGACTCAGTGCCTCGAGGGCGGCCGTAATTCTGGAGAAACCTATATCCCTCCTGGATATCCTTTCGCGAACTTTCATCCGTCTAGGTAAATATCTTTGCTCGCGTCGAAATTGAATTTGCCAAGTTAACTAATCCTGTTGCAGTAGCAGTGGATCCGGACCCGTGACGTATTTCCTTCTTCTTCTTTTTTTTGTTATCACCCTCCTCCAGCAACCCCCTTTAAACGCAAACTAACTTAAGCGTCCACATTGCTTTCTCCCTCTCTCTTCAAAACTTTCGACCTTCTACCTTCGGCTATCTTGGAGACTTGTCCTCCCCCGTCCCACCCACCCACCCACCCTTGTGCCACTTTGACCCAGCCGTCAGTTCGCTTTATTAAATTCTGTCAAATAACATTATTGGATGCGAACTCGATGCGTAACGGAAGGTTAGGAAGGTTGAAGGTTTAGGGTGGTTATACAGGGTGGGCAAAAGGGCAAGGTAAGTAGAATAAAGGTTAGTTTTCAATTTTGAACCACGTGACAGCCAGCAGAATGTCTTACAACCTAATTTTCTCATTCGCAACCTTCATATACCTACAGCTTGCATTAGGTTGAAGGTAAGAAGGTAAGTAGGTGGGTGGGTGGGTGGTTACCTAAGATACCTTTTAATTTCGTCTACGAAGATCCGACCACTTGATCGCGACTAGTTAGTCAATTCAATAAAACCTCGTTAGAAGTTTAACGTAAGGTACCTTGCGAAGGTGGAAGGTAGAAGGTTGAGAAGAGGAGGACCGGTGAGTTTGAACGAGCTTAAGTTTTCGTGGCTACCACGGAGTGGCTGCTCAATATGCATAGGAAGAGGCTAAATTGAAACCTGCGACCAAGTAAAACTCACCAGAGCTTCTCTTTCCGCTTCAACTTTCTCTACTTTCTCCCCCCGCACTCTTTTCTTACGTCCCACGTTTCTCCGTTTCCTTATTTCACAAGAATTTACATCCGCGTTACGAGTTGAATTTTTCTTTAATTTTGATACATTTTTTTTCTTTTTATCTCCTCCCCCCCTTCTGTTCCCCAATCATTGCGTCTCCTCAGGTCCATCAGTCTTCCAAGAGAAATAATACCGAACCGAAGAAATTGTCAAATTTTTATTTTCATCCCACCCCCACTTCACTTCCCTGCTACAGCCACCTTTATTTTTTTTATTTTTTTCTTATGCTCTTCTTTCGTTGGGAACATTCGTCGTACCCCCCACCCGACCGTTTAAGGTTAACCGAACGACGCCCAGCGTCCTTTAGCAGCGTCGTCGCGCCTTCATCGTTACCTCCGTGCTTTTGTACAAAAAATTCTTAATAGAGTTCTCATTTACCTTGGCACCGTGTATATCTACCATTTCATTATCGACAAAGTCCTATCAATTAATTATAAGCTAATTATAAGAGAAACGCGCGGACACAGCTTCCTCGCGCGAGATCAGTTATCATTGTAGCTCGGGGCAACTGGTTTTTTTTTCTGCATCCGCGACGTTTTTCGGCCGTGTCTATATGTATACACATACACGTGCAGCGTGTTATCCAGTTTCAATGTACTAGACCGATAAAGAAACAGCTGTTAAATCCAGCTGGATAAAACCCTGAATACATATATATATAAATATATATAATTATATTAATATATAAGATTAGTGAGCTATCTTGCTTTCCGTTTAATAGGAAAAATATATTTACACGGTTCAATATTTAATAGGTAGCTGATCCGGTGATGGTACGACAAGGTTTTCTTTTTTCTTTCTCTCTTGCGTTTTGAAAAAAAGAGAAAGAGCAATCTTCTTTTATTATCGTTCTTAATTAAACTACGTATGTAAAATAATATTCAATACATATGCCAAAGCAAAGGAGGAACGACCCGTAGTACTCGATGATCCATGGCGACTTTTCTTTAACAGTGAGGATATGTTTCGTACGTATTAAAAAAAAAGATAAGAAAGAAAAAAGAATAGAATAAAAATAAAACGGCGCAATATTCAAATCGTGCGCATTAAAGCAGCGTCGTTCGGCAATTTTGAGCCTTCGGTTTAAAAAAAAAAAAAATTGAAGATTTTTCGAGTTCACTGGGTTATATAAAGATAATAGTGAATATTTACAGGACCCTTTAATTATTTCTTTTTCTTTTTCTTTCTCTCTTGAATCACGCACCCTTCGAGTAACATTTATGAAATCCTTAACCCTTAAAATCCACATTCTCTCTTTTTTGATTCGTCCGCTTCATTCTCATTGACGTCACCACGCACGCCGTGCTAGCTAAATTGTCGGCCATATTAAAGAACCGTTCACACAGTGACGATACAAAAAAAAAACTCAATAAAACTCTCGACCTTGGTCCGCTCTCTTTTCCTGTGTACCCTTACTGCCGAAAACGCTAGAGGACTTTCTAGTGGGGAATTCGAATCAAATAAGAGGGGTGAGATCCTTACGATGCCACGCAAGCACCCCTAAGCCCAACCCTCTACCCTTATATCTTCAACCCCTCTTTTATTTCGTATAAGAAAGAGGAACGAGTAAAAGAGAGAGAAGACAAATCCTCTCGACCTTTTACTCCATACTATATATATATATTTGAGACTTTAAGGATCCACCCGTTTAACTCTAATCTAACGCACACATATGTACACACCGATATAAGAACTCGTACGTGTATTTTCATTACTTCCGGTTGTCTTGCGTGCGCAAATCAAAATTCACTGTGAGGACGTGAACAATATTTAAAAAAAAAAACGCAAAGTTTTGATTTTTGAAAATACCTCCAGTACCATATATTAATTTTGCGCAAAGTTACAAACGTCAATTGGGACAGCATAAGTCGTAAAAAAAAGTTACCTTCGGAACAAGACTCGCCCTTAAATTCTATTTCTCTTTTTCTCGAGCAACGAAAAGAGAATTCGCACCCTCTCCTGTACCTCATACGATATCAAAGCCTACCGCACTCTTATCATTATCATTAGCTTCTCTTGAATCCGTTTCCGGTTTCCCCTTCTCACTCGATTCGTTCCCCCTTGATCCCAGCCAGCCGGGCGCGATGCCCGATGTCGTTCAACTAGAGCGTCTCCAGGAGATTCTGGACCAGTAGGGCCGGCGCCGTCACCCTGGCCTTGCCCTTCCTCGGCTGACGGCAGCTCCGCACGTTGCACCTAGGCGCCCTTTCCAGCTGTTCCGATTTGTTACTGTCCTGTTCCAGCTGCACGGACACGCTAGCCACTCGTGGCGTCGAGCAACCAGTTTCCTGTCACAGAACGGAGACATTTATTTGCCGAGGTGGACGAGTACCGTCGGCTGCCGTGGGTTGGCGCCACTGGCGCTTCGTTCGTTTCTACGAGTAAACTGAGAGAAAAATACGAGAGGAGAGGAAAAAGAGAAAAAGAAAATAATGAAAAAGCAAAAGGAACAAAGCGAGAGAAAAATCCCTGTAAACTAGGTACAGTGTCCGTTTTATCACTGGCGATGCTCTAAATCCTAGGACTGGTACCAGGAGCGTCGTAAATTCGCACAAAGGCATCGGATGAGGATTTCCGGCGCTTCCTACGCTCTTCTCGAACCCAGTACGAATCCAGCATATTTGCGATAATTATTAGAGACTCCGTCGGAGGAGCTCCGACGCTCGACTGAATTGCGCAAGTTTTTACGACGGGAAAGTCTTAACGTGCACGGGGTTGGCTGAGCTGAGCAGTTGGTTTGCCCAGATTCAGCCGTTAACTTGGGACAGTGCTGATGGTGTACATGTATTCGTAGAGCGAATAGAGGAAGCAAGAGGAGGAGCTCAGTGACGGAAAGCGAAGTGGAGGAAGAAGAAGAAGCTCAGACTTAGGGGACCCTACTCTGGTTCTAATAGGAAACTACGTGAGAATCCATTCAATTAGAATTATGAGCGCAGAATCCAGCTGCACCGTACACTGATCTTGAGTATCACCTGGACTAGGGTTTTCCAAGCTCATCCTTAAACACTGCGCTAATGCGCTACATGATCATCAGACTCCATTGTGGATCTGATCGGATCAATAGTTAGGACCTGGTCCAGTTTTTCCCAATTTTGCGACTTCATCCAAGATCATTTCAGAAAGTCTACCCTGGTCTATTCAGTTAAAAAAATCCTCCTGATCAAGAATCAATCATTGGTACAGAATCGATAAAAAAAGGGTTAACTTTTGTGTAAGCCGACCAAAGTCTCTCAGGGTGAAACTGCATTGGTGAATATACGGGGAATAGCTCGGCGTCTACCATATTTCACTATCTATTCGTGTGCATCGAGGTGCACCCGGTATATAGGTGCATCGGCATTGCACGAATTTCACTGAACTTTGTTATTCATCCTCGTGAAAAGGAATGCCCGTACGTACTCACATGCCTGTGTAGCCAGTTAGCTAAGCAGCCATATAAGAAGGACAAGTGTACTGGGTGGGGTAGGCGTCGCGACGCGAAAACGCATAGTCTGGATACAGGGAAGCTCGCCAAGTATTTCAGGAACTTGAAATGCGAATAAAGGATGATACGGTGCACCAGGGCTAGAGCCTTTGGCCGCAAGTGCAACGAAAGTGCAGCAGGATAGTGGATCGGTCAGAAAATGAATTCCTTCGTAGACGGTAGAACGAGAAAGTAAAAAATCAAGTGCCAAGAATGGCGACTGGTTAAATTCTTCGGAGCTCGTTTAAAAACGGGCTTTATTAAATGCTATCGTTCGCGTTTCTGAAAATTCACTTGCATCCTCATCGGGACGACGATAACGAGCGATAATAACCCGACGTCCTCACTTTGACGGAATACTCGTTAGGAACGGGTGGGTATTTCTTAATTACAAAGAGAATTCCCACTGAAGTAAAAAAAAAGAAGAGAGAAAAAAATACGAAGAAAAGTACAAAAAAAAAAAGAGAATCATAAAACAGAGGATAAGGGGATGAAAATTCGACGAAGAACAGCAAGTAGATATTTTAATTAAAATTTGTTCTCAAAATTCCGAATCGCCGTTGCGTATCGGCGACATCAAAGAATTTTCACGCAATAAATTTCTTTAATCGGACTTCCTTGACACGCAATTAAATCGCGGTTTTTTTTTCGAGTAACCATCAAATTATATTTGAAAGCGAACAATTACTTTTTCCTCGTTTCTCAAAATCATCACCCCGAGCCACAGTTGTTCTTCGTCCATTTACATCCTCGTCGATTAAAAAAAAAATGTTGAGTCAACGAATTAAAAATTCTCAAAAAAATTTGTCTCACTCACCGACAAGCACAGATTTCGTTGATGCGCCCTGCGTCGTGATTCGCTCTGAAGCTGCCAGGCCCGTATATATAAGTCCCCTCGATATATAAATCCACCCCGTCTTGCACGCATCATGAGGTGCCACCTGAAAGAAATATAATAACATTACCAGGTCATTTCACAGAATATTAATCACGTCATGATTCTTTCATTCGAACGACACCCAATGTAACGTATGAACTGTGAGGCTAAAGGGTGAAAAAAAAAAAAATCTCAAAATTACCCTCGCTTAGAACTAACGTATTTTCATAGCGACATTAGACACTCTACTTAGGACCAATTCCATATCCATTACCATATGGAAATAGTGTTATCACCCTGTACTTCAGATTCATTTGCTTCCGTCATTATATAGTCACGATAGTCCTGTCACACGAGTACAAATGGATACCCAATACCCAGTGACGCATGAATTATTCAAACCATATTCATAGGAAATATATATTTTTTTGTATACCTTCTTTTTAGCACTAATGGCCTCACACGTTACTACCACATACGAATCTAGGCTAAATTTTATTTCAGTCACCTAATCGTACCTGTGACCATAGTCGAATTCAGAGTTAGATAAGAGAAAGGTACGTATGAGCTGGTACAGATACACTGCACTTTATTTTCTGTGTCCAGTTATTTTTCACTTATTTTTTTTTCACCGGGTATAACGACCACCGTGGTAGGAGTTGACAAGGAAATTTCATTTGGAGTTTTTATAGCCGCTAGCTACCACTCTCTGTACGTACTGGCAAGAGGGGGGCGGGAGGGGGGGGTCTGAAAGCAGCAAGTGCGATACGATGTGTGACAGAAACAAAAAAAAAAAGCATTCACATTGCATATACTTGAAGCTGAGGATTCTGACGGATCAACGTATCTGCCTGGAGAGAATCTGGGGGAATTTATCGAAAGTCAAGGGAACGAATGAAAACGGTGAAATGACAGTAGTAATTCTTTTTTTTTAATTTTTCCGTTTCCAATAGGCGATTTTTTTATTATATCGAACGGAGCGACATTTTCGAAAGTACGGTGATAAACGGTGAAAACAAAGAAAAATAGTATTTACGTATATCAATGCACGAACTGTACACGGTTTCAATGTGTAATTCAACTGTGAACTAGGGATTCGGTCGGCAGCCGTTCGATGGGTGAGTTTTCATGGGGATTTGAAAGCGGCGTGGAGGTAAAGGGGTGGTACACGTTCCGGCTGCGCGTATAATCCGGATCGTTATCAAAGTTGTTTCGGGTAACGCGTACGCTCGATAACGCTTAATAGAAACGGATCGAAACCGGATGAGTTATTTTCCATTTTCATGAACATTTTCGTCGCGATTTTTTCATTCAGAAGACGAGCGACGTTTTTTTTTGGAGAAAAATAAGACACAGCTACCCCATTATGATTGTGTAATTTTTTTTGACAACCATGTAATTATTTAAAAAAAAAGGCGGACTTTCATTGTCCCTTTGTCGCTGCAGTTTATTTTGGAGAAATTGACTTCCCGTATACGTTGATATCTAGCTTGGTGATGTCCTAGTGGATTAAAGGCAGAAAATCGTGATGCCAGATTGTAGGCATGTACCGGGTGTGTACCTAGTTTGGTATCTACGTATACACGTGTGACGGAATCAGAGAAGGTAAAGTTAATGGATGCCACGTCGATGATATCGGCCCTCGGTGCTCGCTGATAGATAGTATGAAACACGAGGAGCTATGAATTATAAAGGCGAACATTCCCTGCGGAAGATAAAGGTCATCGAGGATGGATCGAAGGGGCAAGAATACAGTAATGGTTTTTCGGTCGTAATGTCGGGGCAAATTAGTGGAATTATTAATAAAAAAAATTTTTTTTAATGAAATTATAGTCAGTTCGTAAATGACAAGACAGTCGATGATAAAATCGATAAAAAAGAAAATTGCTAAAGAGGTTCCGTCATGGGATATTACTTATTTATCTAACAGGAACTATGGGCGAGTTTCATTTTTTTCATGGAAACAACGTTCAAGCTAGGTTGAACTGGTAAATATATGATTTGTCATACACAGTCAACATTTAATGGAAGCAGCGTGGACGTTATCAGAAATTTTGAAATCATTATCAGCGTAACGATCAATTTTTGTGTTACACGTGTCTTTTGTTTTCTCATTATACATGGTGATGTTTAGATTGAAAAAAAATTATATTTTTCACGAACAGATCAGTAGCTCGATATCTGCTTTGAAGATTTAAGGGTGGAAATTTTTGATAGGAGAATCCAACTTTTTGATAAGGATGAAAGAGATAATTTGATAATTGAAGAATTGGACTTCGGTAGAGAAACGAGAAAAAAAAATGTTTCTATGAAAATAACGAGGGCAACTTTTCGTAAGTATAGATAATATAAGGGTAAATACACACGAAAATGAATATCGCGAGTTCTCTGTAAACGACAGTTTGCCGTGAGGGAATCGTTAAGAAAGAAAAAAAAAAAAAGGGAAATTAATTCGTTCCACGTGCGGGTAAAGCCGCATTTTCATAGCCTGGGAGGTTCGGTTAAATAAATAAAACGTTAAGCCGTGACACGAGATTCGTGGTGGTAAAATTTTGTCGCACATTTGCCGCGAACAAATCGCGTATACCACAGTTGCATTTTTTCGTTTCCATCGAGCGACGCGTGTCGCATGAAAAATCGATGTAATTCCGTATCGCTTCATAGAAATAATCGCGTACGCTTTCTTGCGCGAAGAAAGGATCTTATGTTTGCGGTAGAAACCATCGCTAGAATTTCACCTTTTTCCCACAGAGTCCCCCTTTCATCCCTTATTTTCTTCTTTCTTTCTTTCTATCTTTTTTTTACATTTTTTGCACTTTCACCCCTCGCCAAAGGCGTAGAGAAAGTAGAACCCGCCGGAAGAAAAATTGCCGCATCTCCGGAAAACGTGTTGGAAACGTTCCGCGGAAAATTAGAGAGGGAGGCGCGAGAGGGTTGAAGAGCCACAGGACTGGCTGGTGAAAAGGGGTAGCACTGGTACCAGTAGCAGTACGAGTAGGTATATAGGAACCACCCTGTATGTAACACACAGTCAATACGTTACACAAGGCAAAAGCAGACACGGCGCCCAGTATTATTATAGGGTGTTGCAAAAGTTTCGCAAAATATATTTTACTTCAACGAGCGAACGTGTCGCGTGCGATTTCGCGAGGACGGACGACGAGATTCGTATTTGCATTTAAAATCGAAAACGCAGCGGCGCATCTGTCAAACGATGCATATTGAAATCTCACGATCTACAACCAACCCTGCCCCCTGTGTTCGGCGACCCTTGACCCATACCTGATTCCACCCCTCTTCACTCGGCCCATACGGTTCCAAGGGTGTGTCGCTCACGCGAGCCACCCTCGGTAGCAAAAACAGTCTGATTCGGCCCGGCTCAAATTTAGCGTGCATGTTTTATGGGGGGCGAGTGGGGGGGTTGCTGGTTCACAGAGGGTGGGAATTATGGCCGTGGAAAAAGTCCAAATAACTGACCATACTTTTATCCCACCCTGTATTACGCTATTGTATCAACCAACAATATTCACTGTTCACTACTTTAGTTACGTATACGGTAGTCGTTCACTCACCTAGTGATCAGCTGGTGAACTCTTGGCCATTGACCTCTCGACCTCAGAATCCTAGCTGTGCCAAGAAGGGATGCTCTGTGCGATGGTGAGACTTCCATGCCCTTTAGGTAATGTTTCAGGGATGGAAGCCATTTACCTGAAACATCCAAAATTTTCTTAGTCTCAGTCTAGACCAATAACGGGTTTTTGTCAAGCCCTGTATACCCTGTGTTTTGGGATTTTCGAACGTCTCAAAATTCATAGGGGATGAATTCTTGTCATTTTTTTTTTCTCAGTCACCCACCGTTTCCGTAAAGCCACGAGGCGTATTCCGCAAGGTGATCCGCACTTCGGGGTTGAAGTCGAACTACGTGTCTCAATAAAGCTCCAGTCCCAGAGCCAGTGGCTAGTCTGGCCAGGACCAAATAGGCAGGCGTATATGCAGGATCCAAGGACACGCACTTCTGGAGCATCTTTATGCATTCCTCGGTGCGATTTGTCTTTCTGAAAATTGAAAAAAAAATTTTATCTTCAAATCCAAAAACAGTCCTAAGATCCAAGGAAGAACATTTTACTTTGCTCTTGGCTCAAAACTGCGGTACCGAACTGCCGAATTATTTTAACTATACAAAATGAGCTAACCAATAAAAAAACATAACACGGTAATTGCTCGATAACGACAGTTGCCCGGAAGTGACGCAATTTTTTGACTTCTTATCACTCACGAACGGTACTGCAATTTTAAGTAGCAGCTTCGATTCCACGTATCCAATCAATGGGCTGATATACATGTATAGATCCTCGCTAAATTAATACCTTAAAAAATTGACCGATCTGACCTGAATTTAATTATTAATCAAAAAAGCTACTATTTAAAGCCAAAATGAATTTCCGGTTTCAAAGCTCAAAATAATCTATACCCACAGTGAAGACCGTCAATCAAAGTCCCGACAGGATGTAAAAAAATCGAAAGAAACTTGCAAAAAAAAGGTCCAACCTCAATTTCAATGATTTTTAGAAACACGTCGCTCTCATGAAAACTCAAAGCAACCTATTATACCGTCTCGCAATAGCCGAGGCTCTACGGGCGTTAATTAAACTTTAATTTCGACCGCGGCGTCGAAATTACCAGCACGCAAGATTTACCGTCGAA
>JARPRH010000321.1:38962-50663 GCA_031763665.1 Calameuta haemorrhoidalis
GTCGTTGAAAAACTAAAGGACAACGATCCAGGGTGCCACTCGAAGAACAATGGCACTCCCTGTAAACAAAAGCAAACGGAATTACGTGAAAATTAATCAGTTCGTAAGCCAGCAATTAATTTTTATTTTCAGTACCAATCAAACAGCAATCGGACTGATCATCCCCTTAGATCAAAAATCGTCCTAGCTAAGTTCTAGCTATTTTTAAAAAATATATGCAACTTACGTTTCATCCCTGCTTTCTCAACCGACTGTCCCTGATAAGAGATTGCCCAAATTTAGATACGCGATAACTCTAATCCACCCCAGAATTTATTTTCTAATGATGCACCCTGTTACCAATCACGGTCCATGACACTTGTCAATGTAATAATATATCTATATATATCCATTTATCTTTCGTCCATCACAACCCCTGATCGATCCTCCTTGATCATCCTCACAATCTAAACTTTGACCTCCTAATCTGTGATTAGCTGCGCGTTAGGCTCTCGCGTGAGTCAAAGTCGATACGCACCACGTAGCAGATGCAGGGAGTCTCATAGGGGGAATCTTCAATGTTTGAAGTTAATCGGATCGCGTGCACGCACCAATCAGTAGATTCGCAGGATATCCGGGCGACAGAATAGAAGATGAGCAGAGGGTCTTAACCCTTTAACATGATAATTTCATGAAATCCGAACGTCTCGATACGCTAAAAATAAATTAATATCAGAAATAAATAAATTTCAAATTCTTATTGACAAAGTAAAGGCGAGTATCGAATACGCAATTTCGCTTTGCAATCCATGCCATTGGATCCTGATGGCTCGACGTCAGTCCCTTTGATGCTTTTACGACCTAGAAACGCGCCTTTCCATCTAGTCCCGGTTAACGCGATCAAGTTCCCGTGACGTCCGTTAAGCGTCGCCACTGGTGTCACGTTCTCACAGAAACCGCCGTTATTCGTCGCGACTGACGATAACGACGTGAACGTAGCCAGGTCCAATGGAAACGCGCCATTAATTGATACACGCTAGAAGACCAGTCTCCAGGTCCATTTCTGTACATCATCGGGTCTCATTTCCAAGACAATTTCTCAAACCTTCTGTTTTTGTCGCCAACTTGAGAATTCGCATCGCACCACCAAACCCATCTTCAGGACGTGGATTCATTTTCCACTTCCGGTTCCCCTTTTTTCTTCATACGCCCTCCCGCCCCCTATCTTCCCACCAGACACCTCCCGGAGGACTCGCCGGGGACACGCGGACTGGACGCGCCGTTACTTCAGCAGGAAGTGTTATGAGGTAAGGCTGGATATGGAATACGAAATAGGAAGCTGAAGTGGCGGCAGTTGCAGTTGCACCAGAGAGAAGGAGAGATTCCAACTGCATTGCGGCACACTCGACTTCCCGCCGCGCGAGGATGACCTCACGGGTTTTCTCTGTCTCGTTCAACGTGGGAGGCCGGTTTCATCCCCCCCGTCCCACCCCGCCCCACAAGCTTATCGCCGACACACCCGACCGGCCACTTCGCCTCCTCGCGTAACACGGAGCGCCGATACGCGGCTATCGGTCCTTGGGATTACCTATGACCTTTTCCGCGCGACTATCGAGAGGCCAGTTATCCTGGACCAGGAGGATCTTGGAAGGACTTTTAGATATGGGGTGGATCAAAAGTCTTGGAGGATGGGACGCATTTTTTTTTTTTTTTTAAGAGGTAGGTCTAACAGGAAGGGCATCGGCCAACAGGCACATCCACCTTATCTTCCCGAGAAGGGACGTATCCTTCTCAACTTTAACCACCCTGTATATACGTACATGTGCATATGGTACGTATATGTATAAGATACCGTATCACACTTTGCATACGGAACCGCCCTGGCAATTTGCGCCACTACCAGGACCATCCTGAGGCTTTGGCGTTATTACCACTAGGTATGCCATTGTGTGGAACTACTCGTGAGCGGCGACACGTGCTACGTATAGCGTTTATACACATGTGGAAACGCAACTAAATTCCACATTAGTATTACGCAACAGGTTAATAGAAAATCATAGTCCAGAGTCTGATTCGCTGGTAGACATGATGCAAGGCTGAGGCGAAATAAATGTGTCTTTGGGGGATGAAGGGAGAAGAGGGTTAAATAACACGTGTTATTTTACCTACGTGTAAGGGGATGACATGTGAATTTTTTTTTTCAAGGGATGACGATTCCCTTATCCAAGGATGTACATTTCTAAAGGGGATGATTTTTCGGTACTGCCAGGACATTTAACGTAGGGGATGAAATCACATACGCACGATGAAAAGAAGAGAGCGTAATGTCGCAGGTAGTTACTAGACTGACTTTATCGTGTCTCGTGACGTCTTTCCTTTCCGTCTCGCATCCCTTAGAGATAAGGGATGTTTCGCGTATAGGTAACCGTTCGCGAGGAATAAAAAGGTCGCGTCGGGTATCGCGCGAACGATGTGAATGGACGAGTTGTGTCTCGTAGGGGATGCGAATTTCATACACACCCCCCTTTCAACCCCCTTTTCAACCCCTTAATGGGACGTTAACGCGTTCCGCGATGCCTCCCCCCGGCAGGATACTTTTCACAGGATTCATTACCGTCTCTTTTGTCCGTTCCGCTCGTTATCCACCGCATACGCTCAATGCGGACGCTCCTGAACGTTTGTCCATTTCCTATGGGGATCATCCCTTATAGCTTCAGATATGGGAGATTGTAGGGGCAGCTGTCGTACGAGTTATGGACATTCGTGTCGGTGCACCGGGGGAATTATACCAATAGTACGTACCTGCCGGTGCTATTAGTGTCGCACATTACGTAGCAGCCCTAACATTTCCCCAATACGAACACCCGCAACGAGGCTATTCAGCTGCGTCGCTTCGTGGTTCAACCGGGGTACCGATTGTTGACCCTGAACGATACCGAGCGATAAGGGTATTTTTTTTGAAAATCAAAGGATTAAAAAAAATTAGTGAACCAAAGTAAAAAAAAGGGGGACATTTGTTCGTAGTGTCGCTTCGCTCGCCGGATATTACTTGGCTAATTAATATCCGGTTGCAATGCGAGGGAAGGAGGGAAATGGCTTCCAGCGGCTGAGAATGGCCGACATCGCTCTTTGAAAAAAAAAACCTACCCTTAACTCCGAACCGACAAAAACAATGACAATAATGCATTCCAGTGGCGCGAGAGCGATTCTTTTTACGGGTAAATTTTTATCGCTTCGCGATTTTACTTTTATTTTCTTTCGGCGTGATTAACGACCCAGACCGCCGTAACACGTCACTTCCGGTTTTCAATCGACTCGAGCAACCATCCCCCAGGGATTTTATTTGCCAGACGTAGCGGGTCGTGAAAATTAGGTTTGTCGGTGGGTGGAGACCGTAACCAAAAAAAAAGTCACTTGACGAACTGATCTTTCGAATGGGAATGAGGTTTCGGTAGTTTGATACTATCCGACGTGAAATCATCCCCTATGAGATTCTATATTTCATCCCCTGTCTCGAGACTCTTATTCGATATTCACATAGCTCGATAAACAGTCCCCGAACTAGCCGTCCTAAATCGACGCTGCTATCGGCGAACTCACGTTCATCCACTTCTTCGGCCCAATTTCCAACTGGCTGAACGACCGAATTCCACGAGTCTCCCCCCGTCAACCCTTACACCCTTCGATCTAAACTCCGAGTAATTTCGTCCGGGAATTGCGCGACTCCAAGGCCGATATCCTGGGCATTCGAATAAGGGTGGAAAAGCAGCGTCGAGCATTTGTCAATCAGTAGGAAATCTGACACGTTTTCCAACCCCTCACAATTAAAGCACGACAGGATATTGTCTCTGCCATTGAGTTAATGAAGCAGGGGGTAGCAGATGCGCCGCGTCTCGCTGATAAATTCCCTAAGATCCTACATATTTAAGCAATACGCGAAATAACCGAAATCCATATAACAGCCAAGAGATGCCGAGACAGACGATTTCTCAGCAGCTGCAACCTCAACCAGCTGATCCCTAACAATTGTTCAGTAACAAACATATATACACATATACAACTACACAGATATTCGTACGTCGAATCCTAAAGAATAATACCTGTACGTGTTACGGGAATGAGATAAATCAATAGACCCACCCTCTTTCAAAGGGGATGATACCGGCAATTCTACCCTTCTGGCCAAGGGCGGCACATACTCCAAGGCCAATAGCTTCTAGACCAGAACACATCAGGTCCTTCCGCACGAACTTTACTATCTCAACAAGATAAAATCGAACGCACCTGTTCGACCTCGTAAGACGCGACCCTTTCTGGGAGAATATTAAAAAAAAAAAAAGTACCAAAAAAGATAAAAATAACAAGAGAATCCCACATACTCAAGATGATCACAGGATGAGTACATCGTACACGTGAATACATATATATATTTTTCAATTATATTTTTGAGCTCTTATCATTACACAAGATTGTATTACACAGTATCATAAGGGAGGCTGAAAGTATCAGCAAGGTATACTTGAATTTCAACCTCCGAATGAAACAATACAGAATCCAATTTATTGCTCCCAGTTTTCTGACGGGACTGATGCGCTTGCGGGCTCCAGTGGCCTCTTTCGTATCGAACCGTTAAAGGGAACGTATCCCGGCGAACGAGCCAACCGGATGCGCCGGTACCCGCGATCCGTCGTCACCCCCGTTCGCCAGACTCCGCGACATCCGCTTTAGGAAAACGATTCCCCCATAGACAAGTTTTACTGTACAAGTGCCTCGTAGCCACAATGGACCGACACCGATATTAAGCCAATTGTTTCATCAAGCTGCGTCCATTTTACAAGCGAATAGAATTTCTGTCATCAGGTCTGCATTTAACCCAGGTACCACTGATAACCCAAGTGACACTACGCAATAGATTGCGAAGTGTCCACCATCTTCTTGGAAGATTCTTAAGAATTAATATACACGGTGTCTCATTTGTAATCATCCCTTATGCCGGCTCCACCCCCTCCCTCCCCCCGTAAACCCTCGTCAACGTCTCTCAGCGAGCTTATTTCTATGTCTTTCACGCTTATGACGTCATTCTGATTATGGGGTACGTCGAGGATACCGGATGACAATTGGGGTAATTTTTGGAAAGAAATAAAATCCTGATCCAGGTGGACCAACCGAAAGATCCGTGGATGGATCCGCTTGACGAATGATTAACGTGGGCATTGAAGAGGGTTGAAGAAAAATATAAATCAACCCTAAGGGGATAGGTCGTTTCTTGGAATTTGAATATCTTCTTCCGTTTCAACTTACTTCTTCCCCAGTCAGCCATCCAGCTCGAACTTTCCACTGGGTGATATAACTCTGACCCCGCAGTAAAAGTAGACAGTCGCTTTCACCGACAGACCCTTCGGTCTAATATTTCAAGTGTAACTGATACGTCTCCAAAGGCGTCTTCTTCGTCCTCGAGTTTTTCACGTTAGATTATAATACGATACAAAGGTGACTCCTGTCCGCCTCTGCTTCTGGATTCGCGTGAACGTAACTCCGTTATTTATGAGTTGGCTGACAGATAGCCCTTTTTTTTAAAGGGAGTTTAACGTAAAAAGATATTCACGGTTGAGGGAGTTTGCTGGAGGAAAAAAATTGAGACGAACAAAAAAGCGAAGGAGAGAGAGAAAAAAGAGAGAGAGAGAGAGGCAACATTCTGTCACTTTGCTAAGGACTAATATTGACGGCCACCAAATCGTTATCTATGTATTCAACCCATGTGAACAGTCCTACCCCACCGTGTGGGATGGAGCGGAGAATACGAGTGACAAATTTTATTACAAAAAAAATTCCAAGCGTCGCGACGCGACATCAGGAAAAATTGACAAAAAAAGTTTTCGTCCAAAGTGAGTGATAACGATAAGAGTCGTATTTGGATGATTAAGGTTGGTATTACCACGTCCGGTGTTAACTCGCGACTCGAATTCGTAATAAGAGCACAAGTCTCATCAGGGCAAAGTGGGATATTACAGCGGTAAGAGAATGAGGGTGAAGCAAAGGAGAGAATAATCAAGAGACTCTATAAGAGACACAAATATATAGTATAGGTACACAGGAAACGTAAATTCAAAAAAAAAAATAAAATAAAAAAAATATATAAAACTCGCACTAGAAATTCTTTGGCGTGGGACGAAATGAGATAAAGAGCAGAGGAAGAGAGAGGCCGGAGAAAAAAAAAGAAAAAAATATAACAAAATCAAAAAGGACACGTTTTTTTTTTCAAACATAAAAAAACTTTTTGACTTTACGAAAGACGGATACGCTCCTAATTAATTTTTCATCGATTAATTGAGATCAGCCATTTTTTGAGTCCTTTGAACTGTCTCTATTTTTCTACCTCCCCTTTCAACCCCCACTTTGTCCAAGACTCTCACGCTTTTCTTAACCACTCCGATTCTTCTTCCCGCCTAGGACACTGATTGATCGATGATCGATCCTCGATCCTTCACACGTGTAACACTGAAACAGACTCTTTCATCTGTAAACCGGAAGTGACATTCGACCACCGATACAGCCAACTATCGAAAGTGCACAAGGCGATGCGATGCTCGGATGAACAGCGAACAGTTAAGTGCACCGAGCATCCCTTATGCAAGTGAGAGTATGTGGTAGCCAATTACTGTACTGCTTGAAGCTGGATAGATAGGAAGCACTAAAGAGAAACAGGAAGTGCCTCTTGGTAACGAAGACTGATTGGCAATTAATTTTCTAGACCGGATGCGTCCGCTTCGACAGTCAAGGTTAGACTTTCGTATTCGAAATAAAAAATTTTTCTCAAATCACCTCCTTAGGAATCGAACGGGGTCTGGCTGAAGTGTCACGTGAAAATAACCTTAACCGTATTTCCGCCGGAAGTGAATTGTAAAAAAAATTTTATAATTCTTCTTATCGTTATGTTTCGCGGAAAACAGCTGAGAGAATTTTGCACGCGGGACGCGTTTCAGAATTAACGTATTCATTGAACGATTAAGGGAAGCGTGAATAAACCCTATTCGGGACACCCAGTGAAACCCTTGAGGATCCTGAGATCGTGAGCTATCGGGAAAAGGAGGAGGGACTAGGATTCGGGATCAAAGGACCTTTCCGCTTCCGCCAAAACTTTCAGAGTAAATTTCCCGGTTTACCCATCGAACGTTTCGCCTAGTCGGATGTGGACGAAGTTGGGTGTGAAGATCTTACGCGTCTTTGAGGACGATCAGGATACTTTGTTAGATCCGAGACTGTTTGAGGGTTACCGAGTTTCATGGGACAGAGAACGAGGAGGGTCGGTAACCATCCTTTGAGAAAATTTTGGGTATATTTTAGAAAAACAGAAAAAAATATAAATTATATTTTCATCCACAGTGGTTGATTGTATAACAATCTAGATATGGAAAAATATCAATATATGGGATAAATAGACAATTATTATTTACATGTTAAATACACAGAATCTACAGTAGGATTTTAAACTGATTTTAGGGCTCGTCTATCGCTTAGGTGAGGTACTGATATTTAACCCTTTAAACTGAAAATTGGTACTCGTGAAGATTAGATCATTGAAACACGACATAGCGACATAGTTGCAGGACGTACGGATGCTGTAATGTTACATACTTTGAAAAACGTTTTAACACGGACAAGGTGCAAGAAGACGCACCCTTGTACAAAAAATTCACTGCAGAAAAGTCACTAAAAAAAATGACCCGAAGCATCCCCTATATAAATACTCGAGTACGTCGATAAAAGAACGAAAAAAAAAAATCCAAAAAATACTATCTCAACCCCCTGAAAATGAAGGTAGTTTCCATAAAGTTATAATGAACCAGCTACGCGTATATCGTACGAACTAAAACTACCCCTCTACCTGTCACCAGCTAATTCCCTCGTGGATAATTTTTGCCGGGCGATATACCCGAGTGAAGTAAAAAAAAAATTCTACCGAGGGGAATCCCCCTTCTGCCTCGTTCGCCGATCGGATTGGCCTATATTCGAGAACCGGGTGATGCTTCGAGTAACTTCCGGTGCCCTCGGTGACTTTCGATACTCCAAGGAGGAAATCTCAGAGCGAAGGGATGCTGCGGGGCAAAGGAGATAGCCACGAGTGGATATTAAGTTTTCCAGTACATTCGGCGCCCACTGATAGCGGCGTAACTTATACATTTACGTCGCGGGTCATTACGCCATAACGTAGTTAATTTATGGGGTTGTGCAAAGGCTCCCCTCCGCCGCCCCCCCAATCTACTCTGGTCGTCGACCACCCTAAATCCGTGCACGTATAGAGGGAGCCACGTTCTGTCTCGTTGCCCAGTGTAACCGGACGACTCCTGGGGGATGAAGCAGAGCACGAGGTTGCTGAAGCTGGATGCGCCGCATAGAGGCTCGTTAAGGACGATGTTTGTCCAGGATATCCTGGGGATATCAGTGAGCATCGTCCTGGGTCTTTTCGAATTCCAGGAGCATCCGACCGCGAGCAATTCACCATGAGGTCACGTTTGAGGTCGTCCCTGGTAAATGAAGACTCCTCTTGAAGCTCCGGTATCCCGACATTTCTCTATATACAATTTCGCCGTTTTCCTTCGTCCCCTTCGTCATCTTCATCCCCTTGGTACCGTCACCTCGGTCACCGGCATTCTGGTATAATTCAGTAGAAAGTATAACCCGAGGTGAACCCGAGTTCTGATTTTATCAACAGGAAATAGAAAGGTTCCTTATTCGCTCGGGGGAAGAAGATGAAGGAGGATGAAGATGACGTGGAAGCAGCAGACAGCTCGAAGGTGACTGTAGGTTGGTAGGGATGCTGATTTTCGCTTATGTAAATGGAAGCGTCGCGACGCCGGGACTCGTCGTTGTAATGAATGGAAGACGTCGAGGGATGTTTGGTAAGGTGGTGAGGGGGTCCTGAAGGATCCGTATAGCAAGGATCTCAAGGATCCCATAGCCAATCCCGAATCTGGATACATCATCCGGATGTCAGCAGCATTTATGTGATGACACCCACGCCCATACTATAAACCTACTCCCCTGAATCCCCCATATTGGCTACGCAGACGTGTAATCAGGATCTTCGACTTACGAGGTTAAGGTGATAAGGGGTATCGGATCATTAGACTCGAGGTACGAGTGGTTTATAAGGAATTTAGAGACGAGAGACCATCTCCTGGAACATTTTTCACTTCGCGAATTCTCTGAATACCTTGACGTCGGTTTAATTATGTTGCCGCGGGTTCAAGGCACCCAGAGTCAGCCGGATGCTGGGACCTTGACTGGCAAGTTACCCTGGGTACCGGAAGCAGACTATGAGGAACTCACGATTGCCAACGTGCCTGATGAAAAATTCAAAGAGAATTCCTTGTCGACTTGGGTCATTCATAATTTAAACTCCATCCAATTTCGACGTTATTGATCATGTTACATATACTTACTCATGGATTTTGTCTCTATTTGCGGTAACCATCCTGTTACCGGAAGGCGTATGCACTATTAAAGGGCACCCTCTGTTCACTTCCTGGTACTAAAGTTTCTCAGGCTGAACTGCGAACTCGCAAGCAGAGTAAACCACGAGCTGGAGAAAGCGTCGAGAGTCGACAGTGGAAACTTGTAAGTGGCTTTTATACAGAGTAGCAGTCATGGAGCAAAGAAGAAGTTGAAAGCAGAGAGAATTACTTGAAAAATTATTCAAAACAGAGTTCAGTTTACGTTACAGATATGAAAAATTGCGAAAAAAATCAAATTCGAAGAATCTCAATATTTTACCGTATTTAACGACGTTTTCGCGATAACTTCGAAACGAGTTGAAATTTTTTCAAATTTCAAAATCTACGTTACACTGTTTATCATTTTCAGTTAATTTATCACTTTGAAATTAGCGTATCTCGAAGCGAAACCAAAAACATATGTTAGCTTATTGACTATGGGTCTGCTTTATCTACGCTCATATACTCATTATAGGTTAAGATGCCCTGAGGGACGAACTACAGTCGACTCTCAAAGCGTCTGCCGTCTTCCCAAGCACTGGCTTAATTGGATACTCTGCCAGGTAGATATTTTTTCTTTTTTCTTTAATTTTTCTCCATCCACTCCGTCATTGTAACACTCGCTTCCAAGTCACCCTTGCTTAATTCACCCTTATTATTTAGCATCCACCCGGTATACATGAGACGATGGTACTAATTATTTTTAGAGTTTATCACCGAGACGTATAACTTTCACGAACGTGATCTATATGCTTAGTTTATCATTATTCACCAATCAATATTTATATGGTTTAATCAATTTCATATAATCCTCAAGCTATAGTATACTGGGTGGTAATAAAATTATGCTATCACACTATACATATGTGTACATATATATATATACAAATTGATTGATCTCTTTTCATTATTTGCTGAACCCATTATGTGTTTTACCAGTCATACATAGATCAATAAATCAAGAAAAGACATTAGTAGTATCTTTTATTATTCCACCAGTTATCCATTTGCCAAGGATTTTTTTTAGACGGCAAGTGATTAGGCGTCGCGACGCTGAACGTCCGACTAAGCCTTGCACGTCGTAGGTAATCAAATCGATAAACTCCATTAGGTAGATATATCTGAATATGTCAACCGTATTTTTTTTCTAATATAATAAAACACAAATTTTTAATATATTAGAATATCACGAGTACCTAAGCTTTGGTCACTTAGATAATTTTTTGTATTCATATTATTTTCGTCATATCACTCAAGAGCAATTTGTGTACCTACAGAATGCATACCCTGTGTCTCACAATTAAGTGTAATACAAAAATTTCGGTACAAATCATCCATTATAAATTTTGTCAATTTATAAAAAAAAAATAAATTATTTCTTTAAACGTAAAATTACGTTTTCGAGCTGTAAGAACTTTTTCATGCTGACAAGTGACGTTTGAATAAGAAAGAAAGAGAAGAACAATAAAAAAAAAGGATATCGAAATAAAATACAAACAGGGGCGCAGATAAAATTGGAATCTCCACAAGGGGAGGTAGAAACCGAGAAAAACACGGACATCCACTACAGTCGCAAGCATAGAAAAAAAAGATACAGATCAACTGTCGCAGCATCCGATATCTATTTCTGTTAAAAGATCCCACCGAAATTTTCGTCACACGATTTGCGACTATTGAAATTAATATTTGACGCGTAAAATAAATAATTCGAATACCAAATAAATATTTATCGCCTCGTGCGATAATCATAACACGAGAATCATGTGTAAATACGCCTAAACGATCCGAGAGCAGTGAAAAAAAAAAAACGAATTTACTTTCGTTCACGTACAGCAACTACCAAGCTGTTTACCAGCTTCATGGAATTTACCTTTGCGCAGCTTTACACGTGAATATTCCAATCCACGTTATACCAGATACGATACAGTAAAAATCTTGATTGAAATTTGAAAATAGAAAAAAAAACGTCCTACTGGTATATCTCTTGTATCACGTGAAATTCAAAGGAAACCTGTGTACTGCACTTTTCCCAGATATTCACGCATGCACTGGGTGCATCGATATGCAGCTGACACGTCATTGCAATTTGTATACACGTACGTGTATATATATATATTTGCATAAGAGAATTAAAAAAAAATTCACCAACACAGACACGCAAGGTACTTTTCACGATACGAATAACTCTCGACGTATTCAAAAAGCTTTTTCGTCAAAATAATCCCCTT
>JARPRH010000321.1:59841-74762 GCA_031763665.1 Calameuta haemorrhoidalis
CTCACGACACCTGGACGATACGCAAAGAGCGACTAAACATGCGATAGGGAAGTTATGGCGATTTGCATGTGAGGGGTAGTTTTTTATTTCCCCCCTTTACAAAACCGCGAAATCGGCTGGTCACAGTAGCCACGTGAAAAAGAAAACGTCACGCGTCGAAATCGAGTCCGATTTTTTTTTTTTCATTTCCATTCTACGTTAAAATAAAAGAGCGTACTTTATCGAGGAACCAGTGACGTCATATCTGTGACGAAACTCATCAAGGACCTCTTCGTGCCGCACGAAGGATTCATTAGCGCCGCCTATCAATGTCCCACCGCAATCCGCCATTTTTACTTCCTTCGTCAAAGTGACGTTTTCTTTATTTATTTTTTTTCTCTCTCTCTCTCTTTTTTCCCTCCTTCACTTTTCTTTTCGTTTCACCTCGTTCCGAGGTAAAACCTTGGAAATATTTTTTTGCTCACTCTTCCATACGAGGGAATCCCTTTAGGTACGCGAGGGTTGGTCGTTGGAATTTGACAAAAAATTTCCTGCACAATGAGTGCGTGTCTTTTCTTTTCTTTTTAGAAAGGGAAATACTCATTTATTATAGCCACCCCGTATATTACAAATTCCACTATCGATTTTCTAACCTACTTATTCCACGTATGACGACCGACTCAAATATTCTTTATACACAGCAGAGAGAACCTCTCGTAGCTGTATTCATATTGTCTAGGACGATCCACATACTGGCTACACATATGGAATATACATATATATTCTCAAAGGACTCACCTCTTGATCGAATGCCAGGACCTGCATAAATCATAAAGTAGATTCAACAGCAAAACCATAACTCCAGTCTCCTTGGCCAACATCGACAATGCACCTAGGCAGACGCTACTCCAAAGGTAGGCCGTCTGCTGGCTGAAACAACAAAAGCAACAATTTATCGATAAAGTAATTACAGTTTAATCGATAAAATAATTAGATACACATAGAGAACATAGTCAGTCCTCAATATTTCCATAAGGGTTGGTCGGAACAAATGAAAAAAAAAAAATGACATTTCATGTCAAAAAAAATTTCAAACGAACACAAAACGCAGACTAGACACGCGATACTGCGTATTCACGATTTTAAACAATTTATTTGGTTTTCCCCTCTAACACCCCCTCCACCCCCAGGTACAACCCCTCATTTCACTCTATTACTCCATACACCCTTGCATAACTGAATGCGTGGCTGTGCCAGCGCTGCCAACAAAAAATAAATAAAAAAAAACAAATGCAGAACACCTAGGGTGAAAGTAAAAACGTTAAACTTTCTTTCCATCGATCGGATTAGAGAGACTCGTGTACATACAGTGTGTATATAGTCCGTAATTGGTAACAATCGGTATGTACGGGATGTTACAATAGTAAAGTACGTATCGCAATAAGCGACTCTTAAACGACAGCGACTAAATGCTTCAGGGACGATTGAATCCTGTGATTCATTCGCAAGACAGAAATTATACGGCGTTGAAAATTTGCTAAAGCGTCGCGACGCCGCCATACTTGCATAGAGTATTGTTGCATGGAATCACCATATACTATGTATATAGCACTATAGTATAATTTATTTTGAAAAATTTCTATATTCATTACATGAGTTTGATGGGGGTGTAATTTTTCAAAATAATAATGATTATTATTATTCGTATCAATACAATATATCACACGTCACTGATTGGTGAAAACATTTTCTACTTACGTTTATGACAGCCGCAGTTAATCATGCGACCAGGACGAGACGTGGGTGACGTCGCGCGCAAAAAAAAAGCTCACGAAGTCGTTTGATCGTCGGAGGCAACGAAGCTCGAGCTTTTCAGGAGCGACAGGCGGGGTGAATTAATCAAGTAGAAAATAATATGAAAACGGAAAGAAAAGAGGGGGTCGAGTAGGGCGAGGCTAAATAAAAAATTGACAGCCTAAACAACAAAACCGCGGCCATTATTGTTCATTGTTTCGAAAATATAATTTTTTTTTCCAAAATCGATACCGAACTACCTCTTGACCCTTGGCTTATCTCTTATCAAAGAACCAATCCCAACCCCATCACTAAGGGATGAAACGACTGTAGTCCAGCTTCCTCAATGTCTCGTTCTCGTAACAGCGTTACGACGATCACGAGCGTCGCGACGCCATTCACACTAATTGCGAGTACGAAGACGCCATTCAAAGTGGCATAAAAGCTTCGCCGACGAGATCAAGCTCAAGCTAAGAAAAGCTCGACGGCGCTTCGAATCGATTTTTCGAAAGACACTTTTACCCGCACGACGGGTAATAACCCTTCCGGTTCGGTTAGCAAAAGCTCAACCTCCTGGTAGCAAAGCCTCTACCTAGTTACCTACTTATTCACCCTTCAATGAAATCGGAAGTCTGAAACAGCCTGTATAACTTCATAAGCTACTAGACCTGCTGGTTAACCCCGTTTCAAATAATAGAGGAGGGGGTCTCTTGCCACCCCCCACAGTTCGCAAGTCGGAGACGAGTCATTATTAAAAAAGTTACCGTCGCCTTGACATTCATTGGGCAGCTTTCGCGATTCGTTCGAAGAATCGCAAAGCCGACGGGTTAGGGGATGATTTTTGTTCACTGAGCTTTCATACGTACAGACCCAAAGTTCCCCTTTTCCTGATCGATGTTACACAATTACTATGCATACGTTACCCCCTTGCGAAGTAACACAGAGGGTTAATCTGAGGTTCGTGTTGACGAATTTCACGCGGTACCGCGCATCAAAATAAGGGTTCGTGCTTTGGGCGCTTGATGAAACAAATCATTAATTTGGATTAGGCCGTGAGATAGGCACGTCGCACGCACCGATCATTCCTACGGGCTATTTCAAAAAATAATTGACCTACGGATGCCGCGAAAAAATCTAGCTGTATAATAAAACAGCTGTTCTTAAATACGGGAAAAACGTCTTAAAACCCAATTAAATTGGGTTTTCACCTTTTCGAAAATTCAATGAAATTTCTCCAAAGGGGTACCCCCATCGTGAATTCGACCTCTGACCCTGAATTTACATGAAAATTGTCTTCGGTCACATCGGGTGACCAGGATGCACACAAAATGCAGATATGACATTTTCGAAATAAAGATAACGGACACCGAATACCCTGATAATACCAAATCCCAATAGTGAACCCAGAGTAGAGCCAGGGGTGTGAAATTTGGAAATTTTTTACAAGCGACATTAACTGCCCTATGGATTATTTAATGGATAAAGAGTGACAAGGTTGCGAAAAGGTTCGGAATATTTCGTAGAACGTGGGATTAAAGTATCGGAAATCAGATTAATTGAAAAGTTACGCTTTCGATGTTGCGAAATGCGATATAAAAGCCCATGGAAACCCCCCCGGAGACTGCGATGCCGAAACATCGTTAACGGAGTTTTCATATTCTTGTCAAGGATAAAAGCGTCGAGGAAACTCTCAATCAAATTTTGTCGACTGCAATCAGTTTTGACGGGGGGGAGTAGGGGGTGATCTAAGGGTTGATAACGAGAGAGCCGACCTTTATTCTTACTGCGAAATCATGTATCTCGCCGTTCTTTGCTAATACCTACTTTTGTCAGTTGGGCACATCCCTCCCCCCTCCCGTCCTCACCCTAACCAAAAAGGGATGAAAGGAAGTAAAGTAATATGAAGTTAGTTCTCCCGAGGGTGGATAATAAATAGCTAAGTATTACCCAGCATCCCCCTGTACCAGCGTCCGAGGCTCATAAATCGAAGACGCCTACTCACGGTTAAGCCCACGAGGCAGCGCGAGGCACTAACGCCATAACCTTTTTAGATTCATTTTCGTGGATAAATTGTAAAGAGTCAACGGGTTCGGCCAAGACGTCAAAACGACGTCGGGGAGGCGTCGTCGCCGCGACGGCATTTCTTTCAGGCGTTAATCAGGAAAGTTGGTAATTAAGGGACGGGAGGGGGGGCGGGGTGTGAAAGCGTGTAACCAGCCACGCACTTGATATCTAATTATAATTTATCATTAGTCCTTAATGGACAAAGGATTGAAGGGATGAGCACGGGGGGTCGTTTTAATCGGGATAAAGAAAGGGGGGAACGGGGGGGGGGGATTGAGGGAGTTAAGCCCGTTCTCAAAAAATAAGTTCATGGCTATAGGGGTAGCGCGAGAGAATCAGGGGTTGGGATACGAGAATTTCGTGAGTGAAGGAAACGGATATATATGTATATAGCGAAGACACGGGGTGAGAAAGTAGAGGGTACGAAGAGTCGAGGGGAGGAAGGGAGGTGGAAGAGGAGAAAGAACAGAGCGCAGAGTTCAAAGGTGACTGGGGGTAATCAATTTCTCAGGGTTCGAAGACAAGGAGCTTACCCCTATTTTACCAGGTAGCAATCCCCCCCAGGGCCGGCCCCTCTAATGTCAGAGCCCGGTCTCTCTAGCGGTTACCAATCCTCGCTGTTACGGTATCCACCCGTGTCAAAGTTCAACCACGGTAACAACCCCTATATCGACTACCGGAATGATTACTCGTACCCACCCCTGTTTTGCGGAGGAATTAACGGTACTGGATTCGGGAGTCACGGTTAAAGTTTCTTTTCATCCCTTATTGAGATGCGTCCATGGACCATCAGATCTTCTCTCTCGCTACTGTACCATCCAACGTATGGTATAAAATCATCCCTCGTAAGATCTACAGGTCGTCTAACCCAAATCCAGTATGCGTGAATAGCTGATTAAACAGGGGTGAGTTTAGTGCGGAGTCCTTAGGACGCATTAAGCCAGCTACAGTCATCCGGTTCCTTATAGGGGTGGTTCCCACCCCCAAAGGAATCGACGTTAAGCACCGGCATAATTAAGTCCTACCTTTGGGTGAGCCCGTCCTCGACACCTCGCACTTTGTGGCCCGAATTAAATCTGATTAGAGAGGGTTGCCAGAGTGTTTCAAGTAGGGAGGTGACCCCTGGAGGGGAATCATCTTCCTTGAAATTAGACACAGAGGTTCTGGCATTTGGGGGTCTTCTTAGCTTTGGTTATGTATTTTTTATAGAGTAAAGAATATAGGGGTTGGTGTATCGTATAAATAAAAATTTATCGATAGCACAATAAGGGTGACATTGTCCGTAACTACATTTTCCACGGACAATTTCGAGGAACAGGGTGGAGGAACCCGGTCGGACGGAGGGTTGAAAATGAATAAAGGGATGTGATTGGCTAAATCCGATATGAATTCAAGATACATGAAAACGTGACCTAAGAGCCTGATACGAGCGACGATTCAAAGATATAATTAAAATTGTTCGAGTAAACAAAAAATATAACCACCCCTTGTCACACGAGCGTTTTAAGGGTTGAATTTGAAGAATCGAAAACTCCCGAAGCAAATTCAAAGCTCGATCAAATACCAAAAGCACTCTGGACCTGCTGGCAGTGGTGCAGAATCCATTTTCCCAAGATGGTCTCGCTCGTGATTCATCCCTTAAAAGTGTGACGGTTGACAACTTTTAACTCGTCCCTTCCATTACTCAGGTTGGCAAGACTGTCTGATTTTTTTTTACTTCTTCCATCTCTCTTCCACTTGCGTCCACGATTCTTCGCCGTTTACTTAGATATGACATCCTCGACAGATAAGCACAGAGCCACCCCTGTCTTTCGACTATGGAAATATTCATAACTGAACAATAAAACGCAACGAGTGACCCGTGATAATAAATTTCTGTTCTTTCATTTCAGTTGGTATTCTTTTGAGTGAGATAATTTTTTGAGACAGTAAACGGATCCTTGATAAAGCAAAAACCATCCCCTAATATCCAATTGCTTTGGTTCACCGTGCAAGAGAGATCATATTAAAAAAGCCCAAAAAAAAAAATGAATAACCATTTAAAGCCTTATGAAAAATATTGGTCAAAGAAGGAAAAAGAATTAATTTTAATAAATTATAAGCATCGAGTTTCTTTGCTTTCAAAAAAAGTATATATATGCAAACATGGTATATATATGAAAATATGGCTACGTTATTAGCTAATATACCGAAGCTACATTGTATATATCTATATACCTATATAGTTATAACGGTATGTACAGGGGTAGTCGAGTTATTGTAAATCGGCTTAACGCGAAGGAAGCGTGAGCTGTAATCTCGCCCGTATATGGTCAGTGAGAATCGATAAGCCAAGCTCGACAGTATGGAATGTCCTGGGAGCCACTCCCTTTGGAGGCAGGAGTAATAGGACCAAGAGTGGAAGAGAAATAAAAATAAAGTTAAAATAAGCGCAGATATTTTAGAGGAAAAATCATCATCCAGCAGTTCGTATACGAAGGATACATTACAAGGCAGGAAGACGAATAAAAGCTGTTAGACGATTTTATTGATCGTAATCGAAATGCCATGATGGAGGGGTCGATAAAATTTTGTGAAAATTTAAAAAATGAAATTTTTGACATAAAAGAGATATTAACGTAAATGAAGAGAATTTAAGAATCCTGTTAATTACGTTTCAACGTTATACTAATTTTACGGGTCAAAGGTCACCGTGTGGCATATACGAAAAGTCAGAGAAGAGCGTCGAGCGATGTTAAGAGATTTGAAATTCGTCTGGTGGACGCGAAAGAGATGAAAAATTTTTTCGAAAAATAATAAAAGGGAAAATTCGAAGTCACCAGGCAGTTTCGTAATTCGAAAAGGCGACGGGAAAAAAAGTGGGACGCGACGCAAAGTAAAGAGAAGAAATAGAAGAAAAAGAAAAAAGATAATTTCTGTCTCTCTCGCTCTCCTCTCTTCGCCCCGGTATAATTTCGACCAGAGAGACCGCACGCTGCGTACACTGTGTACCTTTAATATCTTACATCAGCGTCAATGCACGACGTCGTCTCTTCCAAAGTTGGCAAACCTGCCAAATTTTTGTGCAATTTTTTTTACGACTCGCGACATACGAAGTACGAAAAATGGAGGAGAAAAAAAAAAGAAAAATCTAATGGACCACATTTTAAAGAAAAATTTTCCAAAATAATCTATTCATTATCCAGCCTTATCTTTTATCACAATTATTTACTCGCTATTCAATCCATACAATAATTGACACTGACAATTGTCGGATGCATAGTGGTCGCTCATATTCGAACGATTAAATTGATAACAATAGTTTATCGAAAATGGAGTCTGATAACAGACCGAGAATTTACAGTCCTTTCGCAGAGTGTATAACTCGCATAATGCATATTGCATTACAGTTCAATGAGTGTGATAAGAGTGGGTGGTGGGGAGGCGTTTATACTGCTCATGAGAATCCCTCTTATCCCTTATTGTGTAATAGGATTAACGACTTACCCGTGATAAGCCAGGAATGATAATAGGAAAAATATGCAGGCCAACACATCCGCTCTGCCAACGATTCCTGTAACCTGTAACAGAAGATGAAAAAAAAATTACAAAATTACAATGAAATTAAAAAAAAAAAGATAAGCACACGATAACGGATCGATAAGGCTTATCATGCAAGGAATATGTTTTCCCTGCAAGTTCATCCCTTATATTTATCTCCGCTCGCTATACCGATAAGCATATAGCCATAATGTCTGAGAAAGCAGCGGGACACAAGGGTGAAAAAAAAAAGAAGCGAGAGATTGAAATTGGATTCCATTCGTTGGGGATGAAGTTACCCCAATCTTTTCGCCGTCTTCTTGTCTCCCTCCGTAGCAGGAAGTAAAAGCGCGGAAAGAAGGACAAACGTATAGAGGAAGTTTCGTGGAAGAGGAAAACCGGATGGGAGAAACCGATTTCTCTGGAAACAAGCTGCTGGACAAGATAAGGGGTTGCCGAATTATTGATGCCCGAATGTCGAGTGAGTGATAACTGAGGTTTCGAGAATCGCCTGTAAAGCAGTACGGTTTCCGGAAATACCTCACCCATAGTCCTGGACCCAGGTCGAGGTCATCCTGAAGCCATTCGAAAGAATTTTTTCTCATCCAGTCGTCGTTGAATTCTCTATCAAATTTCAGCCTAGCAATAACATCCCTTATATTTCTGAAGCATACGTATTTCCGAAAAATAAAAAAAAAACCTCGAGATGCCAAATGTAGAGGTAAAGTGGGGGGGGCCCCCCCTGGGTTGTTTTGGAAGTTCGTGCAAAGGTAGCAAAGAGGTTAGGTAAGGGAAGGGTTGATCGTGAGTACAGGGGTAGGTGGAGCACTGGGTATACCTAGAAGGGTTGTTTCTCTCGGCATAGGGTTGTGGTCAAGCGGCCGTACTCCGTCAACGTCAGGGTGGATGCGGGATCTGAGTTTGAAGCAACCCTTCGTATAAGGGTTGCAAGGGTGAAACTCGGTCCTCGTGTCTACTTAAGATAACAGAGATTGCCGTAGCTTCTTTGATAAATTTTCCGCGCGCGTTTTACGCCCCAGATTTATAGGGGTGGATGGAATCCAATTTCTAAAACAGCCGGCGACAATTTATTCCCGTAATTGCATTGGGCCCGGCGACCCAAATGTGGACAAAACTTAAGCGCTCGTCGTTGGGCCTCAGACGGGGATGACCTGAGCTAACCTAATCTAACCGTATCATAGCGTAGGTCACCTACTATCGTAGGTACCGTCTTTAGGTCTACGCTGGGAATTCGAGCTTATATCGAACGCACACCCTATATAGGATAAAGGTGAACTCTCACCAGAAACCATTTTCACTGGGATCCGGCGAACCAGGCACCAGGAAGCCGATAAGTCAGTGCCGGCGAGCATGGCGTAAATTTACGACTCGCTATGTAACGGATAGATTAGAAGGTCGAGCGGTCCTGACCACGGGCTTTTCCTCCCTTACGGATGTGAAAGTAGAGCCAAAGAAAGAAAGAGAGAGAAAGTGATTACTGTAGGGTAATAATTGGGGGATGTTTGTTACATAAATTATTAAAAGCGAATATAGGGTCAAGACGGAAATAGATTTGACAGATTGACAATTGTTGACAGATTGACAATTGTTGGTAATTAAGATTTTCGTAGTTCCTATACCTGACGCGAGTGCGACAGAGACGGAGCTATCGTTCAATAAAATTTTCAATTTCATGTAAAAGCTCGACTTTGAACGAATAAAAATTTCAATGCTTTCATATAGAAAAAAAATATGATCGAGCAGTACAGTTTTTGTTTTTGTAACGCTGAATCATTTTGAGCGACGTCAACGTAACGTTTTTTAATTCGATGAAAATTTACATGGAAACTGTCGAAAGATGTGACTTTTATCTCGAGCATGTTGCAGCGAATTGAATTAAAAAGTTACTAGACAGTACATCCCTCCTCGAACAACCCTTAACTGTGGTTTGACACCCTCTACCCTTCAACTGTTAATTTTCTTGAAGTATCGATATCACTATCGACGTGTTATTAACAGTAACGTAAAATTATACGAGTACACTTGCGTAATATAAATACAATGAAAAATTGATACGACGCTCGATAACCGACCAGACTCTTTTGATAAGATAAGGTAAACGAATAGGGGATACAGGACGATGACACGAGAGAAAATATTATTCTTTGTCAAGAGCGCAAAAGAAAATATCGTACGTCGGTGAAATATTATGAGAGACGTATCGATCGGTATCGATAAGTAATACAGATGATTAAGTCGCGATAACAGTTTGATAAAAATATACCAGGGAGAGAAAAAAAAGTCAAAAGATAAATATTTTGACAATTTCCATAAAGTGAATTTTCGAAATTCACGTATACGAATAAATCACGTATACCGGGTGGTCCAAACTGTTTTCCTTCCCTCGAATCGTTTACAGAAGAGACTTTTTTTTTCAAAGGAGATTCAGGCCAGCATTGTAACGCAGTGCATTGTGAAACCTGACAGTAGTAAGCACCAGAAGATAACCAGACCACAGTTATTGATACGGCCTACCGCATCTCTAGTCTTTTTTTTTCCATTCGCATACGAACAGATAACAATGGCGAAATGGTTAAAGTGCCATTGTCGTCCTGAAAATAGTTGCGATTGGAATAGCAAGCGGCGATCGTCCCAGCAGATTTGCGTTATGGTATTTTAAAGTGGAAAAACTGTAACCACAGTTTCCCTAAAACCTATAAAAACCCATATATAGAAATTACGTAAAAAACCCCAAAAAAAATCTCGATCTCCATACCCACCCAAAATACACAATGGCTTATCCCATATAACCAAAACCCGATACACCAGCATACCGAACGTACCGACAATTGACATAAAAAAAAAGCATCTCTAAAAACCAAAAACCCAATTTCTAATGGATCCTATAACCAGGATAAAACAAACCATAAATTCAAACCAACCCGATAGATTCGGGTCTCTATCCGAGCTATGGTTTCGGCATGTTAAGTTCTTTGGGTTCCTGTTTAATTTGGTCGAAAACCACTGAAGGGAGTTTTGCGGGTGGCACCCGGTATATATATCCTGAAGCGAAGGGGCCGAAGGAATAGGATCCTGAGGAAGCTGATGGGGATGCTGGTGGTAGAGATGGTGGAGGTTGTGGCTGTGCTCCCCTTCGACCCCCCCATTCCTCCCACCCTCTCGCTATGGCAATATACACCGATACGGGAACGACGTCGTAACCACGAAACGGCCGGCTCTGAACTCCCGTTGCCTCTCATAGTTACAGTGAACGAGGCTTTAACCAGGTCTAGTTACAACCTGAGCGTATGCGCGTGTCTAGATATACCGACGACTTGCGTTATTTCCATACGCACTCAAGTTATATTCCGCGTTGAGTCACGTATGTCAATGTTTAATATGGCTGAAGGGAGTAAAACGCTTCGTTCCTTCTTCAACGCTTTTCAAAGAGTCCTTAAGTAGCTGAGGCAACTGTCTCGTTAAAAGGATGAATTCCCAGGAGTTAAATGTGAAATGTGCGCCACTGTTGATATAGTAGAAACTGGCTGGGTGACTGACTGGATGGGTGGCTGACTGGGTGGCTGGCTGGGTGGGTACACGTAAAGTTAAGGTACCCAGACGATGCTATGCCGATAGTTCTTAATAATGGAAGTGGCTTTATTAAGCCAGACGAAGATATTTCGCTTGTGTCGGATGACGCAATGAAACGGGTTATGAAACTTGCTTCTCTGTCAGTCTGGCTAGGTATAGGCTTAACTTCAAAATTATGGATCTGACTGTACCTTATTTAGTATGTATAGTTAAGGCATGTTCCTGGTATCGGATAGTCCCTTGAGTCAGCCCTCACTTAACCCATTGCTAATGTACCAAGAGCCCTTTTGGAAACTGGGGACTTGTTGACTTATAATGTTTCGGCAACTGTCACTACCCCTAGGACGGAACCCAGTGAATGGAGCTTTTCAGCTTGACCCCTTGGACTGTGACCTAAATTTCGTCAGAATCCGTGGGGGGCCAGGGACTGATGGATTTAGTTGAGCGAGGGGTGATTTTATTTTGGAAAATTTTATTTTTATAACGAAGATAGGACTTTTTTTGATTTTGAAAATTTAAATTCAATGGGGGCTGCTGTATCGTTATTTTTGAATTATCAGCGAATCCGAACGGGAGGGAGGAGGGATTTTTGGGTACAAACTCTACCAAAACTTTCGTGGCATGTGTGGGACACGCGTGACGAAAACTACCCTTAAATCTTGTCGGAGGGTTGAAAATCTTAGTATTCCCGAGTCGACCTTCTTATACGAGAGTCCTACGTATATTGCTGCTTGTTCGCCTCTATCTACCGCCTCAGTACCTACATTCAAGCCTTAGACCTTCGTTGCGCCGTCATCCCCTGTCGAAACTCACCACTCGCCAACTTTCACTACCCTTTGTTCCCGTCGAAGCGCGGTTCTTATATACGTAACAGTCTCCACCCTCTGTCAACCTGGCTGCTACAACGGTGCCACTGGGTACCACGCAGGAGTGCCAACTTTTCAAAGGGTGCCTGCCTTTCTCTTCTTCCGCGTTCCTCAATTTTTACCCAGCTGTTCTTCCTCAAACTTTCTTTTTTTTTCAACCCCCTTTCTCTTCCACCCTTAACCGTTTCCCATGTGGCGAATGACGCGTCGCGACGCCTACCTTATCGAGGATCGAATGAATAACAGGCTACCCCCCCCCCCCCCCCCCCTTAAAATTCACCAAATTCATCCTGAAAACATTCGCCGGATGGATAAAGTTCTCGGGGGATAATAATATTCCTTGGAGATTTCTTTTTTTATCTTCAACAAATGTCCTTTCGCTTTCAATCAAAGAAAAGCATTTTTTCTTTTTTTTTTTTTACGTGTACCCATGGTATGTCGGATTACAACTTGGAGCAACTTGGTCCATGATGGTTATTCTTCGAGTGGACATTCGGAATGATTTTCGGTAGCCCAGAGACGGCTGCTGCAGGACTTTCGTCCTGGACCATTCGGAAGATGGAGTCCTCGAACGTCAACGAAATTTGTCCGCGGCGCCCTCGAGTTGTAAAAAAGTAGTAAACCGTCGTCAAGATGAAAATGATCTAAGGACCCGGTGACTGGCGAGATGATCTTGGCTCCGGTGAGACGATCCGAAGATGCAGACGGACAAAAGAGGCCAAGATAAAGATAGAATAAAATGGAGGATGAAAAAAGGAACTGGTAGAACGACGAGAGCCTTTGGCAAATCCAAGAGAAAATGACGTGAAAAAAGACATCGTCGACATAATCGCTGCTGCGACGGTAAAAAACTTAAATTGTACGTCTCAAGATGGAGGAGCGACTTTTTTACCTCTTGTGAACTTTGACCTTTATTAGTAGTGCTAACGGAGCTTCTCTCTACCAGCCTCCCCACCCGCCCTCTCATTCCCACTCTCCTGGCACGTTGCACTTTGCGATTGAAAGACACCGAAGGGTCTCTCTTTGAATTTTATCATACTTTTGACATCAGACGAATATCTTGTCGCTCAAAAAAAAAGAAAATAAGTCTTAAGAGTTTCACGAGTTTTCTTTAAAGCAAAGCCGAGCGCCGTTCGAACCGCCACTCATCGACGTTTACCCGGCCCTTCTTCGCGAACGAAGACGTGGCAAAGAAAAAGAAAAAAAAAAAAGATAACCCACGATAATATCCCATTCGACGGCAACGAAGAATGTAATAATCGAAGAAAAAGAATCTACCTCGCCGGAAGTTGTTCTCTTGGACTTACAGCAATATCCGTTAATGAAACGTCTAACTTCCGTTAGAGGACCAGAAAGAGCAAGAAAGCCCAGTCGAGATCGGCATCAAACGTTTCTCTTCTCTTATTTCCCGTCAATTACTAACCGCTACCACCCCCGCCCCACGTCCACCCCCCAACAGTCTCCCCAACTGTTGACCGAACAATCCCCATTTACCGACCGAGTGTCGCTTTCTTTAAAACCACCCCAATGTTTCTCGCTACCCCTCAAAAGCTCCTTTATAACTCGTAATATAAAAATCCAGTGCGACTAAAGACCCTCAAAAAATTAACCCTTATCGACGACGTATCCAAAGTCAAAATACCACCGTAAAAAAAAATAACTACCACCTTCCCGCAACTTCGTAAGTTGGTACGAGCGACAGGGGGGTCGTAGGGAGGTCGATGCTTAAATTCCCCTCTGCCCCTCCGCGATAGCATCGTCCCGATTTCGCATCTGAAGAACGCAACTCTGCCGGCAGTATATAAGAGTTGGTAATAAGCCAACCCTCTCGCTAACAACTCAAACATTTACATACCCGGGCGTGATAGCAACTGAGTTATGTTGACTAATGCACTACTTCCAGTCCAGAGCAAAGCTAACCGCCGTTGCAGCAAGTGCAGCGCGACCAGCACGCCGGAGCTATGATGCATTGTGAACGGTAATGCGAGAGTTTGTACTTGTGCCAGTAGTTACTGCCGGGACATAGTCAGCCGGACACTCGCGATGGTTAGTAATACTCGTTAAGGAAACACACGGTATTATTACGAGATAACGAGATTATTACGTAATACGAGAAAGATCGACGGGGAAGCCCCTGACGTTTGACTGATACACGTGGCTCTAAACCCTTTGAACCCCGTCATTTTTAATGAGCTTCAGCACATTTTTCTTTGTTATCTAATTAAATCTGCTTTCGTTCGTCCTTATCGTCCCTGTGAATTTTTTCAAAGGCAGGGGATGATCGGGGGTTGGTTTTCAAAACTCGCTAAGAATTCTTTTGGGGTGTCGTAGGTTGAATGTGACACGGAGGGGGTGTAGTGGGAGTTTCGGTTAAGTCAAAGGTCAAAAGCGTTACGCTTTACGTAAAGCGACCTAGGGGTGGATAGGGGGGTACCCATGTAAGCCGCAAGAGCTGTGGGGTAATCGGGTGGGTTTTAATGGAAGCGACAGGTGTCCCCCAATGCTGGTAAAACATTCGAGGGGTGGTTTTCACAATATTCTAAAGTTTCGGAATGGGGTGGTAGGCTGCCAGGACTATCGGGAACCATTCATCACCGACTGACGACCGCAAAGAGCAACACGCTCGATCTTTTTCAGCGAGCAATTGGAAAGGGAAATCGAGTGAGGCATTGTGGGAAATGAAAAGAAAAGCTGGCCTTTTTTTTATTTTGCGCTGGGTCATTATTGCCTTGGAGAAAAGGGGGTTAAAAGTAAGGCGACCATCAGTGCTGGTATGTAAGGTTGAAAAACACTTAACATGAAAATGGCTAACCCGGTCATTTCCGGTTTCGCAAAATACTACGTGTTATCGCCTCGTTTTCCATCTTTACTGTATATATGTATATGTATATGTATATCTAGAGATATCTACCCTTGGAACGGGCTGCGTTTCATCATCGTAAATTTAAGTTCTTGCCCGTTACGGTCGATCCTTCACACCGGATGCTGCCTACCCGTAGCACGAATATGGCTTCCGGTTTGGGGATCCCCCATACGATATGAATCGTGCAATCAACGCCGCCACACTCGACGTCCTCGGAGGCCTAAAATTCTCTTCGCTCTTCCTGC
>JARPRH010000321.1:74862-116568 GCA_031763665.1 Calameuta haemorrhoidalis
ATACGATATGAATCGTGCAATCAACGCCGCCACACTCGACGTCCTCGGAGGCCTAAAATTCTCTTCGCTCTTCCTGCTGGTCCATTCTGCGGGAGAAATTGAAGAGAGGAGTCTTCCCCTCGCCCGTCATTTTATCCTATACTTCTTCAAAGAGGATATCAGGGGACTGGGAGCGACAGTCCCACGTCGATCTGGAGACAAGGGACGGGATTAAGGGAGGATCGTCCGGGTCCGCCGAAAGGCAAAAGCCTTTCTTGAGAGGCTGTCATGAATGATCGAGATTCTTTTTTTGGGATTTTCCCGATGCGTCAACGTATGCTTTTTCCAAGGGATGAAAAATTTCATATTTCTTTTGGGATTACGGTATAGGACCCGGGGTGCAGGTCTTGCGCCCCTTTTTATTCCCAACCACCCTCGGAGACCCGTTTCTCCTTCGAGCTGTCGCTCCCTCCTCTTCCCGTGGTCCAGACTCTCCCAGGACTCCGTGACTCGTCGTACGCTCCTCTAAGAAATTGATTGGTCCAGCATTAAGGGATTTCTGAACGGGATGCCTGGACATTGGGGTAAATTTGCAGGGGTTGACTTCGCGGCTCTTGGGTGTAATTGACTGTGCCGATTTAGGGGATGGACTCAAGTGCATCCCTGATGGTCCAAAGTCTCGGCGAAGATCAAGGCGAGTCTAGATGCACTAAAGACAAGGGTTGCTCTCGATGCACCCCCCCAACCCCCAACCGACTTGCATCTCACTTTCAGGACTGCGTCCTGGAAAAAGCTCCCGAAGCTTTTTCAGATGAACGTCAAAGAGTATTACCCAGCATCCCAGAATTGATCCTTCCGGATGAGACTGATCTCAACAATTGGATCAGCTGGTGCAGGAATCCAACTTTTCTATAGAAAATTGAGTAATTACAAAAAAAAAATAGAACCAACAATATCAAACAAATTTTTTTCTCCACCCACCGACTCTACCCGTTTATCAAGATTCCCGCTTAACGCCACATTCTAATTTATCTCCGCAACCAAAAGATCACACCCTTGAAACAGCATCCCTCTGTCACAGGGTTCGTTGAGTCTCTCGTACCCACAATCAGATATCCCCTGGGACCTGGGTCAAACTCGATGATGGACTGCATTCCGCAAAGGCAGTAGCGACAAGTAGGTATCCCATATCGCGACTATGAGAACAAGACTTTTCCAAATGATTTACCGGAAATGCGTAGCTCGAGTAACACTTGGTCTACCCCTTTACCGTTTCCGCTTAGAAAGGCATCAGAAGCTTCTTTCGTTCATCCTTTCTCCCTCTGTCTCTCGCCTTTCTCCATTTTCCTCTATTTATCTCTCTGCTACGTCCCTCCCTCGTCTCCTCCTCATCTAGAACTTTTTCTTCTTTTCTCTTGCACTACGAGTCTTCCTCGTCCACTACTTCACGCTACTACGGAGATCCAGGTCACTGCCTCTTTTATGCACGGCGAACGGAACACGTATTTTGTTTTAGTCCCGTATATTTTTCCGGTTCGGGACGAAGACGAGGGTCGAACGGCGAAAAAGAGTTTTCCGAGAAGGAGGCAGGTGACAGAAGAAAAAAAAAAGAAATAAGAACAGACACAAAATACATGAAAACCGAAAAAAAAAATTTCGCATTGTAAAGAAAGCAACTTTCTATCACTTTCCCAAAGTACAGCTCGTGGGATATAAAAAATTATCGTTACAGATTCCTCGTCGTGAAAAAATAATAAATGACCATCGAAAAGAAAATTGACTTTTTCATTTAATAAAATTTCCATGCAAACCACCCTAAGGAAATGTCATGTATATAAGAGTCGGTAACACAGGTTCCTTGTCGATCGATCTTATCATCCTATGTAAAACGAGGACCGGTATACATTTTCCGTTTCAATTTTCCCTCAAGGACAGGATCATAATTCCAGCCAGGTTCGCGTATCCACGGCAACGACAGGGGCGTACTCTCGATTTTTAGATCCCCGTGGATCTACCTCAGGGCAGGGATTGCATCGGGATTTAAGTACGTGTAAACCTCACTCTCGCTATCATCCCCTCAGCCTTCCACCTAAACTTCCATTCCCATAACCGTAAAGTCACCACTCGCAACGAGCCGGTCGTTACATTTTCCGATTGATTTGTCTTTTTGATGAAGACCCGACCCTAAAAAGCGCACGATTTTCAACCCTCCAGATCATCCCCCCTTTTATGAGTTCACGCTCGTTTACAAGAGGATTCAAAGTGTGGGTGAGCCGAACGCGCATGACCCGCTGGTCCAGGATATCAACCCCCGTCAAACTCACCCCTATTTATTTTTCGCCAAAATCATCCCCCAAATATTCCCTTCCCTTAAGTCGTCCGCAGCACACATGTAAATTCACAAAAGTTCTCATCGCAGCCCCCACTCATGACGTACTCAAATAATAATAAATAATTCACAGGGTATTTATTTTACTGATACATTTTCTTCGTATTATAATATTCAAGGGTTGACTTAAGGGATGAAATTAAAAAAAAAATTTTGTAATTAATACGCGCAAGAAAAATTTATTTTTCAAGGATCTATAGTGGTTCCCGAAAATTCAACCCCTGTAAGAAGCTTCTCACGTGACGTCATCGAATAACCCCAGTCTTTAAGATGAAATATGAAATGACGTATAGACGAGACGTTTGCACGCCTCTGGACAATGGTCCATTGTGTTGCCAACATGAGAAAGGGTGCTCAAACCGTAGTTACAGAATTACATCACGTTTCAAGCCCCTACCTACCGGATATACGGGAAACAATTTTTTGTTCCTTCCTTCGAGTCTATGAAAACTGGGATAAGCTATGCTTCAAAGAAATAAAAGGACAGGAGGATCCCAGAAGCAAAGATAAAAGCAAACGGCAGGCGTCTTTGCTTCGCGCCTCGAGGATTTGTCTGGATTTTCGAGTTTCCCTAACTAAAACGTGTACACGTGCCTCGGTTGGTATCACTCGTATTCGCGGAAACGGATAGGAAAAGTTTGAAAATCACGTTCGGCGCAAGAACCCCTAGCAGTGGACGTGAATAAACTTTCGACTTTTCAGCTTAATAACCACACGAGGCACGTAAGCGTCGCGACGCACCTTTAATGGGAAATAAGATATTTTTATGTTTTCCAGAAAACAGCCAGGCGCGACTGAAAAAACCCCTTAAAAAAAAAACCATATTTCGACGAAACAGAAAATTGAAAAAAAAATCCTCTACAACAACGAATCCAAAAATTTTTCTACCACGACCCCCCTTATTTCCACCCCTCTCCCTTCTGAATTAACCCAAAATAGTCCCACCCCTTGGCCACGTATCTCAATTAGCGGGCTTTCCTTCCGGCAGGAAATTAGCACCCTCTTGACTCACGCCCGAGATCACTGATCATTTCGGTAAACAGGGGATGCTGGGGGTTGATCTAACAAGGGAACATCGCGTCAGCGATCGGTCCAGGAAACTATGTGACAAACAAACGCACGGTGATGCATCACGTGTGAACATGTTACGCACACAAACATAGCAACAGGGTGACTCAACTTCATCGAGTCAAGTTACAAAATCCCTATATCGTATACAAAAAAATCGTCCCAAAATTCAAATAATAAAATAGTAAATAATAATAAAATAACGAAATTCCCACCCGGAATACATCGATTGATCATCGATTCGATTGTTCTTCTACAATAATAATTAATATCCATTCACCTATACAAAGAGTCATTATAACGGCGGATTTCTATGGCACTACATCCCGTGACGGATATCAACGAGTATTCTCGTATCGCGTAGCGACAGCCTGTCGCGAGTTCCCTTGTCGCGGTTTTCGCGACAGGCAGTTGCATCATAATCCTTAGTAATCGCTCGTGTATTGTCTCGACGCTCTCTGAAATAACAGATAACCCCGGGATATACTCGTTCAGGCGAGTGTACAGTATGTGGGATGATATGATGCTCGTGAGCAAAACCGGAAGTAGTCGTCTCTCGGTTCCCCATTGAAATTTTCAGGCGTCCATAGGAGGATTAAGGATTGAATAGATACGAACTACGTAAGCTGTATATGGCTTTATGGTGTTATATACCTATATATATCCTTGATATGTGGCTTATCGGTCAAAGGTTAAAAAATAAATTTTTTAATTATTTAATTATTTATTGACTTACCGCCTCCGTGTGAACTGGATGAGTAGCGAACAAGAGTCCCGTGAGAGCTGCGAATCCAGGACGTAAAGATGCTACAGCAAGACTGACCCTTGTAACCAGGATGCAGGCTGCTGCGTGAAGAGCAATATTGGTCGCGTGATACCAGGTGGGGGTCAAACCAGCGGCCAGATAATTTAATCTGTAAAAATAAAAAAAAAATCCAGGAATTATATTTGGATGAATTTAATTAATTTAAATTCGAGTATGATGTGTGTTGAATTTACTCCACTGTACTTGCATAATTCACGTGTGCCAGTGACTGATAAGGGAAAGGAGCGATATGGTGGGATTAAAAAATGTTTTAATTTAGGATCGATATTTCTTCGTGATTAATTGAGATAAGAGTTGATGGGACTGGAGCAATTGCTTTTTTTTATAGTTATTAATTTTGTTATCATTCTTATCAAATTACTGTACTGGATCAATCGATCAACTAGTCCATCGGGTCTGAGTCATTTGTCATCGGTGAAAAGTTATTGATAAGAGACCCTTCGATAAGGAGACTTTAATGTCCTAAGGATACTCGAGCGAGAATTTGCTTGAATTTTTGACAGATTATAAGAGCCCGTCGAGAATTACAAAGAAATGTAAAACTTAAGTAAAATCCTCTTAAAAATTGATTCCCTAATCGGATTTATAAAGAATTAGAAAGATCTATAAGGCGTTATCGATCCGATCGAGAAACGCGAACTTCCCTAGCTGACATTTCATTGTACGTATTTACGTATACGGCTGCGAGATTGTTGGGATCTTTATAAAACGATAGAGAGAAGATAGGAGTGCGGGATGGTGAAAATAAAAGAAAGAGATAAGAGAAAGAGAAACTGTCGTGCCAATATTGTTTCAGTACAATGCAGGAAAAGTCTGTGTAGTTTCTTTCCAAGAGAAAACAAGGCGGAATTCCATCGAACGACAATCGCAACGTATCGGTAGAATGCGTCCTGGGATATGAGAAGGGCTCGAAGCAGGTTTTCCAGAATCCCAGGGATTCCTGGGATACGAGAGTCCTCGATTGGAAAAAGGCAAGAAAAGAGAGAGGAGAAAAAAGAAAGAAAAAAAGAGAGAGATACCCAAACTAGAAATAACGCAGCTAGAGAAATAAAAAGAAAGAAAAAAGATAATACGATCTCCATGATTTTCACGTTCAATGAAAACAAACATATTAACCGCTGACGCAGCCGTAAGCAATAATTCCAAAAGTCTGCCGACGACGTAAGGTCGACGGCCTAAAGTTCTGGCGACGCCTGGCGTCGTTCCAGGTGTCAAGGATCGTAGCCAGGTCCAGCTATAAGGACTGGTTATCCTTGGCGTCGTCCTGGCTTCTGGATGAAACAAAAGAGCCAGACCCATTTCCGGATGAGCGGTTCAAAATAATATAATTAATGCCCAGGATGTGTAGCGACCCTCCATAAAATTAATAAAGATTATATTTCAAATCCAATACATATACTTTATATATATATACTTTCCCCAAGAAAAGCTATTAAATACACTCATTTCCTGTCGATATCTATTTCAGACACCTGCGCTGCTACCAGAACTTCCTACAGCCTCCCGCTCGGTCTCACTTGGTCCAGGAACTAGCGAGGAGATTTTCCAAGCTTTGCCCAGCTTCAAATGCGATTTGCTCGACGTTCAAACGCAATCCGCCGCTCCTGGCCGAAGGATGTGCAAAGGATTTAAATAAACAGCGGAAGCCCAACGCGAGGGCAAGAGAGAGAAGAAGAGAGAGCAAGAGAGCCAAGAGAGGCTGGAGAACCGAAAGAGAAGTAGGGGTAAAGCTCGTGTTTGCCCATGTAGGACCCTGTACTGCTGCGGTATGTACCAAACCGTAAAACGAAGTGGGTTGCTGGGTTGCTGGGATGCTGGGATGCTGGGATGCTGGGTAGGTACCTACCTACCTACCTAGGTACCTAGTACTACACAGTACCAGACTCCGTTATCGCTCTCGACGTCAAACGACTATTTCTCTACGGTCGTAGAAACTGGAAACGCGCCGGAATTTACCAGCGTGCCTTTTCCTATGGAGACTGAATCGTTTCCGCTGTTTTCATGTGTCGAGGGACTACGTATAGTTTCTTCGCTTTAGAATCCAGCGACTTCGCTCCTTCCGCCGATAGTATCGCCAGAGGCATCACAGTGACTCTTGATACGTCATTCGAATAGACAAAGATTTTTACACTACGTGATCTTCAAAAGGATTACGTAAGGCGTCCAGGCTACGGATGAATCCTAAATTATATCTTCAACTTCCGGTTATATTTATATGCAATTTGACGAACCTGATGTTAATTTGATACAACGTGTTAATTTGATAGCGAAATGTCGTCAACGTCAATTTTCGTTATCAAATTTTGACGGATTTGATTAAGCGTTAAGGCGCATTCCTAAGGGACCAGAGACTCGCGATTATTGGCATTGTCGCAAATTGTCGTTTAGCCTTTATGATTCCTGCCGACGTCGAAGCTCACGGATAAGCGTCACAGTTTGTATGAAAATAATAATCCGCAAAAAAACTACACTTGCCCTAAGGAATTCTCAAGGAGGATTCTTAATCCGCGACACAGGTCTTACGAAATTACGCGACTGGAACGCTCAGACACGAAATTCGCAAAAGTTGCGATTCGTCTTGATGCAAAGCAGACAAGACGAGAGAGAAAAGATAAAATAACGAAGTACAAAAGGAAGTAAAATAGAAAACGTCAGACTATCTAGAATTTCTGTGAAAACTAGTCGCACGAGCGACGTTCGTTTCTATGCCGCGACGACATTTCCAGCGTCGCAGGGATGAAAGAAGCTGCATTCTCTTTGAAGTCGCAAATCGACTGCGAGACTCTCGCGAAGTATCGAACTCTCTTGAACTCGATTCGAATTCAAGCACAAGGTAATCATTGTGACCCTTTAACGCAAAAGGACCATAAAAATTTTGTGAGAGATAAAATGTAAAAAAAAAAAAATAAAAAAGAAAAAAAATTGTTCTAAAGTCGACGAACGTACATTATAAGGACATGAAAAACCAGAGCAGCTTACTTTACGAATATAATGATAAGAATAGGAGCGAGTCTCAGCAACGCCTATTAAATACTTGCCAGGACGACGCCAGGCGTCGCCTCGGGCTCTTTGAACTGTCGCGTCCTTTAAAGCCGCCGTGGGACGACTGCCTGGAAGTTCTCTTGGTTTCCGTTAAGATCAAGATTATTTGCTCTCCTTTTTCTTGGCGTAGGTCCACCATGTCGCGATTAACGTTTTCCTCAATAATTTTCACCACCGCCCCCCTCCCCCGCGCTCTCTCCTCGTTCCCTGCTAACAATTTCTTTTTCTTTCTCCCGTCATCCCTTTATACACGGAAATTCGTAAATCCCTGTTCTCCCGCCAGTCGTCGCCAGAGGCTGATTTTTTTTATCTTAGGATCTCAGAATCGCTGCGGAGGGTTGGTCGGGGGGTAGTTGGACCGAAGACAAATAACAAACGCGACGCGGATAATGCTCGCTATCGCTCATCGCCTCGGGAACTTTCTAATGTATTAAAACGAGCGTCCCGACGGCGAATTCGCAACGAACGACAGACGCGATTGCGACGCCCGTCACTTCGCTTGGCCCCCGGCTGACGTAGGACGTTCCTATCAGACTTGAACGCGACTGCAGAATAGAGAAAGAAAATAATATTAAAAGGAAAGTCAAATGACCAAGAGAGATAACTGATAAGGATATGACGAATACGAGGAACCCTGTTATCAGTCAGGCAAAGAAGCTCGTCAAGTGGCGACATCTGGACCTGGTGATCGTACAGGTAAAAAGTAGAGGTACACTCAAAATTTTTTTACCGCGTTCCACCCATATCACTGATTCATGAAAGTCACTATTAATCATTGAGAATTACCGCTAAAGGTAACCCTGCCTGCTTAAGGCTCGTTCACAACGAAAACGAATTTCGCAGTCTGCTTCAGGATTACCAGAACGATTAGTCGTGCCCGATGGGTTTCTGCCGTTTCTTCGCAAGATCGTCGCCAAAGATTGCGCTTTTCTGATCTAGGCCCTTTTCTTTTTTCTTTACCGTCGTCGTCATGAAAATCCGACCTGATCTTACACGGTGACTTCACGTAGACACGTGGGTCAGAAATTCTCAGACAGCCAGTGACAGCTTGCAATTTTTTCTTCTTTCAAGCATCCTCTCCATACGAAAGCACGTGGCTGCAAGCTCACACATGGTCCACAATGGGACCTGCTTGAAAACGAGGGTATAAAGAATCTTTGATAAAGTTGAGCTGACTAAGGAATTTTTTTTTCGGAAATCATCTCAGAGTAACCCACTCACCATTATCATCAGCAGCATCGGGTCCATCATCAATATCAACAACACTGCACAGCATCAGCAGCCACTCGCACTATCAAATCTTCGCTTCTCTTTACTCGAACCCACCCCCAACCTTCTCTTGGCAGATTCTCACCGTCTTCCAAGAGAAGCTAGACTGTTCCTTCGGAAGGGCACAGCCACCCTGGTCCATCCCCTCCTGGTCCCCTTCCCAATACGTAGCTACGCATCCCACCCTGATAATACCGTGAATTATGGCCGCTTATACACCGTGAGTGGCGCCATATATCCTTTCACGTGTGTGGAAAAAAAAACCTTATTCCTTTTCCAGATTGTGTATTGGAAAATATGGTCCGGTCCAGGCCGAAGATGATGAAGGAGATTTCGTACGAGAGACCTCGATACACGATGTTCAACGGGAGGTAATGTCGTGTGATCATTACGTACCACGTGGGTCAGTTTGGGATGCTCACGTCATACGTGTAAGATAGGGAGGGTGTATCCGGGACAGGAAGACAATGGGGGGCGGAGAGAGGGGGGAGACGACCTACGAAATAAGTCCAACCCTCCTGAAATATGTTGGGCTATTTTCTTTTTATATACTTTTTTTCCGACCCAAAATCCGTTTTTTTTTCTTTTTTCTCCCTTCGCTCAGTCACGTAAAAATACCGGGAGTTTAACGAACTAAATTAGGGGATGAAGTCACGGGGGATGATTTAAATATCACGTTGAGCTTCGTGATCTAGATTTCATTAATACGAATTTTGATCCCACAATTGTGAATTTTGAAAATGGAGAGACGAGAGACTGACTTTTTTTTCTTTTTTTTTTTTCTAATTTCTATATCTTAATGGGATTTTATTTTCAGGGTTCAATTTCTTTTTATTCTCTCTCTCCCCACTCACTGATTCATCCCTTATCGAGATTCATCGCGATAACCGTGAAACGTATCGAGTAAGCCTTGAGCTTTTTGTTCCAATCCTGGACCGGAGATCCACGCAGAGAAAATGTCAGGGGGTCAGAGAGCGGTGAGTGATCGGGTGAGTTCGTCTGTGTGATTGGACGGTTTAAAAGGTAATTTGGAACGCTGCCACCAATCAATGCTGACCCCCTGACGTAACTGATATGGACCAAGCGAAAATCCAACTTGCGTCCGATCGGATCGACCCACTCCAATAATTCTCATGTATCGTCCAAGCGGCAGGAAATCAGACCAATAATTGACTTTATTGCCATCAGATCAATTTACTCTGCCAAGCACGTATCGTTAAAGTCTAAATGGCCGTCACGACGAATCCCACTCAAACGTCCCACGGACGTCCCTAGAAAGTCATATAACAATAATTGACCAGGGTGGAGAAGGGGGGGGGGGGGGGGGCACCAAAAATCCCTCTCAAAAATAGCAAGCACTTTTTTAAGCTCAAACAACCCAAGGTACCTTTCTCCACTTTCATCCAACGAACCTGAACAAAAACCACATTCAACTTTCGAAACAAAAAGCTCACCCATAGAAAGTCCATAGACGATTTTTAAAGAAACCAGAAGCCGGGCACGAGCTTTCATCAGCCGAAGCCGTTTGAGCCGGAAGCTCCGACCGAAGGGAGCTTAAAATTCCACGTGCTCGTCCGACAGGGTGCAACGTCTGTATTTAGAAGAAAAAAAAATTGCCAATAATGATATTGACGAACCCTGTATACCGCAATGACGTGAATATAAAGCGCACGTGAGCTTTTCGCAGAGGCGAAATTTCGAAACGAAAGAAAAAGAAGAAAAATCCCACCATATCCGGCACAGTCTTTATCTCTGATAAAGAACCGCGTTTTTCCTGACGTTGCATCCTCCGCGTGCATTTCCATGTAAACATTACGGCGAATAATCCCTTTGATACGAAATATATATTTTCAGATTGTACAAACCATGTCAAAAGCAGAGCAGGGTATCGCTCAAAAGTCGAAGCGCGTATAGTTATTAATAAATGACTTGAGAAAAAAGAAAAAGAAAAATTTCTCTTCCTCTCTTTATCATAGCCGAGCAGTACAATAACGATAGAAAATTCAGTAGGAGAATACTCATGGGTATTTAAGGGATACAGAGATGCTGGAAAATAAAGGAGCGTCTCCCTAGAGTGAACTCTCAGTCGAAATAAATATACAATATATATATACACACATATATATAGAAATAAATAGAGCGAGCTTGCAGCATGGATATACCTTGGCAAATATGAAAAAGCATGGGAAATACAGCAGGGTGTATCTTCGGGCGAATTGAAATACATTTCGTTGAGATATAAGAGGACTCGCGAGGGCAAAACCTTTTCATATTCCCGGCTGCCCATTCGCCGTCTACCTATCCTGTTCTATCCTTCCCGTTTTGGCCTCGTCCATCCTCCTTGCCCTGTGAAACAAATTTCCAACGCACAGGGGAAAAATTGGCGATCCACGCAATGTCCAGGAAACAGCCGCCTAAGCGATTCTACCTTCAGGGAACGTAAAAGCGTCTCTGAATAAAAGAATGAACAGTGGGAATAAATATAAATATACACACACGTGTACATATGTATAAAGTATATATGGACCGGAAACGCCAACGCGTTACAGGATCCATACACCTACGTACAAGATATCCCATCTAAATATTAATTTGATGTCGAAAGCCAAAGCAATCCAGTGCGTCAATTATTAATATCCAATCTCAGTGAAGTATCTGCGAGTGATCCGGGATACTCGAGGGACGAAGAGTGGGAGAAGATGGGAAGTGATGGAGGGGTCGGAGGGGAAGGGAGGGGAGATGAACATAGAATCAGAAGAATATAGGACGAGTGTATCCAGCAGCGTGCAATTGGTTTTCGAGAAGAGGGTAGGTCTGAGTGACGTCACTGGGCATTAGCTTGAATTCCGGTGCGGAATGGCGGCACGTTTCAAAGACATAAGAAAGGGTGTGTTAGGGGGAGGGGGGAGGGTGGAGAAGGTGAAGTGGCGGAGACACGAGGATGAACTTGTGGGAATCGAAGTGGAGGAGGACGAAGAAGAAGAAAAGGCAGCCTTGACAAGGGGACAGATACAAAGTGGGCAATATATAAGTACCGTGGGGGGAGGGGGGCGGGAGAAATGGCACTTTCCCCAAGTCATAGGGCACGAGGGGGTGAAAGGGGCGGGAAGGTGTGTACCGTCCTAGCAATAATGGTGGAATAACGTGAGGGATGACTTTCACGTAGAACGGCTCTTCAGCCCTTCCGAATCCAGCATGGGCTCCCAGTGAGTGACGCTTCCCTTATATATAGAGAGAGAAGCGCGTGCCTGGAATAACCAAGAGCCCTTTAGAGGTTGGCAGACCTGCCTTCCGGTACTAAGAAGGAGACTCCCTTATCGGGGCGAGACTCGCTGAAACAACCAGGAGTCGAGTCCTTTCAGCCCGATCGACCCTGGAGAAAGAATCCGAGCTCGTGGCGCAGTCCTTTCTTTTTTACATTTGGGGCGATTCGCATGGTTGCGAAAACTCTAGTCGGGAGCTATAAAGGCAGTCACGGTTATGTATGGTCCAGAACGGAAGCGATTCGGTATCTTCGGAGGCTACGTAGGGAACCGGAAGTCAACGGAGTTGAAAATGGAACCGATATTTCGATACTTTCGGTTTTATATTTGGGTACCGGAAGAGAGGTTAGAGTATCTCGATGGTATCGAAGGGGGATTTTGTACTGCCCTTGGATCTTTTGTTATGGGTAAAAAAATTTTTGGAAATTTTAGCACATAGACAAGGGGGGTGGCTATTAAACGTTTTTCAATTGAAAATTCTGAAAATAATAAAAAAAAGTTTTACTGCGGTTTTTTTATATTTTCGAAATTCACGTCGGGGCTGTTGGGTACGAAGCGACGGTGACTTTATGGCAAAAAAGATGAGTAGAAAGACTAGGGCTGTCTCTTATGTGGCTATGCGAGTTCGGGTCGCGTATTTGAAAAAGTATTTTGAAAATTCCGATGAAAAGTTTAACGCGACGCTAGGTAGTAGAGAGAGAAAATCATCCCCTTCTTACGTCGGGCATCCCTTATTGGTTCTACCCTGGGGGTTTCCCTATTTTACGAATTTGATTTTTGAGCTTTGCCTGTCAACCGTGACAGTCATCGTCGACCTACTTGTCCGTGTTAAGTCCCGCCGTAAGATTGGCCGTGTTATGAAAACCAGCCCTAATAAATTTTTCGTCTCCACTCGCTACCCCACTTTGCCTCCCCCTACAGACAGCAGCACCCTTAACCAAAATCGAGTGCCACAATCCGTTAGCCGAAATTAAAAATTTCGAATACCCTCGTAACTTCGAATTTCATCCCCTAATCCGTGCATATCAAAAATTCAATCCCTCTAAATTCTTATCGGTCGCTCGTTGAGAATGACTTCAGCGTATAAAAAACCCACTGTCAAAGATTAATACGAAGCGCGAATACCCACGAAGGTATTTTCGCCCAAAAGGTGGCTCTTTCATTAATCGACGCAGAGCGTCGCTGCTTGCGAACTATCAGAGACAAGGGTGCGCCCCGACGCGCAGAGCGTCGTTAGGCGACGTCGAATATCGGACCCTTCGTTCTAAGGTAGGAAACAACCCCTACAGAGGTACGTACAGAGGGGACTCTTCCAATACGACGCGAGTTAAATAAATGCTAATCTTATCTGTTGGGGATATAAAGTTTTATCGTAAAGGGCGAGATAGCTTCGAGGGGAAACAATACGGTTAATGGCCGTAGTCGAGAGGCTACGCTTTTCTGGTTCAGCGTCGTCGGGGGGTGGCGTCGGGGGTGGCGTCGGTGGGTCCGCCATCCCCTAGTCTCTACAAAAAGACCAAAGCGATGCGCCCCACGGTAAGAAGTGGGTTGAGTTCGGAATAGCGGAAAACTCCGATACACAATCCTCTCCCGTCCTACCCCCCTTTTCCCCTTTCGCCCTCTGGGTCACGAATCTTACCCCCTGCTGCCCCCGGAATACCCCTTCGCGAACCCTTCGAAAATCGAGCTTCCTTACAGCCTCTCAACGAAACTTCCCTAAGGGATGAACTTTACGTCCCGCGGAAAGCAACTCCTCGCGCATAATCACATCTGCGTCCTCGCCAAATCCCTTGCCGGTCCTCTGTAACCACCCTTGTTTGTCAATCCGGTAAAACAGAGCGCGACCCCCCACGTAGCGCCTTGCTACTTTTTCGCAAATTTATTTCAGACACGAACCCTTTGTTTCGGTGTAACAAACGTCCCTTGAAAATTGCCCTAATGCATTGTCCCTACCAAATATCGTTGGTGCCTTTGCTGAACTGCTGAAATAATTTTATTCCCATCGCTACCCCCTGTGCTGTGGGGTTAAAAAAAAATTGAGGGTGAGTCCGGGACAATAATTTTGAAAATTTGTAACCAAATCGACAGGGTGCGTCATCGATTTGCCAAAGAGTTCAAGTGTCAATTCAAATCTGATCCAATCGATCGGATACGTTTAATCTAACATTGGGATGCACGGCTATAGGGGTAGTTTAGGGGTAGTTTGGAAGATTGGTAGGCGTGTACGGGACCGTTTACGCGTGTACGTATCTCGCGCCGGGAGATGGGATGGTACGGTACGAGATGAAGGTATCTGGACCAATCTGACATACCTGACTGCATAGACGGTGGCTGGGGATGCGCGGTGTAATCAAATATTGAATAAACAGTAGGAGGAACGGAGAGTACGTAATGGTCCAGCAACGGTATACAGCATCCGGTACGATATTCATATCGACTATCTCCGGTGCAAGATGATAACGGTAAGAAGATAAGATAAATATATGAAGTTGAGATAAGAATAAAAATTCAACGTAAAGACAGAGAGACTTTTATTGGTAAAAAAGGAAAAATAACTATCGATCCCAAGAGGATTTTATTCAGGGGGGGTCCAGGCAAGGGGGATGATTCGAAAGGATTGAACTGAATACAAGGGATGAAAATACTTGGAACGTATATCCTAAGGGTAGAAATACTAGGGCTCTCGCAATAAACCTGCATCAACGCACCCTTGTTCGGACTTCTTATACTCAGGTACTGGACAACGAGATACCCTTGTCAGCATGTAGGACTTTTATCAATGGGGTGGAGTGTTATAGTTTGATATGAGATACTGATAAGGGTGTTTTTTCATTATGATAAGTCGCATGCTTATCCGAAATGGCATATAATTTTTTTTGTGGCGGTTGGAAAAATTGAAAAATGAAAAATTTCAAATAAAAGCGTAAAATATAAATCGCATGGAAGGACGTGGAAAAATATTTTTCATAATCAATATCGACCAGATGGAATCGATAGAAATTTTGGAAATATTTCGCAATCGATAGTGATAAGTGATAACAGTTCGATATTAAATTATTATCTGAAATTACAGGGCGGAAACCTGAAACAGAGTGGCCCGGGCTAAAGTCACGAAGCTCAGGTCGCTTTTAGTAAAGATACATAGCGAGTACGTGTTCCGTTAAAGTTTTCACGGTAGCGAAGTAGAGCGTCGCGACGCTCATCGAGCTAACGTATCTCTCGCCAAGGCGACGCCTTTCGTGCACCCGAGTATAATTAGCGATTAAAAGTTTATAATTTCGCCTCCGTGTAGCTACCAGTGTAGTTGCATAATACGGCTGATACTCCATTTTCATCTTTCCTTTCTCTACCCAGACTCCGAGTCAGTGAATGATTTATAGTCGTATTATCCCAAAAGCCCTTTTCACTCACCCACGGGCATCCCGACGCATTTCTGCGTCATCCCTACTTCGTGGTGCACAGCCTAGAACTCACTGGAGCTTCGAATCTGGATTTATTTTCAGTCTTCTATGCACGTGCACACGTGAGCGACGCCGGAATACGGAACGTGTGTACATACATATGTTGCAGCAATGTGCATTGGACGTCGCTACACATTCCTTTGATCCTGGGCAACCCGAACAGTGATACATTGACAGATGTCAAAATGTGTCAAAAATTCGTGGAATCAGAGGCGAAAAAAAATTGCTAAAAAAAACTAAAAAAATTTACAAAATCGTCGAAAAATTGTATTTTGTTGATTTTTAAATAAACGAGGTACAAATTGGTTTGCTTGATAGATAAATTGAAATTTTCAAAATAGATACTCAAATTTTTCTTCAAAACCACGCAAAACTCGTTAATCCAAAATCTGAATCGTCGTATCTGAATCCAGAGACGCACATTGACATGTATTACGCGTGAATTCGAAAATCGCATAAACATGAAGAAACGTTCGAAAAATTCAAAGAGGAACGAAAAAGGCTACAAGTGACGTAGCGTCTGCCGAGAATAAATTCCTATACGTCGATTCGCTATTCCTATAAGTTCGACGTGTATACGGAACGAAGAGTCGACTATAGATATCAAGAGTTACAATATATACTTGAACGTACTATATCCTTATCTATAGTCTATACACCATTGTAGAACAGTATCCAAAGTAAGTATATACCAACCGAACAACGTATCCATCTAATACACATAAATACAAGAGTCGCTACTAGCGTGCAACGAAGACGTGCCCGTACAGCCTGACAGTTGATATCAAGGTGATAAGACAACCCGACTTATTTCGAAAAAAAAAATAAAAAAAACTCCAGTAGGATAGAATTGCTGGTAAGAAAGACGAAATTGCGAGCTTTGTTCGTGTCAGAAACCCAACCAGGTCGTTGAGGTCGACCTACGGCGTTGGCCAACCTGACCCGAGTTCTTTCCCATTGCCACTCGTTCCTCCTCGCAGTTCACCATTCCGACGTTCCTTCTCTCTCTCGATTCCTAACCTCATCCATGCGTCTCATCTCTCTTACACCTCCTTTTCATTCCATTCCCATTTTCATTCCAATGCTTCGCCTTTCATTTTTCGGCTGAGCCCGACCCACGTAATTTACCCAAACCACCCACCCACCCACCCACATGCTTCTCTACGAGGATAAAGAAGACCTAGGAGAATGAGATGTGGCGCAGCATCCAGCTTCAATCCAGCACGTGTTACTCAGATCTGAATCTGCCTGCGACTGTCCTTATGCATCTGCTAAGAGTTTATATGTTACGCGTACGAACGTACGGTCGATTTGAGAAAAGTTCTAATGGAGCCTACACTGGGTTCCCTGATGCTGTAGATACTCGAAGTAGTATCGTTAGTATTATCGTTACTGCTGAATACTACCTGTACTGGCAAGTAGTATAAAGTTCGCCGATACTAACGCGAGAGCCAACAGACTCAAATCTCCTGGCGGCGTCGCACGGAATTCTAATGCTGAGATTTTCCCACGTATTGCCGTCGCGGGAGGCGATCGCTTTTAAATATGGACGCCGAAATGTATTGTGCCAATTGCATACTGATTTTATGAGGGACGCTGGTACATGGAGCGAAGGATGCTGGGAGAGAAAGATCGTGAGAGACCTGACTGATAAGTTATCGCGCGGAGAAGACTTTTCGAAGAACTTCATGATTTTGGTATACAGTTACATTTTTTTTTCCAAAATTTTTATTGCATCCTATAAAAAATTATTATAACCTACTGTCTTGAACGAGTCTCCTTGTCTTTGCGTTGCGTCGTGATAAGAGATAGGCTGAGATACAATAATTGATAAAAATTTTTATCGATCCTCTTCGAGGAACCTTTTATTATTTTTTTTATGTAATTCCAAAATTTCTTTTTTTTTTTTTTGTCAAAGGGTATATCCGAGCCCATAAATATTTCAGAGGTTAGCAGTGGCAGCACTTTCCCTTGGAAGGTCTCTTATTCAAATTTTCCTCTCTCTCCCTTTATATCCCGTACGACCCATTTCGATATAGGAAACTGTTTTTATTCTTCTTTTCTTCATCTTCTCCATACTCGACGTCTCCACGTCGTCTCCAGCCTGATACACGTATGTTCTTCCCGACCAAATTTATCACGACGTCTTTACTTGTCCTGCGATACGTAAAAACAGCCCTTGGGTACAAGAATGACTCGATATGGAGTATACATATATAAGTATACCCGTACGAGGCTACACACGAATGCTCTTATCTTCATCCAGAATACGAATCAGCATGGACCATCATCGCGAAACACAGTAAAATTACCGACACGTTTATCAAATCTCGATCGACTGAAATTCTACTAAAAAAATTCAGTAGCGACAAATGTGGATCATTGACTAGATACCAGTCATTATCAATTACAGGGGTGGAGTATGAAATCTCAAGGAAGATAATAATTTCTAAACATTTTCATCCAGCATCCAATCTTGAACCAGTGCTTAAAGCACTGTACAGACATAATTAAAGCCACTGTATTTATAACTTGAATAAACAATTCCATACACGATATAATTAACAATAAAGATATACCCGGTGTTAAAAAAGCAACGTGCTTCAATAGAAAAAAATCTTTGTTAAGCTCGCGAGCTTAACTACCAAGGAACCTAAAGGCAATGATGGAAAATTGGATAAGTTTAAGAGCTTTATCTACGGTTCGAAAAATATTTCGCGAAAAAGAATCAGAGAGAGAGAGAGGGCGGAAGGGGGAGAGAATGACAGACAGCTCAAGATACTAAGATAATGACGTAATCCATCACGTCATTTCGTAGCACCTTTCACTTAGTCTTAACCCCATAGACGCCTCTGGTACCTACACAGCATCCGCTCCCCCTTGCCCACCAAGTAGTCACCATCCCATAGCAGCTAATCCCTCTTAATAAAAGCGACCGAGATAGGATGCCCCCTTTTGCCCCAAGGGGCCAAGTTTACACGTAATCGGGTAATCTAGTCACCACGTAGAAACTCACTCAGGCGTGCCGCATTATTTATCTCCACGTGGTACACTGGCCGATGAAGATATTTTAGAGATGCTTCTCCAGATATCCGTCACCAAGACCGGCTTCTTCTCACCGGTCGATATATCGATATGTCACTTCGATATATCTCGTTGTCAAATGGCCAATCTTAACGAGTGTCGCTCAAGACCAATTAGTCACGGATCGTTACTGCACCCTATGCTGTCAATACTATTACATATACATATCCAATAACATATATACATATATGCACATACGTAGTGTCAGCAACATTAAGCCGCATTTCCACCAGCAACTAACTCGAAGCGATATTTAGTCCCAAAGCACAAAGACTAACAAGCCTATAAAGAATATTCATGAAAATTATCATCGAGACGATAGTTACTAGTAAATCGTAATTTTTTCACATAAAAAAGCATCTTAATCAGCATCGACTAATTAAAATATTGCTCTACAATAAATTTTGGTTTTACAATGATTTTCGAAAAATTCGTACTTACGCTTTTATTAACGTCAAAAATTCCAGCCTTTTCGGATAGGCTCGTAAGATGGATTTAAGAAGCGTGACGGTATATGACGTTCGGACGGACAATCAGTACACGGCCGAGTATATCAGTCGGCAATCGATCAAACAATGTAGACGCGACCCTCGTCACGGAGGCAACGGTCAATTCGTACCCTTTTCTCCGAGGGATTAGAAAAGGACCAGGGGCGTAAGAGAAGTGGGTGCCCGAGGGGTTCTTGTTTTTCTTTTTTTTCCAGGATGTTATTAAGCTTCTTCGCTAAGTCTTAGTGAGGTCGAAATGAAAAAAAAAAAATTGTTCCCAGATTCGAACTCGAAGGAGCGAATCTCGAGACGAGGAGGCGAATGGACCGCGCAGACAAAGATACCACCGACAGAGAGATGTATCTTGTCTGCTTACTTGCGTAACGGTTGAATGAAACGATGCGAATGCAAATTGCAAATGGCACTCAGCGACCCGGGCAATTCTAGTGATAAATAACAACAGGAATTCCTTGCCGAGGGAAACTCCTAAGGGTTGAGATATAAAAATTTTACGTGACGAAAATTTGTCACCCCCCTCTTTCCGCTCGACCTCCCTCTCGCACTCCCATAAGATTTTCTTTTGTCTGGAGACTCGCGGAAAAGATCTCGGTCCAGGAGGTGGATAAAGGCTCGTTGAAAAAATTTATCTTAAAATTTATGGAAATCTACGATATAATTTTTCACGACGTTGATAACGCGACTGATAACGAAATATCGCGATTTATAATAATAATAATTATTATTATTATTGTAATGCATGGATGAGATGAATTTCATTAAAACGGCATGGCCATCTTTTACGTCAGCCCTGTACCGATCTTCTTCCTGTGGCCTGGGAAGGCGTCGGCTGCGAGACGCCGAGCGTCGCCGGATGTCGGGTAACGATTTGTATTCGTCAGACAATACGCAAGAGATGCTTCTGTGCGTTGTTCCTTACGTGGGGTAAAACGAGACTGGGGGGTTGGTTGTATGTGCTAAGGGTGTGTATGGACCAGAAGTGGTTAACCCCCCTAACTCCCCCCGCTCTCTATGCTCACCCGAAACCAGCATAGAACTGGAAGGTTTGTCTTGGGGGGATGTCAGTCGTAAAGATAGGGTAGATAAGGGTTGAGGAGGGGGAGGTTCTGACGTTTCCAAGGAAACTTCCCTTGCTTGTTACTATTCATCAAATTAATAAACCATCCCCTTCTTCCCTTACCTAGAGCAAAACCATCCACGGGGGGTTGTTGCCGTGAAGGCTATAAGGTTTCCCTTAACCATTTGTTGCTTTGAATAATAAATAACTGACGTACCGTTCCTTTAAGGCGCACCCTTATGAATATGCAGTAATTTATTTTTCCCTTTATTTATTAACAGCTGACGCGTCATCGAAATCAACCCCTCGTGCACCGGGTGTTTTCTTATTGTTAATGACACGAGACGAATTTTTTAGTGGCACGAATCATATATCATTAATAATAATAATAATAAAAGGTACAATCTCAAAATAAATTTTCAATAATTCAACTACGCTGAGAAATCGGTCGGATCGAATCATAGAAAATTCCTTAAGTTACCCGAAAATTTATCATTCCTACGGAGGGTAAAACAAATCACTATCAGTCAGCCGTCGTTGACCGCACGATAAATATTTTACAAAGAGAATTCGTAATTTCATTGCTGCACGACAAACACGGTAAAAGGAGACGTGACCGTCGCGTTGCGAAACCCACCGAAATTACCACGAATCTCTATTCGTGTGTGCAGATACGTACGTAAACACTTGCATACGTCGAATAGCAAACGTGGGTCGGTCTCCGTTTGATCTGTGCCGAACGGTCGCCGCATTTACCACGGCCAGTTAATAATTGACCGAGTACACCGTAACGAAAGCTTTAATTTCGCACGGTGGGTACCGGATGACGGGAACTCGGGTCAGAGTTCAGGTTGAAAAAAAAAAAATAAGGGATGAAACGAAGGCAAACTGATATGAAGATCGTGAACGAGACAAGGAAATGAAGATGAGGGGGGAGGAAGAGGAGAAGAAAAAGGAGACGTTGGCCTCAAATGACTCGTGAAGAATGAGTCAGTTTTTTTGGTAACTTGTTAAAGATTCATAGCCCAAAGCTCGTGCGTTAACGAAAAGTTGAGCTTGCGTGGTGCTTCGAAGTCTTTGCTGTTAAGGGTGGTTTGGGCGGACTTCCTGGATCGAAGTGAGTAAAAAAAAGTAAAAGGGGTTGGGAGGGAAAACTTTGGACTAGGTGGGCGTCGTTGACTGATACGGTATTTCGTTATCAGTCAGAGTCAAAGTTCACGTGCTTGACCTCCTGTACCTTCCGGTATGCGGAAAAGCTGCTGAAAAAAATCAATGTGCGTTAAACGTTAATAAAAAAAAAAAAAGCAACCCTTATTTTCGATTGGCGATTTCAACCAAGTGCCATTACAATTCGCGAAATCATTGACCGAGCTTTAAAGCTTAGCGAAACATCCCTTAGGATGCTGCAGGACATTGTTCCCAGATCGGGACGTTAAAGGTGTTACGAGCAAGTGAAAACTATGACGACCTCTTATCATAGAACGTACCGACGCTGAGCGTCCCGACGCCTGTGGTCAGCGTTGAGGGTTGGAGAAAACGGTACTAAAGTCCGTCTCGACTGGATGCTACATAAAATAAGAATAAACTACCCCCTGCGATAAATGTTATCGTGGACATTGATGCTGTTGTCATTGCTGTTATTATTATTTTTCAAGAACAATAATAATATGTCTCGGTACATTTTTAGGTATTGCGAGGGATGAAAAAAACTACCCCAATCTGCATTTCAATGTCTCTCGTAATAAAAGATACCGCAGGGGGTTGAATGAAAAAAAAAAAGAATTGAGGGTGGCAAACAGTCATTCGGAATTAAGCAGTATAAGAATGTCTAAAGTGGCTCCTGCCGTATGCTCAGGGGGGTTGGGAGGGAGATTGGGGATGGGGGACCGTAATACCTATTCCCATGAAAGCGAGACACGGAACGACCTCGAGTCCAGGTGAAAGGGGATGGCATTACCTAAGGGCACGTAAAGGTCTTGGGGATGCGGCTTTATGAACACGACTTCTTGCGTTTGCGAAACTTCGCTTTGACAAGTTGTCGATGAGGGCAACGTCGTTTACATCCTATGTTGTAATATCGATCCAAGGATCAAATCGAGAGTCTAATTGAGATTTCTATTAGGGGTTTTTTTTACGAAATCAATATATCATCAATAAAATCAATATATCATATATCATTTTTTTTTACGAAATCAATATATATATATATGTGACCATCGGTCATTTTTTTCCGTCTCTACAAAAGCCAATAATGTTTTTTTAAGGGTGGTTTCACGTTACTATAACGTCTTGCTAATATCTTTTGAAAAGAACAAGGAATTTAATTCAAACGCGGTCCCGACCTATTTGAAAATTAATCGAGCACTGGCACCGAGCACGCCGTATGATTATTTATAAGCTCGTGCGTGCAAGCTCATTTCGGACGTGGGTTAATTAAAGCTGCGGCACAGGTAAAAATTCATTTGACATTATTCATGTCGGTTAGAATGAAAAAAAAGAGAGCGACAAAAAAAAAGAGTAGCTCACAGCCGGTTCGCGAAGATATAAACCCCAAAGGAATTCTTGAGTTGAACATTTTTTTTTTTTTTGTAATACTAAAGTCAACCCCATAATTCATATATGCGCGTGCGTAAAAGAAAGTGGAGCTTTAGATCAAAAATTTCAGGTCCTACGTAACCCCGTAACCCCTTTCACCATATCTGACAAAAAAAGACGTTCTCGTTCGGATCTTGAAAAATTGAGGAAAAAAAACCAAGAAACAAAAAACTACCCTACTGATACAGACAAAGGAATCCTATCGCAGGATGGACGGGTGGCAGTGATAAGGGGGATGAAAAAACAATCGAAATATTCAGCGGGAAAGCAATTAGAAACCCAGGCGGGAGGGTCGCAGCAGCCATTTTCCGAGATGTACTATAATGGGGGAGAAGAATAATAATTATAATATATATATAAGAGGAGAGGGAGGTTCGGCACCAAGAATGAGATAAGGGATGAAGATGCCCAGGGCTGTCAGGACGGGGGATGATTTTCGTGGCTAGAAGATTGAAAAGAGGCACCACTGATGTACCAGGGTGATGGGGGATGATACGACTGGTCTTCTATCTCTCTCACTCCTTATCAGTGCACAAGAGAGAAAGAGACAGAGATAGTGATTCGCGCAGCAGCAGCCGATTCATCAACCACGCGACTCTCTGCTCCAGTTGGATGCTGGACCGCCAGACCAGGGTACCGGCAGACTCCGTTTCCATCGTTCATCCTCATCAACAATGCTTGCCAAGAATCGCGCATTACGTCGGAGCTGCTGCGCCGCGAGAAACAATTCACCGTTAGGGCTTTCGCGAAGAAATGCATTATTCCAGGGATGCTGGACCGGATCCCGGGCTCGGATTCTGCACTCTGCATAATCATCCGTGAAAGTTCGCCGTCGTTGATGCCACCGACGTTTGATAGATACAGTCGGGAAGAAAAGTTAAACAGATTTCATCTCCGTTTTAAGCGGAAAAAATTACGAAAATTACTCACGAAAGGATATCGAAATTCGAGTTTGTAAATCTGCCTTAAGGATCAATAAAAGGAATGACAACCTTGACACGTCATATTATACGATTATTTTTTTTTTCTTCTTTTTATCTATTCCCACACTGTATGTACCACCGTATTCATCTCGACTACCTGTTTTACCTGTATTCCCTTATTTTCTATCCTCGAATTTTTATTCAACCCTTTTCCTTGCGTCGTACCTGCAGTATGTAGCAAATCTGCTTTTACTCTGTGTCTGGCTAAACGTTTTCGAGGTAAAAATAAAAACATAATAATTTGATGTATTTTGAAAAAAAAAATTACATAATGTAACGATACTCGCGTAGCTATAATAATTCTCAATGAAAACGAACGAGTGAATAAATTCTGAGAACCACCCCTCTTTTCCTTCCCCCTACACAGTATTATTATACAGGCCGGTCCTCGACGAAGCGACTATCGCAAAATCCCACGGGAACAATGTAAATTTACATAAACGAATTTTTTAATTTTCCAACAGTCAAGAGAATTCCGTCGACTCTCGTGCGATTTACCGTCATGACGTCAGCAGCAGCCACTCTAGTACTTTTCACTTTTCCCCTATTTGTCCGACCCAACGCCAATTTTTTATGTCCCGCAACAGTTTTCGTGCCGACGACACGGAGAGCGACGAAGAGAATCAGTTAAAGAAATAAAAAAAAAAACCGCTTTAGTTCAACGAGAAACAGCCTTAAATTTAACGTAAAGAAAAAGAAGAAAAAAAAATCTCACGGCAATATAGATGCAAATAAAATTTTCGTCAATTCCTACATTGATTAGCATACAGCCTCCCGTTATCTCGACAGACGCAAAAAATAAACTGAAGGGGGTAACCGGCGAATATCTGTGGTAAACAGAACAGAAAAAAAAGAACCATGTTCTTCTCCACTCCAGTAAAAAAATATGCTAAAACAAAAATTCAATTTCCTTCGCACACACGTGCCGACGTCAACCCTTAGTTGCATTTGCACCAACATACGTATCAACTCGAAGGGTTCCGAAAAACACATGACCAATTTAACCCCCAGATTTTAGTACAGCATCCCGACGAACCTACACCCCAAGACTATATACCCCGTAGCTGTGAATTTGGAATTCGAGAATCAAGGGTAGAAACGATGGGGGATGAATCGGAACTGAATCGCGGCGAACCGCAACCAATGGGGATGGAAAACAGGGGTGCGGACGGGGAAGTGCTTACACCGTAGCCACGAAATAACGAGGGACGAAATTCATTGGTAAATCGAGTGCTCGAAAACCATATTGACACCCTATGAACTGCGGGGAGGATATTTCATATTTGAGCCACTCGACTCGAATCCGTCCGGGAATTCCGACCCTTCCGCCCTTACGTAAGGGATGAAACCGTTTATTTATAAAAGTAAAATACGACACCCTGTATATACACGTATCCACCAAAGCCTTAAGATATTTCATATCGGTTCGTTCCCCAATCACAAAAAGCTCAACCCCCAGTGATCTCGAAAGCTCAAAAGCCAACTGCACGGATGCTGACCGATAAGGGTGCAAAAATTAACCACCCTTAATTCGAGATAAGAACGTACCGGCAAAATGTACAATCAGCCTCGAGCCTCGTTGACAAGTGAAAAAAAAAAATCCAACTACCAGCTGTCACGCGTAGATGAGAAGAGAAAGGAAATTGGGTCGTATCCATCTGGGACACGATTACCCGATGTCAAGTCGTGCTAACGCAAACACACATGACGTATTGGATCTTTCGAAGAGACATTGAACGATGGCAAATCATACATGCATATGCTCGTACGTGAAAGCACGTGGTGATCGATTGCCCAAAAACGCGTATAATAATCAACAAACATTCTGTACGATAAAACAAGGGACAATTTTGGGAACAATTATTACCATGAATTTTCTAATTAAAAATAATTTTTTCTTATCACAAAATTCGAGCTTGCATTCGCTTCTGATAACAGTCAGCTGTTTTACGTACAAGCTATCGCGATCATTATACACCCTGTGAATATATATATATATACAATAAACATACCCTTATACAGGAGTATCTGGGAAACAACCTGTATCGTCTGCAATGCAGGTAATTTTCGGTTAATTAGTAGAATAGGAGTGGGGGGTGGGCGGGGGGTCAGATACAAGGGATTGTAAGTACAAATTGCTATAGGATAACTCAAACCCCTAGGTTACGATTCGATCGAATTACACGAGTCCCTGTCGTTCGATTACAAATTTGTCGCCGTCGCCTCTATATCGTGTTGTGAGATCGATTGCGCAACGACAATTAGCAATTTGATACGCGGAACAGCGAGGTCTAATTACCTACAGTCCACCCCCATGATTAAAATGTGTACGTTTGAGGAAATTAAACTATTTTACGGTTATCGGTGTCCAGCGAGCTTTTACGTCGAGAAGCTATCGAAAATTCTCTAAACTATTCGTCCAAGTAGCGGAATGCTGGCTAACCCGATTATTTCGTGACCACCCTGTATACGTTTACGTGTAAGCTACTCTTGGCGAGTTTCCACAAGAATTTCTAAGCAGTGCGTGCGTCCAGGAGAAGAGAGAGGATTACAAAGTGTACATTGCTTGTGAAAGTAGAAAGTAAAGCTTCCAGCCTTGCGTAAGAGACTGGATAAATGTAAGGAGCTTTTTACTACCCTTGAAATGAAAATTTAAGCGAAATCCAAAATCCTGATTTGAGTATAGAATAAAAAATTTTGAAAATTTCAATTTTATTATTATTATACCCCAAATTTGAATTTTTCGTGACTCAAAGAATGACGTCTCAAAAATTATTTTTGTCAAGGTTGCCTAGACTGATTTAATTTTTCATAGCAAATCATCCCCACATTATTTCCTCGGAGTATCGATAAACGTCACGGTCTGGAAACTGGAGAATAAATTGTTCAGGTACAGCTGCACCATGTTGCATGGGTGAAATTGATCCAGCATCCGGTTTAAGAAATTGCGTATCCAATTCGTTCGACTTTACGTATAATACAGACACCCTATACTGTTCTGTAGAAGGTTAGGATGTATAAGTACAGAGCGTACATAACGCCACCCCTATAATGGAAGATAATGCTACTTGATGTCTCCAAGAGGGTGAACGAGGAATATAGTCTGTATCCCGCTTGTGTATATGAAGATAGGCATTGAGAGGAACCCTTGAAATCTGAAAGCGGAGTTTCCCTTACGTAACGCGTCCTATAAAAAGTCACTTTTGGCGCTGAAAGACGCTGATTTTTTTTACAACGCCTCTAATGGGGACGGGGCTGAAAAAGTGAATTAAAAAAAATCACGAATGAACAAAAAAAATAAGATTTTTTTACGCCCTAAGCAGCAACACCCTTCTGGACACGACCCTGACTCGTTCGGATATGGCAGAGGGACATAGGGGTAGTAAAATCCGGATATTAAGGAAAGCCAGCCTCAATTTGATCCTACCCCTAATATCCAATTATCGAAACGCTAACGAACCACCCCCACTACTCGCCATTTTTTTAAACCCAAAAATATCATACACACCCCATTCGTGCTCTTATAAGGGATGAGTATGTCACCCTTGGCAGGTACGACGTTCCCCATAATATAGTCGGTACACCAAGGGTGACTTGTCTTGGCAATAAAAGTTCAGGGAGCTTCAAAGATGTAAAAGTCGATTCATTAGAATATTCCATGAAACAACCCCTAAGGCCTCGTCGAGCAGCAACCATGAGCCACTGCGAAATGAATGCAAATTCTTCATGGAAATCCCACCCCTTCGCCCGAGCCACCCCTTATCGTCCCATCACCCAAAGAATTTTCTTTTAGGGGTACACGCCCTTATCCTATTGCTTGTACATCGACTGGCACTAAATTTCAAAATCATCAACCGGAAGTCAAAATCCAAAAACCACCCCTTCCGTCCCACCACTGAACTTCAGATCCAAACGTAACGCTAACTCAACTTTCCACCCCATTCGTCAACGTGTCGCGATACAACGCGCACACCTTAAGTATAATTTTCCATGATTACTGATAAGGTCGGGTCACCCCTTAATCGCGATAAGATTTATCGCGCCGATACGCGACGCGCAAAGTATAATAATTTGCCCCGTCGATCTAACGGGTAAAGAGAATTTAGCTGCAGGACGCAATGCAAAATCCGTCTCGTACGTCATACTCGTAGAAATGGACAGATAATGAAATTACAGGGTGAACAAGGGGAGTAAACGAGGGCGAGGATAGGTATACATATATGTATACACATACGTGTACACGTAGGGGATGAATAGGCGCCAGTTGAAAATAATAAATTACATCTGGCTTCGATGCCCGGCCGAGTCGATAATTGGTCGACAGGGGTACAAAAACAATTACCACCCTCTCTCGCAGCGGGATAACACAAGGCTGAGGAGGGGGGGTGGCGGAGACGCCTGGCGTGCCGCTACGTCCTAGGAGCACTTTAAGGGTTGCTACCCGATCGCGTGTTAGAAGCTCGTAACAGTCACCCTTATGACGCTTCCACACTATCTTCTCATCGAACTATCGGAAATTGCGGCTTAACATCCCTTAAGTTCCATTATCGCTTCGACGACCCCCCCAAACCCCTCTACCCCACTATCTCTATCAAATGCACGTTTCCAAAGAGTCCGTGAAAATTTAATTAAATAATTAACGATCCAATGAATTACGGGCACCGTACATTTTTTTTCCATCCAATATTAAATATTCACCCGGTACACAATGGCTGCAAATATATTCCGAGGGGATGATAGTCATTTTCCCGATTGTCATTCGCAAGCTGAATGAAACAGTCGGAATTATCAGCGTTATAAGCACCACCCACCGCTGGTAGCGCCCGTCGGGCACCCCCCCCTCCCTCCCCGGATAGCACCCCTAGCCCCCTGTGTTTTAGTGTTTGCCCCCGTTGAGTCCGCTAAGCTTCGCAGATAACGCACCCCCCCCCCCCCCTACCCCCTACATTGTTCCCGGAGTTTAAACAGATTACGTTGAACGCTGTTTAAACGTAAATTGCTGCTCTAACTACCCCCAGTGCCACACTCTCTCTCAGACACACACACACGCACACACACTCTCAGCGATATACCAACACGAGTATCCATCGGTAAACTGTATAGTAGACTCACCCTGAAGCGAATCAGCGAACCCCCCCCTGGACCCCACCCACAAACGTATGTCACGTTAATTTTATTTTTTTCGAAACACCCAAACAGGGGTTGAAGATACTATTTATGAATTTTCAAAACCCACCCCTATCCTTACTCTCTGACGTGTGATGATTCCCCATGTCCCTTAAATAAATTTCGCACAGAAACCACTTACGAGCAATTGAATGGCAATCCAAAAAAAAAAAAAAAAAAAATAGCGTGTCAGTACGAAGGGTGAATAAAATTTATAAACTAATCAACACGCGTAACGCTAACGAAGTGGGGTTGATTCACTGGACCGTTGAAGAGCTTATAATTTCCTCTCCTTATCCCCTCGCGTAATAATCGCGGGATACAAAAAAAAAGTCGTGCTTTTCTCATAAGAATTAAAGAGACCCCAAAATTTCGTTGCAAATTAAAGGTATCCTGTTCACAAACAGCTACGACTGAATCCTATTGATTGAATATAATTGCTTAAGCGATCCAGAGAGCAGTGGCTGTTACGAGGTGCTGAATGGGCTGAATTAGAGAGGGGAGGATCTTTGAAGGGCGCGGAGGGGGGGAGACCCAAGCCAGCGGAACTTAAAAGGCTCGTGGGACTTTGAGAGGGGGGATGCCTTAAGGGTAGGAGGTAGATCGACAGACCGTATTCCCATATGTGTTTTTGGCGGTCCCTTTGAGGCTGTGGGAGAGGCAATCTGTTCGACCCGAAGCGAGTGAGGGGTGGCTGACCAGTGGCGAGCATTGACAGCCAATAAGCCGTTCGATCCGGGGAGGGGATGAAGAGGGGAAGAGACCTGAGCCATTAGAGAACCACCCCTATTACGGCAGGGAGGAAAGGGGGGGTTGCCTTCCCGACCGTTTCCCAATCCACCGAATAAATTACCCCACTCGCTGACGCAATTTCGAGGGGCAGAAAAGTGCCGGTTTCCTTTTTTTTTCCCCTTTCACAGGGTTCGGGGCGGGGGAGGCCACCCTGGGCGAGGCATGAATGTCTGCGGGGGCGACATTGCGAAAAAAGAAAGAGAACGTCGTTCCGGTACTTCGCAACCCTGTAGTACTATTTTTCCCGTTACCAGTTTTTTTTTTCTTCTTCTACTCTGTCTATTTTTTTTTCTTTCTCCACTCACTTCACCCCCTTCGTCATTTCCTCGTTACACTTTCGTTTCCCTCGACGTTCTCCTAACCTAGTTTTTACTTAAGTGAATCGTGCCGAAAACTCACCACCCTGTATATCGACCCCCCATGGATACCGACTATAGCTTAATCTTTATTTGATTCGTTCGGGCAGACAGAGAGAGAGAGAGAGACAGACTCTTCTTGACGAATGTCGAATAAGGGATGAAAAACAGTCTGGCACGTTGCTCCAATTTCATAAGCATTATCGATATTACCTTTCTGTTATCAACTGAATTCTCATTATCCCACCCTCTCTCCCTCCCCCTATCCATACTTCTTATCACCCGTTAAAAATCATTCGGCAGTACGACACGCGACCTATGAAAACCTAAGCAACCCCATTTTATAGTAAAAAAAAAATCATACACGACAGCTAAATAATAATATAAAGGTGATATCACAAGTGCACTGTACGAAGCTATCCGACAATGTAAATTCAGTATCTCCGTAATAGAATTAAAAAAAAAAAAAGCCTGCATACGAGCAATTACGAAAATGATATAAAATTGTATAAAGAATGTCTAAGTGAGCCGACGCGAGATATTTCATAAAGTAATTGTTAATTAACGCGAATTAATTGCGCCTCGTTAAGCTATCGCGTCCTCGCACAAGAAAGCGACTAAAGGGATAAGAGAAAGTAAATTCACCGCGAGAATGGCTGACTTTGCGTCACGTCGAACCGTCAATCTTGGGCTGTGGGTAGGTTGGGGGGCGCGGGGGGGCGAAAGGGGGGACGAAGGGAAAACGCACGCTCGAGCGACGCTTTGGGCTAATTACGCTCATGTAATTAAGTAATTAACTATCTGGAGGTTCGTGCCGCAGGATCTGCTACGGGTACACCACCCCCTTTCCACCCCCCTGTCCTGCCGCATCCCCCACCCCTACAGCCGCCGTTCCTCCAGCCACTGTGTCTTAACTCCCGTGAACCCAGAATCGGCCGTATCGGAGTCGCAGCCAACTTCACGTCATTCGTCCCGTAGACGTTCAATTAAATTGTCCAATTGCAAGAGTCACGCGTGCGTAGATGCACGTGGGGTACCTGTATAAATATGCTGTGTATATATGTATATATATATAGGATAGAGATAAATCAACGTGACTATCAGTTGACGTAACCATAGATAAATGAAATTGGCGTACAACCGTATAATCTTCTAATTGAGGCGAATCAACGGGATGAATTTAATTGGGCGAAATAAATGGGAAAATTTTATTGATCAAAATCCGTAACGTCAATCGGCCATAGTAACGACTGATCGTGTTAATCGTAATTTGCCTTTATAGATGTGATAAATAAAAAGATCCAGCCGGTTCATCTAGATAAGATAATTCAAGGAGTAACAGTGAATTTGGAGTCGCGAAATTTTAGCTGAGATAATTGAAAGGGGTTTTTTTTTTCCTTCCTCCAATATGTGAATTGAAGGGAAAAAAAATTGAAGAAACCACAGACATGAGTGGGATCGAATAAAATTTTGCAAAAAAATCTCAAAACTACAAACAAACGAATTTTCAAAATCAGAATCTTGTTATATTACTTTCTCGTGTTTCGCTACCTCCGTCTGGTTTGATCGTCTAATCTGACTGCAGCTCTGAAAACTCACTTTAATATAACATGCGGCATCGAGTGGGCATGTTTACGGCTCCTGCTCCCGGCACGCGCGTGCACGAGTCACGAAACGCTTCGAGCGAATCACTGCGCGTCACGAATAGGCGATACAGTAACGAACGTGACTGCATGAGGAGTTGTTAGACGTATGTACATATATACATAGAGTGAGAGAGAAATTGAAGAAATTATCATGTATATGATATTCGTCGATCGGTAATAAGGATCAGTAAGACATTTCAACGCGACGAAGAATCACTTGGCTTTGACCTTTGACCGTGTCTCGTAAAATCGACAGGATCGAACTTTTTCGAATTCACTAAAAAGTCCAAAAAAATCAATCTATTCAAATTCGAGATGAAAAAAAATTTCATACAGATAGTTGAGAACTCGACCAAAAAATTTAATCCGGGACGAATTTCGCGAAAGTGACAAAAAATAATTTCGAAAAATTTGTCACGACAATCCATAACATTGTGCACTATTTCCGGTTTTTTTTTCCATTAAGCGTTTTTTTCTTCGACCTTCTATCCTTTCCTGCCGTCACTTTCGGACATTGTCCAACCCCTTTCGCCAGCCCTTCGAACAGATCGCGCACTTTATTACCAAAGTGAAATCCCACCCCATCCGTTACCACCCCTCGCCGCCTCTATTGGGCATAGAAGAGCCCATCGTCATCCCTTAGTCGACCGCGATTCCTCCGGCGTCTCCGCCGCTCATTAATTCATTACGAAGGACGCGCAAGGGTTGCCGGAAAGACGAGGAGGGAACTGCGCTCTTCGTCTTCGATCCTGAATTTAAGTGGTTAAGGGCGCGCAGCATCCGGGTCCATTTATTCTTTGCTCTCGCCGCCAAGAGTGAACTCGGTCGTTATGGCTTGTGGACACGGGACGACATAAACCGTCGGACAGCCTCGAAGGCAGAAAATCTCGGTAGCGAAAAGGGGAATTTCAAGGTGCTCAGGGGGGTGGATCGCGAAACGGGAGCCTTGAAAGGGGATGCATTAGGGTGAGACAGAGTGGGATGCTGGAGATGACAAAGGTTATGGCTGACAACAGAGAGAGAGAGTCAAAGAGGGTGAAAATAAAGGGAACAAAATTCTCACCCTCGAACACACCCCAGGTTCGCCAACGCATTAAAAAGAAAAAAAATTGCCCAAAATTTTCGTTTATGACGTAATTTCAGCCACCGGATGACGCCTCCCGGATAACCGTTATCAGCCCGTGTCTAACTATACGCGTATCGCACACCCACGTGGATTATCTCGCTACGTGATAACAGCGGCAACACCCCGTTATGTAAATTAACGTCAAAGTTCCTCAAGGATTTTTCATTGTCGCCTTAACGAGAGGATCTCGTGGATCCGATATATTGATCTCTTAATGAGAAACCAAAAAAAAAAAGATGAAGTTAATTTTTCGCGACTTCGTCAAACGTCCCGTGCAGAATTTCCAAAATATAGATTGGACTGTTGTGCTGAAAGTGAAGAGCCGGGGCGAAGGGAGTATAACGAGAGGAGGGATGGGAAAATTATGGTCCAGAAAGACGAGGAAGAAGCAGCGATAGGACGAAGAAGAAAAAAAAAGCTCGCACACCTACACGGGCACTTCTGAGAAACGGCATCGCGAAAAGCTCCCTTAAAGCACCTAGGGAAGATTGATTGCGCCACCCTTCACGGCGCCAAAGCGAACGGAGTGACGTTACACTTTATCCCGAGTCAGCCGCAGGCACGCGCACCCGTAATCCTACCGGGATCCTCGTTATCGCGCCAGCTCAAAATTAAGTTCGATCCTGTGCGAAGCCGACGGGAGGAATATTTTCATCGGGATACCACCCACCCACCCACCCACCCCTTTCGCAGTCAGCCGGGACGCGGCCATAGGAACTTTTTACTTCTCTCTCTGTCTGGCTAAGCGAGATGGGGAAAAGCTCGCACGTGATAAAGCTCTCATCCCCTACCTCCGTGTCCCGCAGATCTTTGAGATCGCAGATAATCAGCTGCTCTCGATTAATGGCTACTCGGCTGATATTAAACGCGCGCGAATTCAAAGCCAGGAGTAAGAATACCCGAGAGAAGATCCGCGCTTGAGAAAACGGTCCAGAGGACTTGGATCGCGAGATCTTTAACGTCGAGGGATGAACTGAATGCATCCTGTAGCTTTTTGAGGTTAGAAATATTGGAAAGGGACCAGACGAGGAGGGGGGTGGAAAAGGGTGGAAATCTTTTGTGGGTTTTGTAAAGGATCGGGAAAAAAATAAGAAGAAAGTCCCGCGAGGAAGGGTTACTATTTTTTTTTTTACATGTATACAGCTTCTCCTTCTTGCCGAGGTGTATTTCCCGTTTCAGCCAGTTAATAACCCAAAGTGCCTTGCGAGTGCCTGACCTACCCCAAAAGCGCAGCTTTGATATTTAGACGTACTGCTTAAGTTTCTTGGAAAACTTTCGATACAGGGTTTCCACCTTGCTACGCGTAGTTTCGGGGGTTTCAGAATTGGCTACTTGACTCCGCCGAGAAAACTTACCACAGGGTAATGGACTGCTTGTATCTCAGTGGCAGGATAGTTATTTTTATTGGAGAAATAAAAAAATAACCAGGAGAAAACAATTTTTTTTTTATACCAATGTCCCACGCGTTTACGTACGTTTCTAACGTGCAGCATCCATTACGAGTAGCAAAGGTTGGCTCGTTACGTCATTGTTTGTTATATTTCCCTTTGACGATAACAAGATAACGTCAAGTCTTCTTTGCCACATTTTCCGGCGTCCTTCCACCCTGTCGTTGCTTTGCTGCTAAGGGTGAAGGAATCGACGAACGCTGTAGACGCGTAGTGAGGAACGAGAGAAAGAGAGAGAAGGAGATAAGGGATGTTCAATTCAGTAGTGAGTGTGTGAGAGAGAGGAGGAAGGGGGAGATAGGCGGGAGAGAGAGAGAGAGAGAGAGAAAGAAAGAAAATTCAAAGAGACGAAAGTGTGTCGGTACGTTACACCATGTAGAAACTCAGCCATTGTGTTCTGAAAGCTGCGAACATTTTCCTTACTGTATTCTATGAAATATTCCAATGCAGAGACAATTTCTCTCTCTCTCTTTCTCTCACTGGCTCTATCACCGTCTCTTCCTTTCACTCGATCTGTATTTTGCTACGTAAAGCAACGAAGATACAACAGCCACTAAAACAGCCGTGTACGAACGAGGATGTGTGTAAAAAGAAAAAGGAAGGAAACATAATTAGTATCATTTATGAACTGACATCTTTTATCATCGAATCAGATCAATGATTTTGTACTCTTAGAATTCGCCGTTCATTATTGAATTGAATTTTTCGAAAAAACATTTTTTTCCACTGTCCACCCCTTACCTCACATTTCAACCATAAAATAAATGGTTACTGAACGAAAAATAAAATTTTCTTTCAGCTCGAAATAAACGACGGGAATGATATCCACTTTTCTAAAGGCACGGAAAGGAATATCGTCAAGGTTCATCCACACGAGAGATTTCCAAATCCCATGTTGAAATAAGGCCTGTAATTCCTTTTCCCACGTGTCGCCTGAACCAACCGACAAGTCCATCGGGACAATATTCATCCCTTACAGAAAGGGAAAAACTTACCCTCGACCGTTTCCGAATGAATCAAGAGCGGCTATAAGACGATAAAAAAAAGAGAAAGTACCTGTAACCGACTCTTTGACTCTACCTTAAATAACGTTATTTAAACGTAAAAAAAAAAAAATTCGGTAATTGAGAAAAAAAATATGTATCACAAGATTGATTAATTAAATATATATAAATATATAAAACAAATACTCTCTCAAGGTTACTTTTTTTTTTTCGCCAACAAAAAAAACCCTCACGCATTAGCATCGAATCCCATTGATATTCTACGTATTGTTCGTTACTGTAATTCCGCGCTAATGAGACGTATTACCGTAACGAGCAGCGTGGCTGTAGACAGAAGATACATCAACTGAGGTAGCAGATAGGATATATACAAGGGTAGTTAGGTAAGTACCTACCTAGGTATTGAGGGTCGGTACCTACATACTGAACAAGCTGAACTTCCCCAATGCTTCTACGGATCTACGTATTGTACGGAGCGTTAAGGTGGATGAGCGATGTGTCGGTGTCTTGTAACTTGACGGATCGGCCAATAGGAGGCCAATATTCAGTATTGCTCCAGCAGTGGCAAACTGCTAGCAATGCGTCAAAACCGAACGGTACAGAGAATCTCTACCCCTGGACGGTAAAGGGACGGTAAAGGAACGTCAGAGGATAGTGTGGAGAAAAGTATAGTGATAGAGAATGACAGTGAGAGCAGTAAGGAGCAGTAACGTAAAGATCCCATAGTGATCCAGTATGTGCACACACACATCCTGTTGAAAAAGGACAGTAGGACATAGAATTTTTCATATTTTACAAAAAAAAAAAAAAAACTGCTCCCTTGTTCTTAATATTTTTGATTTTTATCCATTCATTTTATAGCATCCCCTTTTTGTCCTCTGGATTTCGAGGATCTTCTTCAACCCCAAGCAATATACGTTTTCCTATACAAGAATCCAAGGGTCCACATGCTGCTTTCAAAATTCAGGACTTGCTCGAGGCTCAGCAGGACTCTTATTCCTGGTGAGCAAAACTGCGTAAGGCTGGACCGGTCCATTTGGAGTGTGGATGAAAAGATATTTTTGAATTGCATAAATAACGTGGGAATATTTTGAAAATTTTTTTTGAACTGACCGGAAGGTAAACGTCGTGAGAGGTCTGTAGCTCTTGTGGCTATTGACGTCCTGCATAGGCGTGCCCCAGAAATCATCTTCGAGTATATTGGTGACGGGACTCTGGGCGAGGACGTCCTTATTCCTGACGACGGCGGGTATGTCGTCGTGTACGAAATCGCTTCCAAGAGCGTTCAGGTAGCATCCGACAGCGACCAGGACGACGGCGGCATAAACGCACCATCCTGGAGGATCGTTGTTAGTCCCGTTTTCACTGCAGGAAGTCCTGGGCGTACGTTTTTGACAGGAACAAATATTATTTCTTCGTCTCATCTTTCTCCTCAGAATATATATATGTGTATATATATATAGTGATCACTTTGACAGGTATGACGACGTTCAGCTGATTATTATTATCGTCGACGGAGGCGCGAGACCCTCGACGTCGACGTCGCTCAGACACATCGACGTCCGACTGCTACCGGCACGCTAGCTCGACTCGAGCTGTCTGACTGGCTTAAGGCGATTTCCACTGCGGAGGATTTGTATCGCGACGCGTATCCTTTCTCGCATTTCCATGTGAACCCGCACTCCTCCTCAACCTTGAGTTTCACGTAACATTCAGGCTGGTCCATAAGTACCTCGGTTAATCTTCCAAATCGCATCACAGTACACATGAAAGCGACACTCGTTCATACACTTAATATTTTATCAAACCCGCGAGAACCGAAACTTTAACTGGGTAAAATTTAATTTTGACCTCATGACCTTATTCCTCAGTGTCTTCTCGTTATCAGGATGCTATTCAATAAGATTAAATACGTAATTACCAAAGCAGCGTCCGTACTCGACCCTGAGCTTGTGAGTTCGCAAGCAGGCGAAAGCTCTCAGGTACATTTTATTCCTCTTAGACTCGCTGAGGTTTCGCGACCTTACAATTTACTCAAATTGACCTCGTTCCTTTTTACCTGTATAATACATACTGGGTGATATAATAAATTCAGAACGTCCCACGACACACGAAAAATCACTCGACGACCTCAATCACTTTGTCAACCTTCGCCATGAGCTCTTCTTCCCTGTCTGATCGATAAACCTAAATCGCACTATAACCCCTTTCGCAGGACGATACGCTAGGCTTCTTTTTTTTTGAATTATAAAAATGAAATCCACTGTAATTACCGCGTTCAAGAGAATTAAGGTCCAATTATGCGAAACTTGAATTTCATATACACGGTATCCCGTAACCAGCTACCCTGAAATGGATTTCCTAGCCGCGCGATGACCTACATACACCTTCCAACCTAAATCTCATCTTTTTTTTTATTCTTTTTCCTCTTCAATCCCACTTCCTCTCGTACCACTTTTCTCCCTTAATTTCGTTCCTGTACCACTGTACTGTACAGTTAATACAGATACACGGGCGATATAAGGGGTGATTTACAAGTGCACACGTACGCGTAACCTACGACTAGTGTATTTATGTATATGTATCATATGTGTATAGAAATATACCTATACGGTGTCCAAACGATAAACGTGTAAGGTGTGTATCTCGCGCCTGGCGCAAGTCCCGAAAAATTTCCCTTCGATACTTTTGCAATTCCGATTCCTCCGTCGGCTGACTTCAAAGGAGTGCAGCAGTCACGACAGTCCCTGCATTTTCCTCTGTAGACGATTCCTTGCGTTTCTTTTTGTATCCCTCCTGTCACTTTTTTTATTTACCTCCTACGGTATTCATGTTTGCTCATCTCATCGAGAATCGAACTCGCAGCAAAGTCAGAGAACTTTTTCCCAAGGAAAAGCTGTACCGTTCCGATTTGATAAGAATTTCGAGATAGAAAAATTCAAAGAAAACTTACTGAAAAGTAAAATTTTGAAAAATTTCTTATATCTAAATTTTGCCGCACGACACGTGCGTTTTTTTTTTTTTATTTATTCCGGTACGACGTACGTTTCGATTGACATCGCTGTGACGTCTTGTTCATTCACTTGTCTTATCACCACCGATTCGTCGCTCTTAGACGAAAAATCGCAAGGCGATATCGCGAACCGAATGTAAAGTCGTCGCGACGCCGGTTTACGCGAGACTAAAGGACGACGGCATCCGCCCGGTTATATACTAGGCGCACTCTGACCCGCACAGCTGCGCATGCGCCTTTCGCAGCCAGGTTTCCTCTTGAGCTTTTCCATTGCCGCGCGCCCCCTTACAGCTTACACTGTTCCAGGCAATGTTCCCTCTTATATTGGCATTCCAATGTTTACACCTGCTTCCACGGCTAATCCTCGGCGCAGCTTATTAATTATCACGACGGTTTGAAAATTCACATTTTTCTTATCAAAGACACGGTAACCGAAGAAAACTTTACTACTATCGTTGCGACGGCCACTTATGATATGTCTGACTAGTAAGTCGAGTTTCTACTTACACTGCTTTTTAACGAGTCCGGCTACATCGAGTCTCGCATTCCCATGTGAATCTCTCGCTGGGAATTGTTTTCACGATTACAGGGAAAAGGCGTAGACCCAGTTTCTTGAATTTATCCTGAATCCCGGATGCTGGGAAACGATCTCGTTGACGAAGCTGCGTCAGCAACGACCACGTAAGGATCCTGTTAGTTCCGGTCGATTCTCTGGGACTTCCTGGGCTCCTCGAAGACTACTTACTTGGAAGACTTATGAGCTCGTACGCTACGAGACAAATGTGTACCTGCCACGGATACAGTTCAGGGTCTTCTTCGAAGAAGAAGAGATGAAATTACGAAGATTCTTTAGATGCCAGATGACTATGTAATTGAGGGTGGTCCAGGGGTCCAGCTTCCTTTTCGCCTTTCATTTCATTACATAATAAAAATATTAACCCACAAAATCAACCGTCTGCAATTCAAAAAAGCGTTCACACCGAAAAGACCAAAAACACTATTTACACGTTCGATAACACGGGGTTATGAAATATGAGAATAAGAATCGAACGACAAAGACTCGAGAGCCAAATAAATAGCTTGACAAAGCAAATCAGTTTGTCGAACTGAACAAACAATGATAACCAGAGAAAACGCTTGAGCTTTTCGAGGTCGATAATAAATTTACACATTTTTATTGATTAAACCTCGAAACTAGCGCGAGCGGCATTCGAGCTCGACGCAATCTCGGATCGGCGGCTTAGGAGCTCAAGTGCCACTGATCAGTAGGTAGACCGAGAGAGGGTTGGGGGCCGCAGTTTCTTGATTGGTCCACTGGGCTAGTAGACAGGGGATTGTTCGTGGTTCTGGAAATAGTGAACCACGTGACCAATGAAAAGGAGAAAATAAAATAAAAGACAGACACTGTACAGCAAACTGTGGAAGACCAATAGTGTGAACGGGTAGAGGTTAGCAAGGGGCAGGAACTGGATTGAGTAGATATAGGTTAACCATGTCGTGTAAGCTGGATTAGCGACACTCTTTTACGGAATTGCCGCATTACTGAACAACTTCAGGAAACGTTCGATAGCTGCCTGAATCGGGTTCGATTCAGCACAGGGTTCGGAGTGATTGTGAAATTAGCGTCCCTTAGAATCGAAAAAAAAAATTTGGAAATCCTTTCGAATCCCGCACAGATCCATAAGATCTAATCCTGTAAGATAATTTGTCATCTCATTTTTTTAATGCCCTTTCTTTTTTATGGTTCTGACCAGAACCATTGTCAAAAATCATCAGGAGCTAAAAAACTCTGCTGGAACGAAAATCGAACTGTAGTTTTTTAATTTTGGAATGACACAGCATGAGATACCATCTTGACGATCATGAATTCGCAACCCTTTTTATCTCCGTTTTTAATCGTGAGACTCGAATTATCATCCCTCGTCACGAGTCCCGTCTTTGAGTTATCTTCGAATCCTACATCCGGTCACCGATTGCCGTCTTATCTTACGTCGCAAGAGCTTATCAATCGATGTCGTCCTTATCGATCGCCAATCGAAATTCTCATAGCCGATATCGGAATGAGAAATGTCTGCGAGCCGTGCAGATTTTCAATTCCTGTATCCAGCCTCTTTGGTCCTGGGATGCTCGACCTACCCCAACCCGTACCACCCCGCAAATCTTTTCCACCCCTCGTCAAGTCCCATTTGCGAATCAATCGTTCTCGATGCTCGGGCACTTTGCCACGGAGTTATCCGATTATGAAACTCCGATGACTGACTCGCAAGGATTGCTGAACTTCCTTGATACGAGGCCGAGTTGCTTCGGGAAATATCGAATCCTCATCAGTTCAGCTGGGGGGACCAGAAGGGGTCTGGACCAAGCAGCATCCGACTTCAAGAATGTTCAAACGAGACGTACGAAACGGGATACGAAACAGTCCCTTGAAAAAGGGTTGAAAATTTTTTTGATTTTGCAAAAAAATGGTCCATACTCAAAATATTTCGGATTTTCATGTTAAATACGTAAATCTGTCATTTTACTCGAAAATCACTAAAACACAGAATCCATTGATCCTCGCGAAAAAGCTACGTTGTGACAAATCTCATTTCCCGCGACTTCCGGCCGGTTAAACGCATATCTGCTACGGGCGCGTGCACACCGGAAAAAAAACCGTCCACAATCCAAATTGCCCGGTTTTGTCGTATTCCAATTTCATTCGGCGCGTTTACACTTGGCGACGGTTGGTCGCGCGTGGGTAAAAAAAAAAATTTTCAGGTACGTTACGCAACGGCATACAAACTTCCCAACCTCATCCGTACAAAAAGTATTCCCTTTCTTTTTTTTTCTTTTTCTCTCCGTTCCTTCTCTTTCTGTCCGGTTATTATCCTTTTTTTTAACATCCCCCACCTCGCACCAGGGGAACCAGTTACACCGGCAAATCAACGGATACGTACGGACGAACTGTCGATGCGGTTAAGGAAAAACTTTTCCAATTTTCTCAACTTCGTATTTATAACTTCAAACTTTTCACGTCATATCCACTCCAGACCGACTTGATGTGCTCCGCCACCCCCTCATCCACCCCCAAAAGGATTTTCATGAGACTCGGGACCCTTTAACGCTCGCGTCTATCAGACACGACCAGATAACTTCAGATCAACCCTCAACCCCTAGAAGATGCTCGTAAACAGGGGTGTAACGCAGGGGGGCAGTGCCCGTACAACTTTTCAATGTAAATATCATTAGGCTAGGTTAGGTTTCAAGATACATATAGAAATTCTGTTTCTCTTACAAATTGACAAGATCAATCGACAGTGGCAACCTGACTGCGCCACGTGACGCAGGGAGCAGCCCCTGCAATGTCCAAATACTTTTGGACACCCTTGTTTCCAGAATTCGTCCTCGTAAAATAAGTAGCGCGTCGTTTGATTAAACTCCTGAGGGCGCGAACGAAAAGGGTTAACGGCTGGAGAATAAAGCAGCGTCGACACGTGCTGTCGCGTGCGACGTAAAGAGTCCAAGTGTTGTCGGGCAATAAAAGTGTAGGGGTACGAGGGGGGGCAGGAGGGGGGCACTTGCCAAATAGAAAAGAGAAAGAAAGGAGGGGGGGGGGGGGGGGGGGGAATCAGAAAATAGCAAAAAGTAAAACCG
>JARPRH010000322.1:0-14365 GCA_031763665.1 Calameuta haemorrhoidalis
TTAATTTATATTTATAATACGTTTATAAAGTTTTGAAGTAAACGATTTACTTGTATTATGATTGACACAAGTGACTTTATTGCATTGATACCTTCAAATTATGTGTTGGTAAATTATAGATTCTTGGAGAGTAAAATTCTTCAAATTTTCAGCAGCACAATATAAACACAGTAAAAATGTCGTAGAGACGGTAGAGGAACAGTAGGAGAAATGCATAGTATAGGCTCTCATGCGCGCATGACTATATGCTCTATGGCGTACGAACTACATGAATGCTCGCGTCGCTGGTCTAAGAGGTGGGGTCGTGTCAACCCGCTTACAGATAGAGGAATACCTTTACGTAAGGTATAGTTAGATAGGTTGAATCAATGATGTCGAGCTTGCGCCCTGTTCCGAATGATGGGGAGGCATGCGGCGTCCGGGATTCGCTCCCTCTGCCACCTTCCTCATCCATCCTAGTCGCTCACACCCCCAGAAAAGCCCCAACTCCTAAAACCATACCTAAAACGCCCGTCGCCATCGTAGACATAGTAAGAGTAATGCGCGCGCGCGTGCTGACGGTCTGGCAATCGTGCCGCTTCTATTATCTTCATTCGATTCGTCTTGCGAAAACACCTTAAAATAGGAAGCCGTGTAACATGAAGAAAATTGCTTAATGATGTTCAGTGCTGCCTGATCGTACGTTTACTGTTTCTCAGTGAAAAGCCGGGTGTGTGAATTTTTCGAAAGAGAACGAGAGAAAGATACGAAGGGGCCGACGAGTAGGACGTGTAAAATAAGTAGGGTAACCAGGAAATGTAGAGTGAGTAGAGCGAGTATCATGAATTGAGTTAGTCCAAAGCAAGAAGATGGTTTAATCGTCTAGTGGCATCGAATGAAATATTTTATTGACGGGCGTTTATGTGGCGTGTTGTAAGTGAATTCGACGATATTCTGTGAGAAAAGTAGTGCGTGAGCGGAACTGCTTTTCTTGTGGTGCTCGTGTATAACAGCATAATTCTTTATACGGTTATCGACAAATACTCGATATTTTCAGATTATACTTTTCAATAAAAGATTTAATGTAACTTCGTAAGATTCGGACATAAGGCAGCCTAACTCTTCATTTGTAATGTAACATAATCAAGAGATATCACTTTTTACGAAGTTCAACATTTTTTTACGTATCGTTACGCCTAGAACGTAGAAAGCTCCACAAACGTTGGTGAATCGTAATAAGAATTTTGTTATTCTTTTAGAAATATTTATGTAAAATGAACCTGAATGTTTTTTCTTATACAGAATAGAAATTTGTCAAGAAATTAATTTAAACAAAAATTCCTAACAAATTATAATGAGGCTATTGCATAAATTGCAACTTCGATTACAGTGATAGTTTGCAGTACGTACGATAAAGTGAGGGCAAACATAACGTGAGATTTTGCTACGATAGCTAAATATATTTCAAACTCATTTCTCTATCATAAATTGGCAATGACACTAATGATAATCATGTGGAGAAGTTAGGGTCAGTATTTGTTGTAATGGTGAAAGATTTGAAAAGGACCGAAATTATCGATAGTGAAATTTATTGATAATCGTGTAGAGAGTTGCGCTGCAGATGTAGAGTCTGCGGCGTTAAGTACCAAGTCATAAGTATACGCTGACCGCACGAACAAATTCTCGACAGCGCGACCTTCCTCCTACCGGCCGGCACCTGCATCCTCCTCTTTTGTTACTTTCCGCCCTTACTGCTCTTTCTAATTTTTTCCTTCTGTGATATTTTCTGCTCTATTCATTAAAAATATTCGATCTATTTCTCAAAGGCTTTTTTTTCGGTTTTCTTTCAACCACTTTTTATATCGAATTTGTTTAAAAATTTATATATCATCTATTCAATTATCCTGTGACATTTTTAAGGCTGCATTCCGCAATTTTACTACCATTGCGGTCATTGATTTTTAACCAATTGGATTCACTGATTTCTGTGATCGACTGAATTAATTCGATGCAATTGACAGAAAATGAATAAACGCTATTGTGGTTATGATATATAATATAGCCGTGGTGTATTAGTGTATTTTGTAGAACGAAGTTTACACGAATGGAATGCCACATATCTTCTTCATTTTTCGTATTTACGAATTAATCATTTACTTTTATCGATTTTATCGAAGGAGATATCTTACATTATTCTTGATATTCAAAACTAATTATGCAGTGAATTGATCATATCGAATTAAATCCAATTTATATTCATATTTATATATCACTTTTAAACAGAGTATATAACGTTGACTTACAATAATTAATATTGACAATCGAAAATAAAATGTCTCTTTTTTCAATTCAGTGACAGTTAATTTGTATATAAATTCTTCTATGGAAAGATCCGTTCTTAGTGAATTAAAAAATCAATGATTTGCAATTATATAACAAGGACCGAATCCTTTTATTTTTTTTTAATGCATCGATTCCATTTTGACCTTTGATCTAGTAGTGATAATTGAATTACAACGAAGATTTCATGCTGCATAATAAACGTCGAGGTGTTAACCTTTTTTCCAACAGCCTAATTTAACCATTAATTGAAATACATTTAAGACCGTTGAACTTTTAATATAGTTTACAAAATCTTATAAAAATATATACTCCATTTATGCGTTAAATTATGCAGTGTTAACTTGTTAAAACGTAATCCAAAAGAAATCTGTAAAAATAAATGTTTATCACACAGCACAACAGTGACTATTGACAAACAGTTGTATAATACTAAGTGTTCAAGAAAATGTCTCAGTTTATCAACAAAATTTTATGTTTCGGAATTTTATTTTTACTGGGAGCGGAGGTCAGTTGGCAGCAGGAAGAGGACATACCGCACAACGAGTAAGTCAAATGCACTACTATTTTATCATTATGTTATCAGGTCCCACGCCTTACAGTTATTTAGTTAAGTAGTCAGATGTTATTCTTATAATGATTTAATATCATATAACCAAATCCATAAATAATACATAATTATATGACACATTAACGATATTAAATGTTGCATCATATTGTATTAATATTGAACAATGAAGATATAAATAAAAGGATAAGTTTGAACCTTCTCCGATAAAATTCAAAGATATTCAAATTACAGTGTACGACTTGGTATATTGATTATTAGAAAATGGCTAGTTGTCAATCGATACGTTAATAATTTTGAAGAAGGGAATCCATATTAATTAATCACAAGTAGTTTTACGACTATAAAAAGGGAGTCAGAAGACACATTCGGGACGATGTAAATTGGGAAACTAAGAGAATAACATTAAAGTCGTGCAGTGTGTTGCACTCAGTACTAAAGTCGTACAATTGAAGATAAAATTATAGTTCAGATTAGAGTCGCGAGCGAAGTTCAAAACTTGAGTATGAAATACATACATCAAGAACCTGTAAAACTTATCCAAGATACCAAAATCAGAGTATTCACAAATTACGCGAAACCGTCCTTAATAGAACTGAAGCCGTTTTATAGGATTGATCCATCCTTACTATTTCCGAAAGATACAACTGAAGCCGAATATGGGGCTTCTATCTTATCCTACCTTATCCTGCTAAGTTATTAATATTGAATCAAAATTTCAATCAACATCTCACATATCAATAGAACTTGGACGGATTTATTATTCATCCTAAACGATCTGATTGAGATTCAGTCATATATCAAAGGAAATTCAGGTACAGACTTATACCTAAAGGAAGTGATAGGAAAGTTCAATTATTCAAATTATTCAGCAATTAATTGAACCGTACACTCAAAAACAAACAAAACCAACGAACCAGAAGAATTTAGACGCGACAAAATATCAGATTAAGGAACAAGTTAATTTTATTTAATACCTCCTACCGTGGAAATTGATCCCTATAGAGTTTTCACAACTACCAAAAGCTTTATCTACTGAAGCATCACTTAAAAATAGAATATTTTCTGATCCTCGAGGGGATTATTTGAGAGATTATCACAATCTCAAATCATAAAACTTGATAAGCTTTTTATTAACACGTGGACGTGCTGATCTAGTAGACTGAATCAATGAATCATCCTTTTTATTACGAATTCCATTAACGTCGCTTGATCTTCTAGATTCAGCGATTGTAACAATATATTTATTAATTATTGTTTTAATGTAATAAAGAATAATAAAGAATTATATTTTCTTGTACAATTTGTTTTATTATGAAATTTGGGATTAATGTACAATTCAATTAATATTGAATTAAGACGGAAAATGAGAAATGGTAAGTTTAAGTATTTTAATGAGAAAAAGACAGAAGTAGGTCAACTAAGATAATTTTTAAAAATAATAACACGGTTTTTCTCAGACAGTTAAAAAAAGACGGCAAGATTACGATTTTCTAGGCGCCTTAATTTGATTCTTGTGGTGGGTAGTACTATTGAAGTGGAACAAAAAAGTATTACATCTTACACGACTAATTCTTTTACTTTCCCAGATATTGAGTTTTTAAGATTATATTATAATTGACTAGATTCTGATTTTACGACTCCTCGATTTCAAATCCTACGATTTTTCTTAAAATTTGGTACCTAGTTGACAGTTGTTAACAACGCTGATCCTTAATCTCAATTAAATTTTCATAATTCAAAATGTGGGGTCACAATGGCAAAATTACTAGATTTTGATAAAACTCGGTATACGGGTGTATTTAAGGTCGCTAATCACGATTTTGACTTTGGAATTTAATATAAATTTATATATATGTATAAAGGCTGTTTTGAGGATTATAAAACCTTTTAAGGAAACGCTTGACAAGCGTAAAGAAAATAAAGAAGAAAGGACTAAGACTTAATCACCCTAAGAATATACAGCAAATTCGTTTACTGCACAATTCGCCAGTACTTGATTTGTCGACCATACAATTGATCGACTTCACAATTCTATCCTATTCTAATCAAACCTAAGCTTTTCTAAGCTCATCAAAGCAGTGTTCTGCGTGCGGTCGATTATATTTAACTAAACGCCCTTGTGAGTTTTGAAAACGTTCTGTCTCTTAAATTTAAGCCTTAGGAAACTTTCTTCCACCTACACTTTCTCCTTGTAAGTGGAGTAATATACTATATATTTGGCGCCGGAGAAATCGTAATCTCCCTAAAAACACTTATAGTTATTAGAAAAGTCTTAAACCATTCTCTAGTTCTGGATATTACACAGATGTGCTGTGATTGTAATAAAATTAATTAATATCTTTTATATTGAAGACTGAAATAAATATAAGGAAAAAGAAAGCATTAAAGGTGTTAGTCTCTTGTGAGGTACGTCAAGTATAGAATACAAGAATCATTAGGCTACAAGATGTTTTAATCAGGGGATATAAACAACTCGCATAATTAAAAATATTTGGAACAATTAGGATATACCGTAGATGATTAAACTCGATTCGAAAACTCATTTTTTCAAGATTTGCTGTAAAAAGTAAGCAAATTGAAATAATCGGTCAATAAAGTATGAGTATACAGAAAGTTCCGAAAGTTCTTGACGAAAGAAACGTTAGATGCAAGAAGAGGCTGAACCGAGCTAAATTTACATCAACTGAACATTTAAATTATTCCACGAATTCATAATTACTACAATATTAGGATTAACCTTCTTTTCTCCTCTCAAAAAACACTTATGTTCTAGTAGAAATAGTGGTCTGAAGTTGCCCGGAAATCCTGGATTCTCCAAAACTATAATAAGCAAATATATGTTTTTGCATATTTTTTTAAACACATTTTTCATTCATTCGTAGTTTTTGAGGATTCAGGACTTCGAGAAAGTGTTTTAACTTGCACTTGAAGGCTGGAATTTGGTGAGAACATCTGTAGACGAAATAAGCGAATACGTGTCTTTCCTTTTCTCTGTTAAGCCTTTTTGCGATTTGGTCTTTCTTGGTGACTCGGGGATGATCAAACAACTTGTGGAATACTCCGGGGTTGAATCCCTTATATTTTGAAACATGAAATTACATGCAATCATCATAGACGTACTCTTTACATGCTACGGGACAACTAAACGGAATTTAATTATCTTAAAAGGGAGAACGAAGAGCATCGATAGGTTATTGTTGTAGGTTACCATAATTAAATATCTTTTACATGCAAATAATACGTTGATTACTTCTATGAAACTTATTAGCAATCTTAACACTAAACACACAGAAGTGTAAGTCGTTCGGCAGATGAGATTGTTTTGGATAACCTAGCTGTTGATTTTTGGGTTATGCTCTATTTTTGTGGCGCACATGGAAACAGTCAAAATATTTCATCCTACTTGGGAAGGGAGATACGGTATGTAAGAAGCAGTAGTAACACAAAAAGATGACAAAGAGTTATAAGAAATTTTGAAAATATAATTAAAATGATGAGCTAATGCTAGATCATATAATACGTAGACGTAGTGACTTATGTACATGGTATTATAATATGATTTCAATATTTTCTGTTAGTAGAACAATAATGCATAATATGAATATCGGTATTTCTTTTTAAGGTAGGGAATTCATAGCAATCTTGCCCTTGGTCATAACTTTTACACAAAAGTATTTTTATACGGGATATCACAAATTTTTGTTCTTCAAGCTATATTAAAGAAAATCTAAGCATATGAAATCTGTATTCGTTGCACTTATATATCTTTTCAGATTTGCCCTTGGACCCCTTCATTATTTTTGAGAAAAGTTAGGTCTACCGCGATAGGTAAAGATCAAATAGATAAAGTAAAATCGCATCATACTTTGAGATAGAGGAAAAGACATTTCTTAACACATAATCATATAATTCAATATAAATGGATACACTTTCGAAACACCTCTACCAAAGAGAATGTAGCCCATTTACATACTTAATTTTAAGGCCACAGTGCCCTTAGAGTCGAAATTGTAGGAGTGGTTCGTATTTTTTTCGGCACTTTTCGTCCGGATAAAACTACTGAGCACTGTATGTATATGTATAATAATACTAAAAATAAAGCGGCACTTTTCTATGAAAAATCTTTGAAAGATGTATACTCGGCTCAAACCATTCTGTCGCATAAAAAACGTGGCTTCCCCCACTTAGCACGCTCTTCAATCCCTACATCATGTGCTGCGCATCGTAGATGTGCATAGAATTAGATTATCGCCAGCCGTTCAAAGTATCATAAAAGAACACTTCTGATATATTTATAAATTGGATTTTATGAACGTATTGTGGAGCTATGATCTTTCAAAAATTATACAGTATTAAATTGCAAAATTATGCCAGAATGGATAAATCGTTATGAAATTCAAGACATCTATTGTTTTTAAGGAGGTCCTGACGATGCATCCTAGTCAACTGATGAACTATCGAGTCAATTCCATAAATCGATTAAAATAAATTGGACTTTCTACAAAATTATTCACATTAAGTATAGAACTTTGTTTGTAGGTGTTTATCTTTGTGAAATTAGCTCAATTGTATAAATATATTTAAAAATCATACTCTCATTAGACTTTTATTTATTGTAGCTGACGACAGAATCTAACGATTCGGACAGTTTAGCTTCATTTAATTTGCAATTACTCTGTGAAACACAAAGTAAGATCACTTTTTTATGGTATGTATCGAATCCTAAAGAATTTACGAATCCGTAGTATACCATTTTTTGTTTCAAAATTCACTTTAAATATGTTAGTTTCTCATCCAAAGTCGAAATTCAATTTCTGTGAGTTTTGATTCCATATATAAAGTTTCGTTTTTAATATTACATTTTCGTCGGTGACCGACCTTTCAATTTTGCAATTGAGTTCAGAATTGTTTAATTTATAACCTATAAAAGTATCAGACGTGAAAATTCAGGTAGGTATTTTCGACAGGATCTCCTTAATCCAACGGAGAAGTAATAATTTTAATTTTTAATTCAAATTTTTCCTGTAAATATTGAAGAAAACTCATATTATGTTTGTAGTATTATGTAATAATTATAGGTTTAGGTGTAATGATATATTCACGATAGTTTATGTAATATAATGTCGCGAAATATGAATTTTATTCGATACAGTTTTTCTATGAGTAAAAAAATCAGATATAATATGGAAAATCTTATTAATAAATCCTTAATAATCTGTCTAATAACCGCTTCTATTAATTATTTCATTTAAACGATTTTGAATGGATTATTAAGAGTTTATTATTGAGATTTTCCATGTTATATATTTTTTCTTTTATTTGCCGTGCAATTAGTGCAGTTTTTATTTTGTTCCAACAATCTCAGGAAATTTTATGCTAAAGCTGACAAATTCTACCAACACATCATAGTGAATTTTACTCCACCATTTTTACTATGTTGTGTAGGTAAAAATTGCTGCGCAGTCGATAAAAACTACTTACTTCTTACCGTTACATCCCAGTATTACAAGGAAGGTACGGTGTCGTCCTTCGATTTCATTTGTTTTGAAATATGTTATTCTCCATCAAAATGCAAGAGACATGTGTTTTTCATCTGCTTAAATGGTTTTAGGTGGTAAAATCAACTCCCACAGTTGAACTCTTCGAGGGTGGTTTTTGTAGTTTCGCATATTTCCAGTCGAGATATTTAAATGAAACCAATTGGAGAATGAACCTCATGATGAATAATGAAAAATGCATTTTGGTCGGTTCTGGGAGGGTGAATGCATACAAATTTATAGGAGTTGAAATTGCGAAATTTTTATAACAAAAAAAAAACTATCGATTCAATTTTGATGAAACCAATTGTATTTGAAAGAATTAAAAAAGAGTAGGAGATACGTGTTTTGTGTTTATCGAAAAAACGTTTTTTAGGGAGTGCACCACCTCTATGCCGATGCAACCAATTTCTCATTAAAGCGGCACTATCTTGCTTCAATTTGTCTTCCCAATTATTAGAAAGCTCTTTTTATGTATTAATTATCACGTTCCGTGTCAGACTTTTTTTTGTTACTTTTCTATCATGCGTCAACGCCCCACGCGGCACAGAACGTGTTAAGGAGCTTAATCTTTTCAATGGCGTTCGGTTGTATTTTTACCAGAACCACCCCTTCGTTTCCTGACGCCTTTCTGGTGGGATTCCTCGTACGCTCGCGTGGTCTTCAGATCTCCTGCATCGTAAGGGTTTTGGGGGTCGCCGAAATCGATTTTGGAGATTTAATTTTGAAATTCACAATGCCAGATAATGTGAAAGTGCAATTTTTTTTTTTTATTGTTATGGCAGCGGATAACTACCCTTAAATGTATTCTATTACGGTTTTATGGAAGTATATAATTTTTGCGAATTTCTTTTAATAAATTAATTATTTTTAGTTAATTTGCTTAATTCAAAGTATAGTAAGAGTGAAAATTCATATAAACAAAATATGACTAATACATAAGACGTAAGTTCATCCAATTACTCATCACTGACAGATACCGTCTCATTACTGATCGTGACAATAGTTTCATATCAAAGAATTGCGGTAAACAAATAAATTCAAATATTTACATGTTATCGGACAAACAACATGAAATTGCGTAGAAGAGTATGTACAAAAATGCGAACAAGCTGTATAAAAATAGTCGTACCGCGAGAATGCTGTAGCTTTAGTATTTCTTGAAAGGAAAAAACTTGAGTGTTTGAAAAACATTAAAAATGCAGGTAAATCGTTGAAATGTTATTATCCTTTTACTTGCCACATTTCAATCACTACAAATAAAAGAAACTTGCATAAATCATAAAGAAATTGAGTTAAAAGAGCATATTGAAATTATTTTACTGAATGGAATGAACGACTTCAGCGGCATCGAAATAGTTGAGGATTCTCTAGATTTTCAAGAACCATACGAAGATATCGAGTCACATATAGTAAAAGATGATATTACATACCTTACCTAACGATCCTGCATCGCCTACAAATTAGTGCACAGTAGAAAAAGAAAATTTATCTTACGAGTAAAAATCAAGAGCTGCTGAGTATTGGAGAATTGGAAAGAAAAAAAATTTTAATATTAAAACCGTTCAACATAAATTCAGAAAAATGAAATTGTTAAGACAACTGCAACGCTGGACTCATACTTTTATAAAGATGGCATTTCTAGAGAAAAAATAGCTAGGATTCGCGAATTTACGTTGGAATATTTTAAATCGTTTAAATCGTTTAAAATGTTTATGTCGATACATCAAAATCGGGAAAATTTATATCAGGTATAAATATAAAGATTTTCATTTTTATTGAACACATATTCATGAGTTTTATTCATGAGTCTGTATCTTAACTGACAATCATTACTTCTAGACCACTTCAAAACTTAGTTAGAGAAGATATACATATATTCCGAATGTGGGACCAACAAGCGTTTTATTAATTGATTCGTGGAGTTGTCATTGTCTTAATGTTATAGCGGAACCTACATCATCGAATAAAACTATCAATTTGAAAATAATACTAACAGGGACGATAGGAAAAATTCAACCTCTAGATGTTGTAACGTGCTGAGGTTTATTTTGACTCGGTGTCATGATGAGGAAGTCAATGGGGAGGAAGGGTAGTAAAAGAATGGGACACAAGGTATGAAGCAAAATAATATAATTAAGGAGATAAATGCCGATATACAAGAAAATAGAAAATAAAAGGAATCAAAAGATAATAAGAAATAAAAAATTCAAATTATAATACGCAATAATGGGCTGGATACAAAATCAGCAGCTCGAAAATATAATTCGAAAGATAATGCTCAAAACACGGGAGGATTCTGGAACACGCAGTACAGAACTAACGATATGCAATAGACTTACTAGACAAAATCAAAACAATAACACGTGAGGCTCACACAGGACCACGCGGTGTCGCAACGGAACGGAGGGCTGTAAAGGGGTTGGTGGGAAGGGCGGTCGGGGAAGGAGGAATGCGCTAATAGGGAATGGGACAGAAGGGACAGGAGGGTTTACCAGCACTAGATATCTTTTCAAAAACAAGAAATGGGCGCTAGCTACTGTATCGGTGTAGCACCGTCGAGTGACCTCAGAAGGTCCTCGAACATCAAGAGACTCAGTCGAGTCTCGCGCCAAGTACAGGCAACCGGCTGTACAGGGCACGGCTCGTAGAGACTCTTTACTTGAGTCAACTCTTATTATACCTGTGTTTGGATCGAAATATGTTACAAACCGCATACGTGAGAAAAAGTTATCGATACATTCATTATAGGAATTGAGGGTTCTGAATCGATTGCCACCAAGATCAATACGATTGGTTTACGAGATCAGAGCGTATTAAGATGGCGAGCGAGATGATTTTATTTCAGTTCCGTCGTCGTCGTCGTCGCTGTTGTTGTCTTCGCGCTTCCATTTACTCTTTCACACGACGGATGGCGCTGGCTGCTTTGCCTTCTTCAGCTTATGTGTATCCCCCAAAAATTACTTACGTATAAAAGGCTACACCAAGTACAGGAGTGCTGTGAATTCCTTTAACAAAAAGTATGGAAATCATATTATTGAGGCCAAGTACATAAGTCACTACATGTTTTCCTGTTATATGATCTAGCACTGGCCCATCATTTTAATTATATTTTCAAAATTTCCTATAACGTTTTCGCTACTCTTTTACATTACTACTGCTTCCCGTATTTAATTATGATTTAATGGTGATTTAATAATTAATAAAATTTTAGGTGATTCCTTATCGAGTACTACTTGGCGGTTCCGTGCATTTCTTGATATAAATTTGATACAAAGCCAGTGTTAACTTTCTATATAGAGCATATTAATAATAACTCGTCAAAAATAATCACGTTAAAAGTTTAATAACGAACATATAGTATTAGAATACTATTAGTACTGTGACGTACTGGGCCTCGAAAATGGGCCCAGGGTCTACTCAAAGTAGCTATCGCAACGCGCAGGGAGAGAGGCCGCCTCAAAGAGAAAAAGGAACACGGGGTAAGATAAGAATGAACTATAATTAATAAAGCAAAACCAAGGTGTACAAGAAAATATACAGAAAGAAAAGCAACCAATAATAGCGAATCTCCGGCGACAGCTCGTTCGGGAGCTCGAAGGTCGCATGGGACGGTGGAATTTAAGCAGAGGGGGGAAGGGATTGCCGATACGGACGCAAATACGACAATAAATTGGGCGCCAGCTACAATCACGGTATAGTAGCGTCGAGTGACCTCGGGAGGTCCTCGGATGTTTACTAGGTGAGAATGACAGTCTAGCGGTGAGGGGATCTGAGGGGAGAAGGTTCTCGAACGCAACAATGGCTACTTCTAATACCTCGGTGAGGGTACGCGAAGAGAGTGGTGGAAAAAGGAGGGTATGGAGGGTAGCAAAAATGGGAACGCAATAAGACTAAAATTAGGGCGCACGCAATACACCACGGGTCTTGAGCTTGTGGGTGGAAGGCCCGTCGGAGATACAAAGAGAAAAACGCAAAAATGTCGGACCACGTGGGCCGACTCGCTGTGTTCTGAGGGGACCTACGAGCTACGGACACGCAAATGGTAAAAAGAAAAGGGGGCAGGGAAATAGAAAAGAGGAAAACTCAATCGTACAGTACTCACTCAATCGGCAAGAGTCGATCCAGTAATCCAAATCGCACTTCAACTCATAGCTCGCAACCCCTCATTCGAAAACCTGGCTCGAAGTGGCGAATGTTCCAGCTGTCTAGCCTTCATAGGCCTTCTAGAGCCTCGGTGATTGGTGGATCCGCTGGGCTGAGAGGGCTACGCGCTCTGGCATTAGTTGGCAGGTTCCGGCATGGCAGGGCATTGGCGGATTCCTCTGGAAGGCCTTCCAGGGTTTCGTAGCGGGTGGCCAGGACTATCAAAGCACGATTGTCCCGGGCACGTCTTCGGGGCTAGAGGACGAGGGCTCCGCCCCTGTTACACGGGCCTCTTGGCTACCCGTGTGACGGGACTGCACCGGGGCTGCATACACGTGGCAGGGTGGCTGGCTGGGCGGAAGTCATTTCCACGTGGATCTCGGTCAGCTTGTCCTCCTGCCCATGCCATCACTGCCTTCCGCTGCCTCCGCAACGTAGCGACTCTCTCGATTCTTCCTTTGGATGGCTGGTGTTCTCGTAGAAGGTCCGCGGTGATGGTCCTCGATGGCTCCGAGCCAGTCCCCTAAGGGGAAGGGAACGGGGAGGGAAGGGTGGACGGAAGAAATCTTGAACTAGATCGAAAACCTTAAAACACGAAATATATACAACTAACAATACTAAATATAAGACGCGATACTCAAGGCCTATGGGGACCTCGAGCCAGGTGCCGGGGAGGAGTTTATAGTAATATTTTTGTTACAGTACATACGTGCAAAGTAAGTACTTTGGAATTTCTGGGACGGACCCGCCAAGTAGTACTCGATAAGGAATCACCTAAAGTTTTATTCATTATTAAATCACAATTAAATCATAATTAAATACGAGAAACAGTAGTAAAGTAAAAGAGTAACGAAAAGGTTATAGGAAATTTTGAAAATATAATTAAAATGATGTGCCACTGCTAGATCATATAATAGGAAAACATGTAGTGAATTACTTACTTGGCTTCAATAATATGATTTACATACCTTTTATTAAAGGAATTCACAGCATTCCTGTACTTGGCGTAGTTTTTTACACGTAACTGTTCTTTGGGGGATGTCACAAGTTTTTGTTGCTCAATGGGATATACAAGCTCTAAGCACCGAAATCTTTATTATTACAGATATAAAATGTAAATATATTGTGATGTCGCTAATCAGAAAAATATATTGCGTTATCGAAAATGTTCAATGGCATATGAATTTAATATGTGAGTCAATTTTTTTAGAAATACATAAATATATATGTAAAATTTAAAAAATATAATCTTGAATGCATATAAACGTCGTTAATGGTATCCAGCTTGCTGAAGCAGTGTGGTAAATATAAGAGAGGAAAGTGTACTGCATTATTTACGTACCTCAGGCTATGCGGGCAACAGAGAGGATACTATGGTGTGAGCAAAACGCCGAAGCGCGGCTTGTTGTGTTCTGTTGAACTCCAGAGCGGAATACCTGGACACCCTGGTCTTCGACGCACGATATCTAGATATACGAAACTGTGGAGCGGAACTCCTGAACACCCTCGACTTTCACTTCGGACACCTAGATATAGGAAACTAAGAACCGGAATACGCGGACACCCTGGACTTCCGCGTCCTATATCTAGATACAGGAAACCATGGAAAGAAACACCTGGATACCCTGGACTTCCACGTCCGACTCCTAGATACGAGAAACTACGGAGAGCAACATCTGGACACCCTGGACTTCCATGTCCGACACCTAGGTACAAGAAACTACGGAGAGGAATACCTGGACACCCTGGACTTCCACGTCCGACACCTAGATACAAGAAACTACGGAGAGGA
>JARPRH010000324.1:18228-31751 GCA_031763665.1 Calameuta haemorrhoidalis
AATGAAGTATCGTAATTCTTGCGATTTAAGTGGTATGAGAATAGCAGATGCTCCGTGCAAAATACAGGTAAAATACGGTGAGTCGAAACCTAACAAGAAAGACTATGATCTAAACGAAGATGATGTCATAGAGTGCAGGAAACAGCAAAATACACAAAAAAGCAATGAACCTGATTCAGGTGTTGCAAAACGTTTGTCCCGCCTTGGCTCGTTTATCAGTGTAGAATCTTCAGAATCAGGCCTGTTACAAACGTATGCTAGTGCACATAATAGTACTGGCGTATGTGCAACAACTTCGGCTATTGTTCTACCATTTAATTTTAATCCCGAGCCGGACATCTCGTTCAAGCCAGAAAAAATAAATATTGACAACAGTGACGGCAAAATTGAGCAATCTGAGTACGCAATAGAGATAAATACTGAATCAATGAAAGTCACCGCTGTATAATGTGAAGTTCAGATACTAATGCAGTCGCATTTTTCATGAGATTTATTTTACCGTTCGCATACATTTGTTGACAGATCTTAAATTGATCTTGTGTTGTTTTATTTTTTTATTCTCTTCTTAACGGCAGAATTTGCAGGTTTTTTTTTATAACACGTGCACTTAGCTTCATTACAATAAACTATCAGAAGTGATGCTTTACATATTGTATCTTTATGAAAACTATTTAGATTCAACAACGTCATCTCATGGTTATGATCAGAAAAAATGGCACAATTCCTATTGATCCTGATAATTCTGATACATAATATCGAACTCAGAGACATTTTTTTCCCTTATGTCAGATTCTAAATTTGTTTAATACTGCTTGTGATGATAAATCTTAAGATATCTTGAAAATATATGGCATAAGAAATCATTTAGTATGTAAGAAATACTATACATTAAATAAGTGTATTATTGAATATCCAACGTTTAATGAAATCTTTCAATTATGCATTAAAGCATGAAGTAATAGACGAACCAACGGGAGATTAATTTGTTAAAAATAATATTTTCATAGTTGAAAAAATGTTTTTCTCAAGTATTTCTTATAAACAACAGTTACTATGTATTTAGACAGAAGTTCAGTTGCTTTAATTGTACGGAACGAACGGGATAAAGATAGGCTTAAACGCTAAGACAAAAATATTAATTAACGCTAAATTAAATGTATTAATTATAAAAACCATCTCGATTTACACAAAAATTCCAACATGTAAAAACATATTTAACGTAAAAATTATTCTAACAAAATTTTCGTTGATACTTATTTTTCGTGAAAATGAATGATTTCATGTTATTATTGGTTTCGATATTCCACTGCATATTTCAAGAGTTTCGTTAAAGAGCTTAAGAGTCCAGTCTATTGATTGGAGATACGAAGCATGGAAATCATGAATTGCTTGAATTTAATAAAAGTTTTATTGAAATGCAGTAGAAACATTTTGCCATCAGCTAACAATTCATTGCAGTGGACCCTCAAAAGTAATAATAAAAAATTAATGGCTGACTCGTATAGGTCTGATTTAGCATATTCCGCTTGGGTCCGAAACAACTCATTCCTTCATATCTTCATTAGAGTAGACTTTCATTAAATGAACGTTCTCGAGAACGTAGAAAAAGGCAATTTTAAGAAAACAAGAGTGCCCACATTTCGACAGTTCTTTATCAGAATTCATAATCTTTATTTGTTTCCAAGTATTTACGTTTGTGTAAAAATTTTATGCCAAATGCGTATAACAGTATTTTCATGCTCTACGACGAGCCAGACCCTTGTTAGTCAGTCGACAGAGCTCCTAGAAAGTTATATATAAGAAATTGAACAAATATTGTGGTCTTGGATAACATTTTTCAAAAACTTCCGTCACATCTTATATATTACAAATAACACCTGCATCTTTTCCATAGAATTGATTTCACTCCTAACAGACAAATAATATTAAGGAAAAAGAACACGCCATCAAGAGATTTGCCTTCGTATGAATCTTTAATTTAGAGTTCATATCAAAACAACAACAAAAAATGTAATTTTGTTAAACTTTACCCATTTTTAAATGATTTCCACATTTCCCAGCTATAATTCTTCGGAAAACACACTCTACGGTGTTGAAAATTTCTGCATAATTCTAATTTATAATATTTACAGTTTATGTAATTTTATGCATATATATTAATTATTAATCAATATGTATAGTCGGGTCGAGTCGAGTTTAATGTCTTTTTTTGATAGTTCGTAAGCAATGCAATCTTTAGTAAACCACATGTCATAGTCCATATAATGACGTAATTAACAAAATATATTTATTCCAAAACCATGCGTATGCAGACTGTGTAGCATACATTTTATAGAGTAACACGTGTACCTTAATAGAGACTTCATTGTTTTTGATCTGTCAAAAAATTACATCCAATTCGTGGATCCACTATATATTTGGGGTAATAATTGATATGGATAATTTAGCTGATGCATCTTCTATGTAATCATGTGGTTACTGAATAATTTATCAAGATCTTTGAAAGTGTACATAATTTGTTAGATATGCCAAGGTAATGAATCATCAAATTGGTAGCAAACACATAATTGAATTATTTACTTTTCCTTGTATATAAGAAAATATCTATGTATGCGATAGAAATTGTACTCATTGGATCTGTTTAAATATTGTAGCACACTCAGCATATAATAGTATGTAATGTCATGTATATTGGTTATTAATCATTCGCAAATAGAGAATACAAATATTCTACCCTTTCTTTCGGTTCGATAACATTAAACGAGATTTCAAAAAGGATAAAAATGTAATTACTTTGTAAGACTGATAGAAAAATAGTGAAAGTTGACAAAAGTAGTTTTCATTTGTTATTGCGAATGTGTCAACGGTGTCAACCGAGCGGTAACCAAATTTCTAATATTGAGACGTAAAATACCATAAATGTCAATAGCAACGCCCAAACTAATTGTTTTAAGTTTCTAGTCTACTGGTTAGATCCATTACTTATAATTTAAACAATATTCGCATTACATAATTAGATTTACATTTAAGGAGTATATATATACATATATAATAAATTATCTCAGATTTTAAAACCTGAGATTTATTAACTTTTTGCTAACCAAATCTCATTTTTTTGTTTATAGCCGGACAATATTCATCTCGATTCGTTTCTCTTTTAACTTCTTATAATTTTTTAATTCTCGAACTTCCGAATATTTTCAACATAATGCGTTATTGTCTGCAATTCCCTTGTCTTACTTTTTGTCACATTCATGGTCACGTATTGTGGCATAAGGCAATTTTATCACAATTTGTGACTGATGGATTTCATATTACCATTTGGTCCCATTCTAGTTCGGGTTAATTAAATTTAACTCTTCCATCTAGGAGTTGGGTGGACATCGTTTCTTTGTGTTAAAAGTACAATTTGGTCTATACTAACCGCTTTTACTATATTTAAGTAATAGAAGGAATGTGGTATTAGTTTTTTCTGATTTTTCCAACATTTCGACGGTTTGTATGTTTAATAAAATGCAATATAATAACATTTATAGATAATACCAATGTATTTGATCATTGTATGTACCGCAGATAAAGAGTTTGATAAACATGAACAATGCCAAATTTGTAATATTTTATTTTGTAACATATTACATGTGTTTTTATTATGTCGGACATTCGTATAAATTAATGGATTTATCTTCCGATACAGATACTAACATATTTTTCTTTTCTGGATGATACTTCACCATCCATACCTAAAAAATCAATAAGACGTTGATCATACACACTAAAAATTTGAGTAATATTTTTGCGAACCTGGTCGGTATGGTCGTTAAAGGTGTGGAGGCATTGTCGTTGAGCTAATTCCCAAATTTTTACGGTATGATCTGAACTACTTGATGCAAATGTTTGCCCATCTGGTGAAAGCGCAACGCCAAGTACCCAGGAACCGTGACCCGACATCGTTCCGGCTACATTAGCATCTTTCCTAGATAGGTAAAAAAACGTACTCTGTTTGATCTTATGGCACAGAATAACCTAAAGAGATTATAGTTACGAAGCTTATTTTTAGGATATTTTCAACTCTTTTGGTACACTGGGGTCGAAGTGGAAAACAAAACTAATGTGGTCGAAGCACCGATGATAATTATTCCCGAATTACGGAAGCATCTCAACACTACGGAATAGCTTTCCACGGAAAACTGTACGCGAAAAACTCTAACCGTCGGAAAATGAGCACTAAAAGTAAAAATTTATTAATTAAAAGCAAAATATTTTGTATAATAATTCTAAACAATAATGGGATACAATGACAGATATTTGTCTATATTACTACTGATCTTCATGATGGTTTCGTTGAATATCGTCGACCAGAGAGAGAGTTTGACACAATAATGTAATGCCGAGATAGGTTTGTATAAGGATAAGTAAGGTTAGGATAGCTTAGAATTCCAATTATTATTTGGAATTACCGTAAGCAAATATTGTTTAATTCAATCAAATCTTCTGAAAGCAAAACTGAGATAACTCATCCAAACGTATAAGAATATTTGCAACCACGCAAATTAAAGCTTGAGAGTTGAGATCTATAGTGTAAGATTTATTTATTTAAAAAGTATCATGACGCATTGTTACTTTGAAAATAATTTAACTTTAAAGCCTGGTGTATTTCTGGAGAAACCTCTTTGAATTCAGAAAAACTCACTTATGATAATTTGATAGCTTGACAATTTATACATAGGCGTATTTTGAATCTCTTAATCCGAATCTGAAGGGGCAATTTCAAAATTCAAATTGGCCGAGTCTATACTGAGATCCAAAGTTCCACCATTTTTTGACTGTCATAAAATCTATTAACCCTTTAAAGGCTATATTTTCCTCGCATACAATGTATTTGAAATTCAGTACTCGGGGGATTTCGGAGTCGCTGAATGCGAATCCGAGCTCAACATTCAAAAATTCAAAATTGCGGATCCAATATGGCGGACAAAAGTGCAAAAAGTACAGTTTTTCAAAGTGAAGCTCTGCCCTGGGAGGGGGGTTGGGTGGTTACCGATAACGAATGTGCGATCGATACTCAGAAATTCAAAATGGTGAATTTAATATGACGGGCTTAAATTTAAAAAGTAGTTTCAATTTGTATTGAGTATCCCTAAGTATCAAGAGAGTCCTCGTTGAAATGAAAACCGTTAAGAAACTTGCAGCCGTGGCGTTTTGCTAAGAAAGGTTAATTTAGGTCCGCCATATTGGATCAGTTTCTTTTTAATTTAAAAATTTAATCGATCTAATGTGTAGTCCGTGTTCTGAATTTTACAACAGATATACAGGGTGTCTCACGGAAAGTGCACACGTCGATTATTTCCATTATTAATAAAGATACGGGGAAAAGTTTCAGAGAAATGTTGGATGGTTTCAAGGGGGTCGATTTTTCATCTAAATGATTTTTTTTTTCATTTGATTTCGAGATATAGCACATTATATGTTTTTTTTTTTTTTTTTTAATGGAAAATCATTTTCTGTTGGTATAAGAAAATGTAGCGCATTTTTTCTTAACATTTTAAGACCTTACAAACTAAAATGCATCCAACCATTTCCAAATTATTGAGAAGTAAATTTATTGAACAATCTTCGGTTGGAGTGTCGGTTGAGCATTTAGGGTTCGCGCGCTTAATTTCGCAACCGAAGATTGTTCAATAAATTCACTTCTCGATAACTTGAAAATGGTTGGACAGACAGTTTGCAAAATCTTAAAATGTTAACAAAAAAAAAAAAAAATGCTCTAAATTTTCTTATACCAAAAGAAAATGATGTTCTATTTTAAAACAGAAACACGTTACGTGCTGTATCTCGAAATAAAATGAATATAAAAAAATTCATTTAGATGAAAAATCGATCCCCACAAAACCATACAACTTTTGTCTAAAACTTTTTCCCGTATCTTCAATAGTAACGAAAATAATCCAGGCGTGCACTTCAGTGGATACCCTGAATACTTTCTATCGTTTTATTTTTATAAATAAAACTGGTGAAAATAATAATTAGGATAAAGAATTATCCAATTAACAATATATTATCGTATTCATAATAGAATAAAGAATTTAGATATAATCTATTTAGATGTATTAAAAATGTTAATGTGAAGAATTTTTCACAGAAATAGAAAAGGCGTCCATGATGAATCGGTACATCTGAAATTACTTGATTCTTTTTAAATATTATTCTCGATTTGCCATTGTTTAATAGCATATTTATCCACCTTGTTTACCATAATTGAAACATTAAAGTACTTATATTTTAAAAAGATAATGAAAAATATGCAAAAAGAATTGTGTAAGATATTTTTTGCTTGTGACCTCGTCACGCTGTATATGTGTGTCATAATTCTGTATATTACAACTGAGTCGTAACCATAATTACAAAAGAAATTCGGCTCCTTTATGTTCAATGTTTGAGGTGTAATAAAATTTTGTCACGATCAAAAAGTTCCTTAAAATTAACAACTTACACGTCATATAATTTCATATGTCCATCGTCGGATGCCGTGAGAAGTAATTGTGAATCAGGTGAAAAACATAACGATCTAATTGGCATCGCATGACCTATAAAAATGAAAGTCTTGACAGAAATGTTCACGTAAGAATGTAGTAACTGTATATGAGTGATTCCATCAGACTTTACCCACCCAAAAATTAATACTCCTTAAAAGTTTTACAATTTTACCGTGTGTTAAGCCCGATAGTATTTTATTTGCTGCGTTATGTGGATTCGGTCGTTTTTATTTTGAACACAGATATCTCGGAGTCGATGCATCGTATCAAAAATTATAAAAAATGAAAGTTTTATCTTTTAGCATCTACAATAAAAAAATATTTAAAAGATTTTTTGAGTAATCTAAACCTGTTTTCAGAAAAAGAAGAAATACACAAAATGTTTTTTCCTGATCAAAGCCCCATTGATATCGGTGTTACAGAATTTTGTTAATATTCTGTAGACAGAATATGAATTTTGTGCACAATTACAAATTGGTACATCCGGCCGTTTTTGAGTCACAATTTTTTTTTAATTTATAAGAATACTAATTTTCGTTAAAAATCTTAAACAAAAATAAAAAAAATAAATTCTAATAAATAAAAAAAAAAGTAATCCGGGCTTTAAGCTTATAACCCTAAAGACAACCTCAACCCTGGAAAATACACAGAGATAATTTAATCAGAAAAAATGTCCGGATGTCTCAATTTATAATTGTGCACAAAATTTATATTCTGTCTACAGAATATTTAAAAAAATTCCGTAACACCGATATCGATGGGACTTTGTTCAGGGGAAAAAAAAACATTTTGTATATTTCTCTTTTTTTTGAAAATAGGTTTAGATTACTCAAACAATTTTAACAATATTTTTTATTGTAGATACTAAAAAAAACAAAACTTTCATTTTTTATCATTTTTGATACGATGCACCGTCTCCGGGATATCTGTATTCAAAATAAAAACGACCGAATCTACGTAGCAAGGCAAATAAAATACTATCGGTCTTAATACACAGTAAAATTATTGTACTTGGATACCCCCTGATGTGTATAAAACTTTTAAAACATATGTATATTAATTTTTGGGTGGCTAAAGTCTGATGGAATTGCTCGCATGTATATGGGTCATTCCAAACCAAATCACCTAATTTGAAAAATCATATTTTTTTACTTAGCTGAATTTTTGACATCTTCTTGTATGTATCAAAAGACGCTTACTTTTAAATATTTAGCCCTTCATAACTCCTAATCAATTCATCATAACCTAAAAGTTATTGGCGTCATTTCAAAAATATGAAAAGATCAAATTTTTATTTATTCAATTTTAAACTCAAATTTTGAGTTTTTTTTTGAAGAGCGACATTTCTTATTCTTTTGAAAAATATATGTCGGCGGATGGGGTTGTCAGCGGATGGGGTCGACAACCTTGGGACCATATTATTACGGGTCACGACTTGTTGTGCTTTCTGTTGTTTAAAAAGAAAAGGATAAGCAAATCAGGGAGCAGCGGGGGTGTCCGCTCCCCTCTCGCCCGGGAAGGAGCTTTTGCGGGGCCAAGGGCTTCCGGGGGGCAGTCAAGTTTGGGACGACGCTTCGGAAGGACCGAGGGTGGTGGCTCCCTACCTTGTGTTAGAACAGTATCTATTGTGTGTGTGTGCTACTTATTTGACACCTGCAAGTCACCTACCGCCCAAGCTATCGGATCCTACGCAAGTCAGGATGGACGAGCCCCTGGACTTGCACAAGTTTCATCTTTCTCCGACATATATATGTTATACTACACTACAAAACAAAATTTTTTAAGCCTTTGTTCAAGTTGGAATTCACACATTTTTGATTTTTTAACCCACTTTTTCTTTTTTTGATGTGAAATATCTAATGGCGCGTTCCGCAGGGGACAGAATGTAAGCCGCCGTATCACATTAAAAAAAGAAAAAGTGGGTTAAAAAATCGAAGATGTTCGAATCCCATCTTGAACAAAGGCTTACAAAATTTTTTTTGTAGTGTAGTATAACATATATTTTTTTCAAAAAAATAAAAAATGTCGCTCTTAAAAAAAAAACTCAAAATTTGAGTTTAAAATTGAACAAATAAGAATTTGATCTTTTCATTTTTTTTTTTTCGAAAACTACATTTCAAGACAAAAAATGACCCCCATAACTTTTAGGTTATGATGAATTGATCAGGAGTTATGAAGGGCTAAATATTTAAAAGTAAGCGTTTTTTGGTAGATACAAGAAGATTTCAAAAATTCAGCTAAATAAAAAAATATGATTTTTCAAATTAGGTGATTTGGTATGGAATGACCCATATATATTTATTTATAATTTTACCTTCTAACGTTCGTAGTACTTTTCCATAAGCGACGTCAAATATATTAATAATTCCATCTATTGCACCGCTTGCAATGTATTTACCATCAGGACTCTGGATTAACATACAAAACATTGTATTACACAAGAAACACTTTAATTTTCCCTAAAATCATAGTTCAATTGAAATATGGTTGAGACCAGCATTGTAGTTTTCAGAAAATATTAATGTGATGGGATCCTCAGAATTAATCAGACTTTTATAATATTACATGTCTACTTTAACTTGTTTTGTGAAAGATATTAGGAAAGTGCTTAAGGGGGAAATGGGACACGCTATGTGTATGGATGAGCTGTTACACGTACGAGGCTGAGAGCGAGGAAAATTCGTACTAAAAAATCTTGCGATTGGCTATACGAAAGCAATTTCCAATGATATTGTGTAAAGTTAATAGATGTTAAACTTTCCCTGTATGCCCCCTTTTTTATTTTCATCGCCAGCTCTATGTAACAGTGTGACGAGTATTGAATAGTCCAAGTGGCACATATTAATTTTTGATATCTTTAAGTCACCTACAAGTTAACTTTTCGATTAGTCGAATGGTTGATAAACAGATGACAAAAAGAATTATTAAAAAGCTTATCTTTAAAGAGTTATCAAAAATATACTATATAATAAAAGTTATTGAAATATCATTATAAAGGATTGTCATAATAAATAAATTTGAAAGATAATTAAAAGTGGTTAATTTTATGATTAAATTTTGTCCATGTAACACCTTGTTAAGATGACATAAAAGTTATCAAAAGAATGACAAATAGCTATCTTTTCGGAATATTCCAAAAGCTATTTTTTGGGGGAAGGGGGCGATGTTAGATATTCATTTTGTAATGAAAAAAATAAATTTTTTAATACCGAAAATCTACTGTTAACATTCTCGAATGTCATTACGACATCAATAAGTTGTCATAGCGCCACTTGAGAGGGAACAATAAAAATATTGACGGGTCGCCATGACAGTGCTTTCTGTGAAGATTTTTGGATGCAAAGTTTTCCCTCTTCCAGCCTCATAAGTGCCATAATTACTAATTGCTAGTATTAAATAAATCTTTAAATATTATTTAATATATTTTTATATTTGGTTACTCTTTTAGCTGTAGGTTGATTATTGCAAAAATGGTGTCAAAATGCTTGTTCATCTTGCGGAATATAAACTCAATTCCAGCTTGGGAAAGAATCTCTGACAAAATCTTGATATTTACAATTTTCTTTTACACTTTACTCGGGTTGTTATCATTTGCTATTAACGTCCAGAATCGCCATTTGCCAGAAACGGCAGCTACCCAAGCGCCGCTTGTGTTACTGTTGCTTGCGGCAGTAGGTCGTGCTAGGTACAGTCGTACAGTTAGGCGAAATTTTCTGATGTACTGACAGCTGCCAGGGGCAACAGGAACACAAGGGGAGCAGCCCAGTTCTACACGGAATAACTCTACAGGGTTAACTCTACACCAAACACTGGGAGATTACAATTTCCGTCCCCTTGATTTGACAATTGTGTATGGTTACAAATAAATAAGTTTTAAATAATACTTTGGTTTCCAAAACACTTATTAGTCGGACAGTTGTTCTTGGTATCATCTTTGACTTAGAAAAGATTGGTCCAATAATTATTATGTTAGCATCTTTAGTTTAGAAATGTTGACAAAAATGGGGCAATTTCAAATTAGTGTTCTACATTGTTACTAATCCTAATGGTATTTTAGTTAAAAAAAAATCGTTGGCGAGCGAGTCCAACATATTATTGTAAGACTGTGATGTGATGGGCCACACCATCGCTAATCATTCGTTTAAGTTTAGCGATCAGCTGCTTTCGCTAGTGTAAATTGCAATGTAAAACATTCCATGTCACGGAAACTAAATCGGTTAGCGCAATGAGCCGCATACACTATTTTGTTCCTCCTAAAAAATACAACCATAGACACTTATCAAATCAAGCGGTTCGAGAAATCGTGATCTCCCATTACTCTCTATAGAATCCGGCAGTGTAGAATTATATTTTACTATTAACGCGTTAAGCGCCAAGCCGATTTTATGTGCTTTTCCGTTCACGCCACAATTAGCCGTCAAGCCTGAACGGAAAATCTAGCTCCGGTCCCTAGGGACCGGCATGTCGCTTAACGGATTAACTACCATGTATGTACAGTTGTCCCGTGTAGAGATGGGTGCTACTCAGCGAATATAAGCGATGTTCTGCCAAATAATAGCGATCCCTGTACAAGCATGATAATGAGAGCTCCACAAATGCCTTATTGGAAAGGCAGATTATGCAGGAAATTTCAAATATAAATTATATAAACTAAATAATTGATTAAGATAACAAAAAATAAAACACTTACGTAAGCCACACTCAAAGTAAATTTTCCACCTCTAGTATCCAATGTTTGTTCTTGTTTACCACTTTCAGTACCATATAAGTGTATTTTACCAGCATGACTCCCTGATACAATAAATTTGTCATCTGGTGAAAAAACCACTGTCCAGATATCCACAGGTCCTACTTCAATATTAGATATTTTCTCTCCAGTTGCTAAGTTCCATAACCTTAGACTAGAATCAAGGGAACTAGAAGCACATTCTGAAAATCAATTTTAGATAAAAAATTACTGAGAAGTATATGCATGTACTAATTGTAATAATATAACTTAAAAACTTTAAGTTATTGTTAACAGGAATTTTTCACTTAGCCAGTATTCATGAATTACCATGGTATCGGATATACAGAGTCTCCCAGTACAGACATTAAGAGAGAATTCAGTGTTGAGTGTGCATAAAATCACTCTTTCAGGGTTCATCTAATTCTTATTGCGAACGGTTTGTTCCCCATTTCCACAGTATTTATTAAAAGTAGTAAACTATTGCAGACTACACCATAATACATGAAGTATAAGTGTTATGGTCATACATTTCGTCTATTTTATCTGCAGTTTTTTAATTGATAAAGGTGTTGATTTATTGTACATTAAGAACATATTTTGGAGTTGTTCCCTTAGGATATTGATCAAGCAGCCAGATAAACAACAAAGACTTCTCCAACATTATAGTTCCTTTGGAGAACTTCATTATATTTTACTAAAAAATAACAATTGTCTTCATTTATTTGGATGCATGGGTGACATCTTCAAGGAAATACTGTAAAATATGATCTTAATGTATAATTAAACAATGCTTTCATCGATTGAACGACATGTCATGTCCATCACTAAACTTAGAATTTATAAGTTAAGAAATAATCTTTGAAAGTTTGCCACTTTCAACGAATACAATGGAAATGTGAAAAGGACAGTAAAGGAAGTAGGATGAACTATATAATTGATGGTAAATTGAATTGTTACTTATTCAAAAATATATCCTCTTTTTACATGTTTAAACACTATATGGCTAATACATAGAGTCGTTTGGGAGTATTACATGAAATAAAGTGATTTCATCCAAATACTATAGGAAATTCTCATTCGAATACAGTGTTTCTGAATAACCTGCTATATAATATATAAATGAATTTATAACAAGAGACGTAAAACCATATAACTTACTTGATCCATCTGAATTTATAGCTACAGATACTACGCCAAGTGAATGACCTGAAGGTTTGTATTTCAATTTTAAATTTGAATCTTTCTGCTCCCATACTTTAACAGAATCATCTACTGAACCAGTCACTATGTACTCAACTGATTCTCTTTGACCAGAATGTATAGAATCTCTGTAAATACGATGTTATTGTTAATAATAATATATAATAAATAATGATTTGTATACGTTATATTTTTTCAACCTAGAGTCCTCATTATTGGGTTCAGAATTTTTCTGTTCTTTTAGACAGCCCCATGCACATGTCCAAATGCTGTCTTCATGAGCATTTTCAGTTTTATGTACTAAGGAGTACTGAAACAATAATAAAATATGTATAAAACGTAAAAAATTAATACAAACTCGAAAATACCGGCCTTCTTTCACATTAACGAAAAATCTGCTCCAATAATCTTAATCAATATGAGAAAAGCTTACCATCCTAATAAAATTAAAAAAAATATCAGTCGATATATTTCGATAGGATATCTTTATTATTTGCAGATGGCTAGAAGTATTATTCACATTACACTGCATTACACACATTACACGCCATGTTTAGATTTTCTTAAACTAGTTACATTCACACAACGCTGCATCCTGCCCACAGACCACTTATTGGAGACACGGTGGCACTCCCATGCTATAGACTGTTAGCACGAGCAGCAACGCCATCTTATGGGTAGGTTATATCACTAACGCGATATACAGGGTGTTCGTTATGAAACGCACTGTAGTAACACCGTTACATTCCTTGTCGAATTCTGAAGAATACGTGTATTTTCATTTTTTATTTCATATATCAAATTTTCAAAATAATCGAGGTTGAAGTTGCGGTAATGCGACCAATCAGAACGCGTTTAAACGGAGCGTAAATCACGTATCTAGTGTTATTGGCCTAGTATGAGCAGACCTTGCGGGCTGGCTCGTGACATCATCTACGTTCCGTTTAAACGCGTTCTGATTGGTCGCATTACCGCAACTTCACTACGATTATTTCGAAATTTTGATATATGAAATAAAAAATGAAAATACACGTATTCTTCAGAATTCGACAAGGAATGCA
>JARPRH010000325.1:46756-57252 GCA_031763665.1 Calameuta haemorrhoidalis
CCCCCCCCCAGTGCCGAGTGGAAAATGGCTGCGACTGTAGCTTACATGGAAACGTAGAGCCAGTGCGGTGGTAGGTCGGGGGGAGGGGGAGGAGGAGGGAAGAGGGAGGCCAAGTGGTTCGTCGAGAGAGAGAGAGATTTATTTGTGTATTTTCACGGCGGAACCTGGTGGAACGGACGACGTAGGCGAAGAGTGCGTGAAGACGAGGGTGAACACCAACGGGTTGAACGTCCGCGGCGTCGAATATAAATAGCGTCCCGACGCCCCTCTTATTCTTCTTCTGTCACTTGTTTTACGGGCACACATAGACGCATCCCTTATACCTTGAAGATGGTGAACCTTAATTTTTTTTTGGACAAATTCATTCGCTATTAGCCGATTCTGACGTTTGTTAATTGATTTTGGAAATTTTTGCATTCGCTTGTACAGTGTGTCATTTCGTTATACAGTCTGTGAGTAAATTTGTCATTTGGATCACTTGATGGATTCACGTGAAAGGTTTGGGGGATGAAAATGAAAGTTATTAGAGAGAAAATTATTTTTTATGAAATTTAAAAAAAATGTTCTCTTGCCTCTCTCTCTCTCTCTACCCAACTTAATTCTTTAGCTTGCCAGTAACGCGGATAAAGAAAGGTGAAATTAGATTTCCGCATGAGGTCGACGCACTGACTAGTGAAAAATAAAACCAACCGAAACTCAATCCCTTGCACGTAGGGAGGAGACCTGACGAGATAAAGAGGGAAGGAGAGAGACGAGTTCAAGAGGAGGTGATCATCCCAGAGAGAGAGAGAGAGAGAGAGAGAGAGAGAGAGAGAGAAAGGAGACGAGAACTGTGGCCGAGAAAGTGAAAGAGGTTACAGAGTACGTAAGGATGAGAGGCTTGGAGGAATGAAAGACGATAGAGTAAAGGTGGACTGAAAGAGAAAGAGAGAAAGAGAGAGAGAAGGATGTGGAAGTGGGGAGCCAAAGAGAGATAGAAGAGGGGAAACCGACCATCATCCACGGCCGTAATTAGAATCCACTTCGTAGAAATGGCTCGGAGAAGAATCAGTCGTTCATCCACCTCTAGGTATCTCATTCTCTTTCAGCAGCATCACCCACCGCTCTGAACCAGGATCACACGTGGCACAGGACACCAGTAGGTTTCGGGCTTAGAGCATCGCGACGCCGTGAAAATGACAATAGAAAATCGGGCAACCGCTACTGCACTGTGTAAGTTATCGTCTAAGACGCTTATACAGGTGGCTCATGTAAATATACCGTGATAAGATAGATAAACCTTATCAGGTATCGGATTGCGAAGAGATGGGCACAGTCGTAGGAGAATATGTCGCCAATCACCATGGCGATATGGACCCCTCTAATTAATGCATCGTCGCGTCCGCAAGGTGTGAGATGTCGGTTGGATACTTGGAAGGAGGGTCCAGGGGGAGGCGAAGGTGGGGGAGGAGGGGGTGATGAAGAAACAGCGTCAACTCTTGGACCGAAGCCAAGGAGCCAGGTCGTTAAGTCTAAGAGGGCTTTCCAAAGGTTGCGCTGAGGAAGCTGGACAAGATGATGATAAAAAAAAAGAGGGCAAACTGGAGGAAAAATTTAAAGAAATGGACCAATCTGTAGGACATAGAATCATTGGCCATTAAGAATTGCATCCATATTTCCTATATGGGATATTAGGTTGAAAGAATTGATCAATTTTTAAGTAGAATTCGACGCAAGTTAACACGCAGCATCCTTTGATCCTTGATAAATCTTCGAATAATCTTGTAAGCGTCGTTTTCCTCTGAATTTTCTATTGGCGGTAAACTGAGAACCCCTGCAGTTTTAAAGATACAAGAGAGAAAGAGAAAGAGGGAGAGAGAGAGAGAACAGTGTTAGGTAGGTACTACAGTGGAGTTCAAATGTCACCCGGTGACTCATCCGCAAGAGGCCAAGTACCAATACGTAGGAGCGCCGGATTTAAGCAGGCCTAAGAGAAGGGAGAGAGTGACAAGAATAAGGCCTAACAGTACCAAGAGGACGCTGCGAAGATCAGTTACCAAGAAAAGCCCGGCGAATAAAAAAAAAAAGAAAGTAAATCAATATTCTTCGATCTTCCTTTCCTAACGATCGCCTCGAAGATGCCGGAGGAGCACAGCATCCACGGAGCTACCCACGTGTATCTTCTCCCGTCTCCACCCCCACCGCATCCCGACTATAGCAATAAACGTAATAGCCGGAGACGAAGAGGAATGACGCATCGCGTCGATTTCTCCCAGGACGAGTCGCGCTCGCGTCTTCCTCAAAGAAGAGGAAATTTCTCTCGGGCAGCAGCAGCAGCCGGTTTACGCGCCTCTCCTCTCGCTATCTGCTTTCGACAATGACGAATCGCCAGGTTTTCACTTCCCTGCTCGTCCACCGAAACACCTCATACACCAATATACATATATACATGCATCTGCCAATGTCTGATCATGTACGGTCCATACCTACTGGGATACCAATAAAGTCCAGTATATAGTCTAACTGACACAGTAAACAATTTTTACACATACGATACCGCATACAACCACCGGCTCAAAGTATTTGTAGAAAAAAAAAAAGAATATTAATACTTTACAAGTTACACATTAGTATACAGTATTAGCGCATATGTGATATTCTTTGCGACAGTCGCATATATTACATGTGTATATATATATATATACACATATATATACACACACACGAGAGTCCAGGGTCCGTCTGGTGTCGAACAAGCTGGTTTCCAGGTAAAGGGCCCCACACGCTCGCTGCGTTGCCAGTTTACCTCTATACTCCCTTCCTCCGCGCGTCGGCTGGACGTCGTCGTCGCGGCGGCCTCCCCCCACCCTCGCCCCTCACTTCACTTCTAACGGATGTTGTAAAATAACTCCTGGTTCCGCTCGCCATCATTTTCCCTCTATGCACCAACCTCCTACCACCACCACCACCACCACCGCCACCACACACCTCCCGACCCGTTCACTTAGCTACCTCCTTTTCCCTGCAGCATCGTGCAATTACACACAACCCGTCCACCTTATGTATTTTACATGCACTCCTTCGAGCACACCTACATATATACGCACTTCTGCGTCATGGATCGAGAAGACCTTTCATATTTGCTATACTCTGGCATACAGGTAAAGGCGATACGCGAGGAGAGAGAAAATTTGGCAAAAATCACCACCCGATTGTCAGATCAGCGTCCAATGATGGTAAAAAATCAATATTTTGGTAATACTCGTAGGTTGGGTGTAAACTGTGTTTTGTATTTTAATACATATACATATATTTGTATGTATGTATAGGAATTCGATGACCGTGTAAGGATTTAGGAGCTTCTCATTGAATTTATGACGAACCGGGCTGCCGCGTCTTTCGCGCTAGATCGGATAAGGAAGGCGAATCCGATTTAACCATGGAGCGAGAAAGCGTGTTCGATTGGATGCTGTGGAAAATCTAGGGTTCACCTATAGATACGTACTGTACTGTACGACTGTATAGATATAAGAGCCGTGGTAGATTTATCCGGGGTTACCCTGTATATCTATACGGCGCAACCTGTTTGAATGTCATACGGGTCCTGGAAGATTTTCCTATAATCGTATGTCACCGCGTGGTCCAGAGACTGGAATCGGATGATCTCGATCGAAGAATCGACGGAGACGAACATTGCGATCGAGACTATAATTAAGATACCAAATATACAGTGTGCATAGACAACGGTACACTGTATACGTAACAATACGTAACAATACGTAACAATTCTTTTTATTAAATCCGCATAAGATGAGTTATTAATTATCAAAAATCATTTAACAGCCAAAAATTAATTATAATAACAATGATCGGTACTCGTGACTGATTAACGACGATTCATCGACAAATCTGACATATTCGTACAACCACGTGGTCTCGCATCTTACGCACGTGACCAAGTAAGATATCGATCGGCTACTTCGATCAGGGTACGAGATCAAAAATTTGTATACCGAGCATCCAAATCCTCTCGGGCAACTATACTACCCTCTCCATCGATAACTTGTGGCTCGTACTGTACACGTATGACGTCACTAGCATTCGCCATAAGACACAGCACACGTTTTCTCTTTACCTCTTTACCATACTTTTGCCTAGGTCTGTACTGCTTCCTCCCTCCCTCTCTTTCTCTCTCGCAACCCCAGTTAAACTTGGCGCTCTTTTAGTCCCCACCCGTAAAATCCCCTAGGACGTGATTCGAGCCTAGGGATTATTCGCACGCGCAAAGTCAAACCATCCACCGCCGGCGAACACGCACAGCCCGTTAAAGACGGGTTCACAGCTGTGCGAATCTACAGTTACGTTTATTGCCCGTCGCTCGTTTACGGTCGTTGCCGATCATTATAATTTTTCAGAGTGTAATATCCATCCTATACCCCACACTATACCTATACACCATACACTCCCATACAATTAACCCACCATTAATACCAAGCAATGGAAGAAGCCTATGAGACGGGTGTGTCAACATTGTCCGCGAATTCCATGCCGGATCGATTGTCCCTTGCACGTACGTGATACTATACGCATATGCATAGTCGCATAAATAAACTCATGTAAACGCGCCACTTAAGTAGTGAGGGACATGAAAATTACGTACGTAGTCGGACAAGACGCAGGGATGTCGCACTTACGGTATAAGATGATGCGAGGGGTCATCGTTAAAAGTGAATGAGAACAGTGATTGGAGGGATTCGCTATTACATTTCTCCTCCATCCGCCCCACCCCCCTCCCTCCCTCCACCACTCCTCTCGTATCAAACGCCTGTCCCATTTCTCCATATGAAATAACTCTCTATGGTTGCTGTGCATACGAATAATAATAACAACAATGAGAATTCACATAACCTAACCTCTCTTTCCTACAGCGGCGAATGATCGTCGCTCGTGAATCAGACAACGACGCCGTACAATTATTATTAACGATATTGCCAAGTAGGTTCGACGCGACGGCCCCCGCGGATATTAAGCTCCCTGTAGGCGACGCCCACGCCTCTAACGATTCCTTTGTAAACGAGACTTTTACTTTGCGCCTTATTATTATTATCGAAGGGACCGCGTCATAGTCTATGACCGTAAGTACCGCGGAGCCGCACGCGTGCCAACCGCTGCAGCCGGAGACTAAGAGATTTTTCTTCGACATAGTCGACGCGCTGTATGTATAACCCGCCGAAAGAAATTCCCTAGGATTCGGCAATATGTCGGTCACGTGGTAAGGACGATGAGGCGGATTTTCGCATACGTAGAAATTAATTAACGATAATGATAAGACTGTTAGGCCAATTTATGCGGATCTTCAATGATACCAATAGGAAGGTGGACCCAAGATACGTTCATACGGGGACGAAAAGATTTTTGGACCGTTCTGAGAAAATAAGCAAATCCTGGAAGCTGCTCTGGACCGAAAACTAAAATCCAGCTAGGCGAACGCGGTGCAAATCGCAAAGTGGAGCGGGGTCCTTCGGCCATTATGGGGTTACGAAGGAGCGTTTACGGGCTGCAGAGCCAAGGAAGAAAGGTCCCTGGGACCTTATTATTATGCCACCCGTTATTAAACCAAGCATAGCCATTATGCGGGACTTTTTGTCTCTAAATAAATGCCGCTAATTCGTCTTAATGCACGACATCCGGTGCACCGATATATATATGTATGGCGCACGTGTATAGCCAGGCCGATTCTTCGAACTGTTCGATGCGAAAGCGGTACGAAAATTCATTGGCTAGGAATTTTAGGAAATAAAAAAACGGCAAAAAAAGATCTGCAAATTGCTACTGGTTTTCATTCTTAAATTCTCTCATTTTATTATATGACATTTCCACGTGGATCGTTACCCTACCCCGTCTGCCCATATAACTTTCAACGTAATCAAGATCCGAACCGTGTAATAAGTATATACGTATGGATAAGAAAAAAATTAAGGCGAGTTTTCAATTTTTATTTTCCACGTGGTAATAACCAAGCATTACCGTCGTCGGTTGGTCCGACGTGCGAATCGCCAGAGCGAACATCCGCGAAGGCATCGCGTTACGCAGTTCAAGGGGAGTTTTCAGGAAAACGACGTAACTAGAGCAGCGCGCGTTGATAGACGAAGGAAGTACATTAAAACTCGCTTATAATGACATCGAAGGGAAATGACAAATACGTCATAAAAAGCATAATATTAGAAAATTAAAAACTTTGTATTTTTGTGAGGTATTTAGTTTAAAACAAAATGTATATATCTATAGAACTTTTAACATTTTTTTAACTTAATAAAAAAAGAAACACACGAACTGGCTAAACATAGAAACACACCGGACGTCGCTGACGCAGGGGAACCGGACATAATTTCTTAAAAATAGGTCATAATAAGCGACATGTCACTATAAGCGAAGTCATTATATCTGAACTTTTGTTTCATAAAAGTTTATATGAAAACCAAACTTCGCACTGGAATTATGTCATATTAAGCGGTTGGTAAATATAGGCGGAGTCATGGTAAACGGATTATTCTGTAATTCAAAAAAAAAATTTCACACATACTCGACCTCAATCAAAGTACAGCCAACGTCTGGCCAGTAACCGGACGTATCCACTAGTTGGCCGCACTGCCGCTTATCCACTTCTCGATTTTACCTATTTGTCGCATATGATATCAACAGGTCGGCGCCGACCTCAATGGACGGATAGCGTCGCGTAACCCTATCCCTTTTTTACTAGTCAATCGAGCGCCAACCAAAGATCCAAACGAGCGTCCAGCCACGCAATTGTTTTTCATCTTCGTAATTTCTTCTTCCCATTACCCATAGCCGCCCTCTTTACTACCCCCCTTTGATCCTCCCCAAAGATCTTTTACAGCCTCGCGACCGTCCGCGTCAAAGTGCATCCGAAGTTCGCGCATTTATAAACGAGTACGATCCGGGCGCGCACTTCCCAAGCAAGTTCGTCGCGCGCGACGAGATGGATCGTTAGTTACGTTTTGAAGATCGATACAAAAACCAATCATGCCGATAAGTCACCGAGGACTCGCCCAACGTCAATAAACAATATGTTGATGAAGAATCGTAAACGAGGACTGCGTCGACGTATCGAGTACAGTCAAGTAAAAGAAGCAAGAAGCAACGATAACGAAGTCGACTATACGCACGGCCAATGAATACGGGAAGGGATAAACTAAACTGGGTTACTGTACTTTTATCCCGTATATAAAACCAGGCGAATGTATCTGCGGCCATTGCTATTTGCGTCAGACTGCAACGTTTGTAATATATATATATATATATATATATATATGTATGCATGTATACATCAACTTGCTGGACAATGATAGATCAATGCGACACGCTCGGATTAATGGGCGCGTATACATACGTAGGAACGACAGTGCGATATACTGCCTGTGTGCTAAGGCTGTTCGATCGGGTTAGGTTAGTTTAGGGTTAGCATATATATATATATATATATATACTATATGCCATAAACAGAAAAAAATCTCAACGGACGGAGACTTCCGGTATCCGTAGCAGCTGCATTCGGAACTCGTAACCCGGAGATTCGGCAGATCCGGATGCGTAAAGTGCACATGAGTGAAACAGGTCGAAGACCACGAGTGTGACTCGAGAATGTTAAAAATTGGCAAAGCCGAACATCAATCGAGCATATGACACTCGTGTGAACGGAGCCTTAGCTTCTTTTAGAAATTTTCTGCCTCGCGCGCCCAATATAGGTATACACGTGATTAAAAATCCTTGATTTACATCCCGGAAAATATCGGCTAGGTCACGTGTGACTCCAGACTGATAAGCCTTAGTGGCTTAATGATCCGACGCATCAATTAGGTATCGTCATTAGCGTTCAACGTGGATACGAGACACGTGCGAGTGATAAGATCCTTGGGTGACGCTGGATTAGTTCAAAATGTGCAAAAAATGTCGAAAACACTGTACAATGCTAAATAGAGGGTAAACAAATTTGATAATCGTGAAACGGTGGGAAGTGAAAAAAAATTTGTACAGATTCACCGAAAATCCTTTGGGAAAAAATGACGGAAAACCAGTGAACAATTTCGCAGTATCGCTTAGCCCCCCCGAACCTCCCCTCCGCGACCCAAGAATCAACCCGAAGCTTTCGCGTATCCAAAAAGCAAATAAACCCCAAACACAAGTGAGATCAACGTCGACGCTTTGACGCTGGCGCAGCGTCGACGCAGACGGCTTGCAGGATGCATACGAACGACCCCCCGTTGCAATATATTACGTCGAGGACGTCTCGTGCAATTTACGTACGATTATGCAGATGCGGATGCCTGAAATGTGCCTACGCGTTTGAGTGCTGGGTGGGCAAAGTAGAGTACCTGACTTACCTACAGAGCCGAGTTAGTCTCCACCGATACAATAGCAACTGTATTAACTGTACACATATATACAAAAATACCCAGAATCCACTACCTGAGGCGACATAACCTAACTTCTGGGTATCGAATACACCGGCGTACCTGAATTAGGTTCAAGAATCGTCTCCCAAGAAGCGACGCTAGCGACACAAAAGTTAAGGTCGGTTCGAATAACAACATTGCGTAATTCTAGGAACTCCTGCGGTACGTAGGATCGATCCGATCCGACGCCTGTGCCGTCCGTCCTCGCGTATGGAAGACGCTCCGCGTGAAAGACGCGACGGTTCGGTCTCGGCGCACCCGGCAATAATTATCGGTCGTGACAGCCGTCGGGGACTGGAAAGCGGAAGCCGTAAATTAAGCCAGAGCGCGAAACCCGTTTCTTCGCTAGATTCTATTAATATATTCCGCGGTTCGGTGGCTTCGAGTTTTCGAAGTGTTAAAAGGAAAAAGGCGAGGGGAACCCGCGGGCAGCCATCAAAATTATTCACTCGGAAGACACGAAACTGGTTGGTGAAAAGTCGAAATACTGAGAAATATTAGGAGATTGAGATTTCGGGAAAAAAAGAATTCGTCCGTGATAAACATTTACGAGGGATCCACGTGGGTCGGGTGGATGCTGGACAATTATGTAAATCCTGTGTAAATGGACCCGTAATGACGATGCTACGGTTCGTTACGTCCCGACATGCAAATGACAGGCGCGTCACTTCCGGCAAGGACGATTCGTCCTTCGCATAGAACGCGAAACGCCGAAGACGGAAGTTCCTTAGCAACGTATGAAACCCGGAGTTGCCAACGACGGAAGCGCAACGTAATTTTCAAAAGTAAAAAAAAATTAACCACAGGACAGCCTCGTACCTTTATTACGGCTCTTTGTGACACGGTTAAGCGGTTTCTATAATCGGGGAGAAAAAGAAAAAAAATCTTACAAGCCTTTAAAGCGTTCCTGACATGGTCCCCACATCCTGTAAGACGTACGGTCGTTTTATTAAGAAAAAAAAATTCCCTAGACATAATGAGAGTAGCTGACCATACGGAGTAAAGTTATACAACGACAGGTGGACTCGATAAAATTTCGAAAAATTGATTTAAAAAATCAGCAAATTATTTATTTTGATCCATCGGATCCAACCTGCGATAACCGTGCACGCTGTGGGGGGATGATATGACGCAAGTCCTTTGTATATAGATATACTGTCAAGAGCAACCCCCTCCCTCCCTAGGCTTATTCCACGCAACTGCATAGGGATGTAAATTCACGTGCACTTAGATATACTAAATTACGATGATTTTCATTAGGGGTGATTATTCTGGCCTGGCTGAACAGGCACGCACTCCGGCCACTGTATGCATACAGGGTGTTTCATTATTTGTAAACCATTTTATTTTCTCGTTCATCCCCCCAGAGGATCAATTTAGCCACAACTTCTAGGGGGATGATATGGACCCCGAGGGATGATGATGGTCTCTCGAGAATCTCCCTCTGCGTAACGTTATACCTCAGCACCTACAGCTACTAACCCCGATCCAGGATCCTACGGTCCACCCCAATAAAGATCCACCCCTCGGTACTACCCCCTCCGGTTTACTGTACGCTTGGCAGTACGCGATAGCAAAAAAATTTTAATTTTCGCGACAATTTTCAAATTTGAGTTATCGTCCTGCCTGTGAAAAACAATAATAATTCTTATCAGCGAAATCTATGACAAGTGCAGGGAAGAAACACGTGCGGCGGACAATTGTGAAATTATTCGTAACTTAAGTAACCCAATCGACGCAGCCAATCGAGTGACTTTACGTTGCCGTTTATATACCTATATATACCGACCGTTTCGTTTCGCCAGCGACAAGCCGCAAGTCGCGTTCACACGTTCGCGACACCGCGGTTTCGTACAGACGGTAGGTAGTTCGGTATAGATTACCACTTTGTATTGTGACGACGGGTTGTGCAAAATCGCGATACGTGTGGACGTCCATTTATATGTAGACATGTCGACGATATATATATATATATGTATATCAAGACTCGTATCGAGGTCGACCGGTTCTCCAGCAGCCGTCAGGCCATTACGGGGACATTGC
>JARPRH010000325.1:66058-78535 GCA_031763665.1 Calameuta haemorrhoidalis
CGAAAGTGAATGAACAAAAGCGAATAACGGAAGCGGTTGATGGTTTTGGATTGGCAAGAAACCAGAAACCGCGACGCGCGCCAGTGGATGTGTATGTGAGGAATTCTTATGTCGTACGTACGTACACACGACACGTGTATCGCTATATAGACGTATTAACACACGATAACTAATTTACACGTAACATGCGAAAGTTACGTAGGATTCGTATGTATCGCTTGTCATAAAAAGAATTCGCATTGACCCTACGGGAACAGGAAAATGACTGTGAGCAAGGATTGGGTCTGAATGTGGCTAACCGCAAGAGTGCAGGAAGTGGAGGATATGACTGAAGTCAATTAGCGTTAGCTGGTCGGATTTGTCATGTGACACCAGGAAGTCCCCTGGACCACCTTAGAAAAGATTCAAGCTGAGCTCATCCCCCGCATAAAAATTCCCACGTAGTGACGCGCGTCATAGAAACCGACGACAACAATGGGTCCCACTGGTCGATAAGAGTAATAATTGTTCGCCAGTACAAATTCGCGACTGATTTGCGAAAATTCAAAAATTTCGCCAATGGCGCTTGCTCGTCCCACCCTTGATTTCCGGTGGAGTCCCAATGGCGTAGAAACGTTGAAATGGATGTGCCATCCCCTATATAGTCAGTACCGACACCACCCTTAGTTTGATGAGGGTCCTTGGGGGGAGGGGAGTCGTACCGCTTATTGCGAAGACCACGAGTTTATTGCAAACGACCAAATCCCTAGGTTCAGGGGCGTATATGATGATACGTGACAGGGGGTGACAACATGGGGGCCTTGAAAAAAAAATCAAATAATGAAAACAAAGAAATTAAAACCCAGTTAAAAAGAAAGCCTCAAAAATTTTAAGTCGCAACTTTTTTTCAGAAATACAACAAAACCCACGATACCTGGTGACTTCCCGGTGTCAGAACCAGGGGCGGAAAATTGATGCGCAAAACGTCGTTAAACGCGGAGGAACGTGACGATTTCGCGGTGACGCCCTCATAATTATATACTTTTCGCCTTACCCGCCGTGGCTAAACAGCTGCCAAATACCCTATTTCTCGTATTCTAGCTACGGCACTGGGAGTCTTGGACTTCTCGCGCCCCAAGACGACCCCCCCGCTCCGCTGGGACGGTTATGGGGTTACGGTGCGAGCCAAGAGGCTGGTCTGCGGCAATATTGCGCTAACCATCCCCCTCAGGGGTTATCTCTATCTTTTATACCCCCTCCTCTCTAAATGCCCTCGACGACCTGGCTCGTAATTAATTATATTTAATTTATATTCCAACTCACAGCAACGGCAATTTCCCCTTTCCTCCCCTCCCGCCCTCTGCTCACCTAACCACCACCGCCTTGACGCTTATAACCAACCTACCCTCCCTTGGTATGGAGTCATCCTCCATCCCCCGGAACGCCATAGCCATCGTCACGAAGAATCTTTAAATATTAATAATGTCGCTCGGTGGAAACGACCGGAGAAATTATTACGTTGGCAAGAGTTTATTACGTTGGTAATGAACGCAAGAAATACCTTACGATCCCTGAGCCCGTGGTCCGGTATGGCCAAGAGGGTCGGTAAGTTTGAGGGGGAGAAGGATCGGGGGGTGGGAGCCACTTGTATTTTAATACACAAAGCAAAATCCGCTGTTTGGCTAATTGAAAATAAAAATTTCCCCCGAAAAAAAATTTAACAAGGATTTCAGCGACAAGGACTTTTCGACTGGGGTAAAACTATCAAGGGATTATATTGCTACGGGGTAGAGCTTTAAATGGCTGGGACCTTAATTGTGAATGAGTTTACACGGGGTGGAGGATATGGGTTTTGGACGAGAGGGGTGGTCCGGATCGATAAAGTATAAAAAGCCAGAAATTTTACGGTAGAAAAGTCAGGGACCCCCCCCCCCCCCCCCTTCAGCCCCAAACGTTATCAGACACTCCGGGCGGTCTTGGGATTCGCACTTGTTGCTCTGTACCCGATCCGCAAAAGGCCACCCCTTGAGCGCTTCCAAATTTTCGTGCTATTCACAAAACTAGCGAAAAAAGAGCCGAGCGATTAAAAGAAATTCATAAATATACAGTTTAATAAAAAAATTCAGATTAGCCCCGCGCAAAAGTCACGAGCAACACCTTTCGTCCCTCGGACCTCCGTTTACAGCTGATTCGGAAATTTTACCCTTACCGCCTGCCACATTCACTTACCGCAACCATTGACCCCTCGACCCCTCCGTATTCCTCCGATAATCGAGCGGCCCAGCCGCAAGGCGAGAACTACGAAAATTCCTCGGGGAAGCAGAGAGCGTACGCGAGAGGCGTAAAAAAAACAACCCCTAAGACAATGCATTACAGCATATACAGTTAAACAGGACAGCCAACAAAAGAAAGAAAGCCTAAGTACGCATTGCGTAACCACACGTAACGTGCGCAGTAGTTGTGCGTGCAGAGCGCAATAACCGTTCCGGAAGAGCGAGTGCAAAAATAATGCAATCACGATGCGCGGAGCTTGGGCGTTCTGAAATTCGAAAAGTTTAACCCTCAATCTCAAGAGATCCCAACGGACCCCCTTTTTGCATTAATGGGTTAATATTAAGTCAAAAAAAAGGCATTTCCATACCACGTGCGTATATATACCCCGTGCACCGTACTAATCCAACGCTACGTCAGACGCGTTCTATACCACGTTCGTGCTAACTCAACATCGGACTCCACTGTAAAAGACAATGCCGGACCGTTAAGAGCGCTTAAGCGATTTGTAACGAGAAGAAGATAAAGCTGCAAGGTTACGACTAGAGTCTAGGAAGGAGAAGCGAAGGAAAAGAAGGTTAGGTCGGGATGCACCGAAGCCAGGAAATGCACTTGACGCACTGTAACGACCGGCGAGGATGAGGGACGCGGGACAGAGGGGAAGCGGGGATGAGTCATCGTAGATACAGAAAACCGGTTCGCCATGGCTCTATATACATATACATGAACCTAATCCTCTTTCCTCCATTTTTTCTTTTCTCCCCTGACCTCACAGACAGTACCTCATCTCATCTCGTCTCATCTTATCTCGTCTCCTCTCGCACACGAAATTCATCCCCTTGTCCTTCGCGTAATCTGCGTCCAAATATAATCGCAAGATAATTCGACTATCTCGAGCGTACAATTTACCTGTGTACAAAAAGTACCGTGTACGATTCTTGATGCATAAATAAATATTAAGCGTTCGTTAAATGTGCTAATTATATAACAGTAATTAATGCTCGGTATCAGAATCGAATACACGTTCTATTATAACTGTAAATTAATAATTACAGGTCAATCCGATTCACACAATGTATACTCGCGTTATACAATTTTTTTTTCCATACTTTAGGAACACATTAGTCACGCGAGTCTTACAATGGCATATGCGTATCTTTAGTTCCAATCGGAGACGCGTGCGGCAGCACTGCATACGTGCTGCCGGAGTACGTGCCCCAGCAGTATGTGGGTCGAGACAAGATAGTCGGCCATGGGGGATGAGAATTACAAGAAAATCATACGAGATTGGTATGGACGTACGGATCGATAAAAAAAGATCAACTTTTCGATTTAAGCGCGGGATATTTGAATCGAGGAAAAAAATTTGACTAATCAACCTAAAACACGACGAGCCCCATGGACGACGCGGAAGAGTCGTGAACTTAACATATAAAGCTAGAAAGTCAATGGGCGCGTTTCGAATTCGCATTTGCGCGATTACGCGAAAGTAGTCGAGGCCCGCGAGAGCAGGTAGAAGACCCAACCGAGAGGCCGACATTACGGCGCCGTCGTTCGTTTGTATCGGCATTGTATCACGCGCGTCTCGCGTTGCTCGATATAGAAATCCGCCATTATAAGGATCGAGGCCTTTACCGGTTTCGAGTAAAAAGACGTGTCTACGATATCATCCCGTGTCGCGATTCCCGATCCAAGATGGCCGACGCGGATCGAAAAGCTAACTCAGCCACCCCTTACGTAATTTCTGCTCCTCCTGTCCGTCCGATACCGGAAGTTGGCCATTCCATCCGGTCGAACGAGAATAGCTGTCAAATAATCCCGTCCATAAAGAATAGTCCCTCTATGCCTATATATATATACACGCTAAGTCACGAACATCCATCTCGTTCCCTTTATACGAGATAATTAAACAGCGCGGAATGGACCCCAAAAGAAGAAACGGTCCAGACGCGTAAAACCACTGTGGACGATCCGTGGCGACTGAGTAGAAGAAAAAGGATGCAAAATCCCCAAAGACACGTGTTACCGTAGCCAAAGGCAGGAAAGCAGCAAGGGGATGATTTTACGAGATCCCCCCCCCCCCCCCATATACCTCCCTGATAACAAAAAAATCAACATCGAATCTAGTCTACATACCGCGTTCCATTAATTAACGTAACGTTGATAAACGAATGATACTCGATATCACAAGTAATCAGCGACACGCATGAAAATGCATATGTACATTCGTCGCGCGTCAAAAGAGTCAACGTGGAATTTCCGTAGAGCTCAGGTCGCTCGCGAGTCCCTCCAGCTACCCGCGTTCCCTGGGCGCACGCGAGGCGAGTAGGCTATGGAAAAGTGAAAGAGGGGTCGGAGGGAGGACAGCGGAGGAGTCCATTGTTTTCATAGTCGGAGCCTCGTAAGCGTAATCTGGCTACCGGCATCTTCTTACTCGGCGATCTGGAGTCTCGGTGCACCCGATGTATCCGATGCACCCGATGCGATACGCATTGCGTTTCGCCACCGTGAGCGCCGACCTATGCTAATCGGGCAGCTTTCAAAGTTTCGCACAGGCTGGCTGTCCGTTTGGACGCGATTACACGTGCTCCAGGCTGAACTTTGGCTGCGGTAACCGTAGGTGGATACACGCGTGCCCGATGCACGGGGTACGCAGGTTTAACTCATGAGGGCGGGAAGGGGAGAGACAGGTGGGTGGGGGGCGGGGGTCCGAGAACACATGAGAATCCGTGCGTGTAACATAAAAACACAGTGGAGTCTCCGCGCTAAAACATTGCAAAAACGTATCCAATTAAGGAGCCGGTTGTTGCCGGCGACCTCCTCCCCTTGGCAGCTTGGGTCGAGTCGAGTGTATCACTTTTAATGCTCCATACGCGAGTTCCGACTGCTGTGGATTTGGATGCGTTTATTTCTTAAGGGATCATGGGAAGAGTCGGGGTAGGTAGATGGATGGTGAACTCAGGAAGAGCCAACGTAACCTGAGTCACGCTGTGGGTAAATACGGGGGTTCGGTACGCGGATCGAGGAGCGAGGAAAAGGTCGAGTCGAGTGTAGTTTTAAACGTAGACGGGAAAGTGACGTGGAGAACGAAAGGAGTCGCGTTGACATATGCAGGGATCCTCTTCGGGATCCTATGAAAGCGAGACAATAGAAGGTCAGGGGGACCCGAGGTGTAGTGGCGGCCCTGGCTGAAGTTAGCTGGAGGACGAAGCTATGGTTTTACAAGGGTGCGAGAGAGAGAGAGAGGAACGTAACTCGTAGGTATACAAGAGTTAAGAAAACCTAACTGCGAGTAAAGGCGGCTTCTCACTGCTCCCTCGGAATCCGCACGAGCTACCCTTTTTACAGTCGAGTCCCGCGGCGACCGTTTGTGCTTTATTTTGTCGGCTCCTCTGAGAAGATTCACCAGGATTCATCCGGACTGTCCCCTACGTGGGGAACGCCGCCAAGACCGGAGTCCGTCGGACCCGGCTGACCAGGAGAGGAGACCACGCGAACCCAACCGACAGACCCAGACCACAGTGAATTTCTAAGGCGCAGAAAAGTGAGCTCGAACAATTGCGAAGAAGACTTGGATGAGGTTCGATTTAGGTCTAGAAGATACGAGATACCGGATCGCTGAATGGTATCGGGTCGGGACGTCGTCTGCGTAGGACGTCCTCAATTGATATACCGGGTGGATGATGACGTGGTCGAATGTTGAAACGGCCAAAGGAAAAGGAAGCTCATCAATCCTGGATTCCACTCGAAAGAAAACAACCTCGTCGAAGCGGCTTCAAGTCGACGTGATAGATCGTTCTTTTGTTTCAGGCTTGGCTGACTTGCCCGTCCGGCCCGAGACCTTTATTTCAAAGGTGGCCAACGCAGGATCCGTACTGTCTCGATGATCCTGAACAAGGACGAGACTAGGTCCCAGGAGTCAATCAGTCAAGGAGCCAAAGGTCCTTGATCGATCGTACCGCAATGGTCGCCATTCGCGCTCGGTCGACCGACTCTCTTCCGTTTCATTTTCGAAGATTGACCCAAGGACTCGTTCGTTTGGAGGTTGAACAAAAAAGTTCCCGCGACGATCCGACCCATCGCTAGATCCTCTACCTGGTCCAAGTAGAAAAGCTTAAGGTCTCCTTGTAACAAGAACCGTAGGAGCGACGTCCAACAGCCTGGACAGGTTTCCCGTGGGATTACCAGAATGACGATCGCTCTACCTGAGGGTCTAGGTACCCCCAAGATTTATTACCTTGGCGAAGTTGCCCTCTCCTGGAGGGCCATCGGCACCCTGGGATACCACCTGGGGAATTACGAAAGGATCCTCGTAACCGTAAGCCTGCAGATTCTCACTGACCATTTAGCCTTAGCATATCGGATGGTGTACCTATATATATATATATATACACACACAATGTGCAGGAACGTGACCCGGTGCACCGGCTACCGTGATGAGCTCATCGGCATATACAAGAGTTGGGTCAGGTTAGGCTTGGTTAAGTAAACCTGATGACGTGTCCAAGCGTACAGGTTGAAACGGTACGTGACTCTGGGAGGCACAGCGCAGGATGATGAATGAGATCGGCAGTGGCGAACGACGAGTCAGTTTCAAAGGGGCCCGAGAGACTTTCCCACGAGTCATTGGAAAGATTGGTAAATCGGTTCGGGAAAAACGAGGGGGAACAAGAAAATTCGGTAAAAACACCGTTGACTTCGAGAAAGACAGAATTCTGTGAATCCGACCTGATCTTATGGGGGGAGCATTTCCTATTTTACTCCAAAAAAGATTAGACCCACCGAGAATGACGTCAGAGGATCGAGTAGAGACATTCCATCATCTGACGACGGTATGTCCGATCGACGTCTATAAGAAACTTTGAATTTCGTCAGGTTTTCTATACGGCTGTGCGGAACAAACGGAGACAGACACCGACCTTTACGCGTACGGAACAGTGACGGAAACAGGGGTAGAGAATACAAAAATTAATTTCCTATCGCGCGTCTGACCAGATAAACAAAGTTCTCATTTGTGCGAACCCAAAGCGATAAAAATTCGTAGCCCGGAAAAAACGAAGTTTCGCGAACGTTTCCCTCGAAGTATTAAAAAAAATCTTTCTTAACCCACAAGCTCCCCGTAATTTTCTCATCAACGCAATTTTCCCACTGCCTTACGTGTTTTTCCCGTACAAGGCGAAACAATCGGACTTCCTTATCTCGTGGCCAGATGCGCCAAGTCCTGGTCCCACGGGAGGATAGCGCAACCCTTTTATACCGGCCGACGAATCAGATACCCATTTGAGTCGTAAACGTGCAACGTATCGCTATTGAAAATTTCACGAGTAGGGCAGGTGGGGGTGGCGGTAGGCTGGACTCGGATTGCACTCCAAAGCTTCGGCACAGCTTCGCAAATACGTGGACCAATTCCGATTTTATCGTCGAGCGGGTCCGGCATCGGGCAAAGACCAGGAAACCCCGATAGCACAGTGTTGTACTCCTACCTATCCAGTGGGCACAGAGCTGCGAAACGGTATTGCAATAATAATTCAGCGAGCGGCAGTGCGTATTGCACCGAGTGCAATGTGTATGTGTATATATATATATATACACACATGCATACGTACTGTATTATGAACGTGCGTATTGCACTGCTGGTGCATCTAATGCGTCAGTACGGTATACTGCAGTCCTGCATAATGTATGCAGCCCTCTATAACTGTATATACATATACCTGCCGCAGATATCTAAAGATGATAATTGAAGACAGGAATCTGTATTAGCGCGAATGCACTCTATGCTACCGATACTTCCACTGGGATCTACGTTCCGCAAAATAAATAAGCGTTTCGACGGACTGAGTGTGAACGGAGCTTAAGTCTACGGTGATACAGGAAGGATCGGCTCCCCGAGGACGCTCACTGAGATCGCCCTGGATATACCGGATGGCATTTTCGCGAGATCCTTCGACGTCGTTACAGGACATTGGGTCTCTAGCCGTGAACTCTGACCTCGGCGAGTGGAGGGGAGGGAAGAGAATATTCGCGGTGGATCATTGTCGTCGGGAGGATCTTATACGATTGATTTATAAAGGAAACGAACGAGGGGGGGCCTGATCTCAAAGGTGTCGAAAAAAATGAGATCCCTATATATATATATATATATATATATATATATTATTTTTATCCCGCGTATACCCAGCATCCCAAGAGGCTCCGCAACAAAAACAGCGAATGAATAAGAGACGAAATATTAAATTTGTCTACGACAAAATTTTTACGATTTCGACGAATTTCGATAAGTCGTAAACTCCGATATATTCTTGGGAGAGTTACGTCATCGAACCGGAAACGGTTCTTGAGATTCAACTTGGCTGTAATGCCGTGTTTATCGATATATTCATATAAATGCAGAAGGAGGGGGGGGGGGGTGAGTATAGTTTTTTCCGAGCAATGGACTTTTTCGAAATCTTTTCTTCCCTTGGGTCGTCACGGTGGAATTTTATTATGCAACTATCGCGGAATCCTTGGGAGTACATATACGATGCATTCCGCGTGCGAACGAATGCGGAAAAGTCTCCGCGTCTTTTTGCTAATATATATATATATATATGTTTTTTTAAATACATATATGGGTATAAGATGCGATTCCTCCTTTCTCGTTATTCTTCTAACGGGCAATAAATTTTAATTCGATGTAGGCTGCGCGACTTCCGGTTGAAAAGAAAAAATGTTCACTGTCCTCCGTCGGTAAAGGGGATTCGCGAAGATTCATTCGGAAGGAAGAGATCTCTTCCCCCAGGGGGAAAAACGTACAATAAGGAGAGAGAGGGAGACGAGAAATAAAAAAAATCACGAATAACACAGACGATCGAGATTTCATCCGTGTTTTACGCCCGGGATAAATCAGCCATGGCGAAATGCCCTTCGCTGGAATAATGGGAAGCTGGTGCTCTTAAAGCGGTGTCCTTCCCCGACCCCCCCGGCCCTGCTCTCATTTCCCCATAAACATTCTTTATTGCCATCAGAAAGCACACAAAGTGGTAAATAGGTGTACGTACGTGTAAGTGGGTACTTCTATAAATTCAACGTGCGCGGGAGGGGCGGGGGGGAGGGGGTCGTTAGATAGAAAAAAGTCCTACGTTCAGAGTTAACTGAAAACACGTGAAAAAAAAAACTAAAATTATTCCAGGAAAAAAACGGTACTTTGAATTTTTCAAATTTCTATTAAAACAGTAAAGGAGTATATGGGGTCGCCAAGGTAAAAGGTCACTTTCAGGTGAAATACTGACGATGCCTTTTTCCCCTTTTGTGATTTCGGAAATTCCCCCCCCGCCCCTCTCTCTCTTTACATATGCACGTAGTAAAGCTCCATGCACTCGGCATCGATTTCCACGTTATTGTAAATTCGCAAAGCCCTTATGGAAAATCCATAAAGACGCGAGGATCCTCATTTGCTCGTGCGTGCCGTGTCAGTAAAATAAAGAGAAAAAGTCGAAGGCCTTTTCTTCGAGGCAATCGAATGCGAATGACGCGTGGGTGTCGCGGGGTGTCGCGGGGTGGCCGTGGGAGTAAAATTTTTCGCGATTCAAATGACACGTGCTGAGAATCGCGTGGGTCTGGTTGTAACGATCGAGCATTGCCAACCTGAAAGGAGGAAAAAAAAGTGAGATCAGAACGGAAAGAAAGGAGGAAAATAGAAACGATGAATCATGAGACGCGAGGAGTTGCGTAAGCGTAGTTTAACGTTAGACGAGATAGACTCCGATAAGACCGATCGGTTTTCCGTAACTGTTAAGTAGCAGAACCGGTAAAAGTTCGTATACCTGTGAACCAGCCTTAATTCATGTATCCGATCGCTTCGACTCGCGACTGTCTATTTTTTTGTGCTGTATATTGAAGACAGTCAAAGCATATTAAAAAAAAATAAAAATAAAGAAATACACACAAGTGCAGCCATTCGGACGGAGCGATAATCGATTTGCACGAGCGCCAAGTGCGCGTGCCAAACGTCAAGCGGGGAGCGTCGCGACGCTTCCCGTCGTCATTCGGTTGGCAAAATTTACGCTGGCCGAGAATTCATTCACAGCGTCCAGCCAGGGTCGAGCCGATAATAAGGTAAACGTAGAATCGTCCGAAAGTCTCAGCCATTGTCGAATTGCAAACTGACGCAAATTTATCGATCGACATTCGATACGTATCGAAGCGTGCGTTTGGTACTATAGAAAAAAAAAAGAAGAGACGGATGAACGTAAAAGTAGTGAAGTTGCGAGGGTCTAAGATTTCTCGCGAGACTTCTTTTCCACCAGGAGCGTCTACGCGGGAGGAGCGAAAGGGGAGACCCGACTTTGGGCACGGAGAAAACACTGGACTATTTTAACCGTGAAATAACTCAGTCGCTGTCAGAGCTCACTCGAGAAGTGGGTGAGAAAGAGATGAAAAAAAAGAAAAAGAAAAAGAGAGAGAGAGAGAGAGAGAGAGAGAGAAAGAGAGAGCAAGAGAGAGAGAGAGAGAGCCATGATATGTGGCGCCTAAAGATAGAGCACCCGAAACAACCATAAACCTTTTTACTGTTCGTGGCTTCCAGGTTGGTATAAGCTTTTCGGAGGGACTGTTCCGATTACGAGAACGACCAAGCATAGGTTAGGTACCAACGACATAAAAAAAAAGAGAGAAATACGTCACAAGACGGCACCGCCCCTTACAAACGAACCAATGAAAGAAGAAAAAAATTCCTATTGGATTAAAATTAATTACCGAGTAATCGAACGTCCTTTCGAGAATTTCAGGCTGACGATCAAAAGACTGCGGCCAGGATTAATAAATAAATTAATCAGCGATCGCTAGTGCGATGACCAGTCTGCTGTCGATTTGGTCCAAGAGGAATTTTCCCTAGATCGTCAAAAGTACCAACCAGTCATTAAAAAAGTAACCAGAGAGACCCCAGTGAGCGACTTTGATTCCCGACTGAAAAAAAACAACCTTATCGATTCTTCTAATATTTTTAATCGAAAGGTCAATTAAAACAAATGCCAAATACCTATCGTAAGAACACAACAAATATACAACGTGTATATCGAATTAATGAAAAGTAAACAAGAACTATATCTATATAGGCGTCGAGATCGAATGCCGATCACAGCCGATCACAGCCGATCACTGCCGACCGCACAGTACAGGAAAATGCCTGAACTCGTTTATCGGTGAAATCGTAAAGCCGATCCTCCACCTCCGGCCTCCCGTGCCGCTTCAATAGGCTCATTAACGGTGCAACCGGAAGTAGGAAATAATTTTCAATTATCTCAGTGTTCACATAAATTTTTCACCGAGAATTTGAAATTGCCTTAAAATCATTTTCCCTCCCAGCATCCGTTCCGTATTAAAATCTCCATTCGAATCAATAACGAGAAACCATCTCGCTCCTACGTTACTTCGTATGAGTCTTATCGATTGGGTCGGCAGATAAGAAAATTTATCAAAACATTACTTAACCAGCCACGTGGTCGATAAAAAAAACCTGTCAAACGCTTTGCCAAGTAGGAAAGAAAAAAAAAGTGAACAAAAATATTTATACGAAAGCAAAGACGCGTGACTATAAAATATTTCCGGGGGTCCAACGAAAGAGGGTGAGAGACCCTCACAAAGGGGTAGGTTATTCGTACATGGGAATAAACCACGGTGGTTCCCATGTCAAAGTACATGTTGAATGGAAAGTACGATCAGGGGAAAGGTCGAGGGGTCCGATGTAGAGGGTTTGAGAGTTATCCGGAAAATGACCTCGTTTAGAGAATAATTAACGTAAATACAGCGGTCGACAAGAGGATGCTGGGGATGAAGGGGATGATAGCCATGGTCCAGCGAACACGTTTAGCCATTGTTTTCGCATACGCGAATCCGCTGCAGATCGTGACAGTGGTGTGAACGAGTGCAGAGAAGCTTTGAAAGAAAAAAAAATACAACACACAAAAAAACCCACATGACTCGAAATGGTAAGCTCTTAACAAAAATTCCTGAATACGAGCAGCCAGCTTCCTCCTTTTCAACCCTATCAGCCCCAGCGCCAATTCTCCCCCGACGACCATCCGGAATCGCGATCAGCGCGTCACTTTACCAAATTACCAGCCAAAGGGCATATGTGCTATACGAGCTTTTTTCCCTGCACATACAATATATATACAGTAACGTCCAATTGAAGTGGAACACTTGAGTTTTTGTGTATTTCTGTGAAACTATGACCAATTTAAAAAA
>JARPRH010000325.1:89626-101629 GCA_031763665.1 Calameuta haemorrhoidalis
AAAGTTTCTCCTGGCAGTCGTTATCGGAGCACGAGTAGCCAGAGAATCGCACGGAGCGTCAAGCGTGCAGCTAGAAACAAGAAAAACGGCAGACGAACGATGACAGTGCCGTCTGGATATTCGTTGACAATAAGCAAATGGCAGGGAAAAAATACACAGACTACACACGAGTGCTCGACTTAACCTAAAAACCAAATGAGTCCAGATGCACGCGCGACCCCCCGGAGACCCGACTGGTCGCAGTTTGGCTTGAAAGGACAGGACGAGAGAAGACGATCCCGTCGCGCGAATATGGAGACGCGTTGATATAGGGAAATTGCGTGCGCGGGTCGAGCTGAGAATACAAAGGATAGCATCGAGAATGAGCGCAGTTCGCCGTTTCCCCATTAGCATGGGCTGTGCTGCCTATCCGCAATCCCTGGAGGGTCTTGCGAGAGTCGGTTGGCGCAAATAGATTTGCGATTGCTTGTCGCAGAGCCACCCGGTATATAACTGTAAAGGCCTGTTCCGTAAGGCCCCGACGATTAGGGCTCCACTGGCGACAGCGCAGCCAAATCGCTCGGGAGACTCTTGACAATTTTCCACCTGGAAGTCGGCATCTGCACGAGTTTCCTTGAAAACGTGTTGATAGTTTATTGGATCTTTCTTTCTTTTTTTTTCCCTCGTGTCTATCTGTCTTTCTCTCTCTCTCTCTCTGTCTCTCCTTTACGCTTCCCTTCGTTTCTTCTTCCCATCTACAACCCCCGTCGCTCGTAACGACTAATGGACCGCTAGAAATAGTGCCAAGGCTAAAGCGCAGCTCGCTTAGGAAGAAAAAATTCGAATTAAAAATACAACTTGAGATTGCGACGAGATCAATGAAAAGGAACGAGGTACGATTTGATAAACTGATAATAATCCGTGATAGTCGGTACACGGGGTATGATCAGCCAATAATCTTTGACGATAATTAAAAATACGTTCGTTCCCTGTACTTTTTTTTCTCTCTCTCTTTCTCTGTACCCCATGCAAAAACGACAAAATTTCGATAGAAACTACTACGTCTTACCGATATAACCATAAAGGGTCAAAGGCCACGACTGGAAAAATTTCCTTGCGCCTTATCGCTTATCCCTCTTCGCTACCACCTCGCCTCCCCCTCCTGCGAGTTACTCGCACAATACAATCATTCCATAGCGGAAGTCCAATTGATTACTCTCGCAAATCGTTCCTGAGGTCCTGAATCCGACCTCAGTCGCCTGTAGTAACGAACTGCGTCGGACGATCTACCCTTGGCCGGTAGGACCGTAGGGATGCAGGTATGGATAAGAGGGGAGTCGCTGCAGAGAACAACAAAGAGCAAGAAACGCGAGGAGTAGGTAGACGAGTCAGATAAGAAAAAAGGAAATGGAAAGAAAAATCCCCCCCCCCCTCCCCCGAAATAAGAGAAGAAAAAAGGCCTCGAAACCTCGTTCAAGTCCAACCGGTAGATCTAGTTAAAAATAGGGAGGATGTAAACAAGAAACGTATAAATAAAGCGTCGGTCCCGAAACTACCCGACGTCATTGCGAATCCCAAGGCGTCGATTGGTTAATACGAAGCTAGAGATTGAGAATGAGCCTTTACCCGTAATAACGATAATGCCCGCTGATACGAATATAGCGGGTCAGGAGATTACGATCTAACCTCTAAAAGGGACTGTGTCAAACGAGCATACACCAGGGATGCTGGACTACATCAGGAAGATACCATTCGGACCACCATACTGAAAAACAATTTCTAAAAAGGTTACGTGGTACCGATCGGTGAAGATATAAGAAACAGGGATGCCAACCCTCAGGTATGTATCTAGAAAGGGCCCGAGAGAGCGGTTCATCCAGGATTCTTCTTATCTGAGGTACCGATCGGAATGGTCCAGTCAGGATTTGTGTGTGAGTAAGCGGGGTTAAAAAAAATCTGGCGTCTAGACGCTCGCGCGTCACGGGGGCGCCACTGGGTCGGTTACCCTTATCGGTAATTAATCGCGAAACAATAAGGCATATCCAGGACCCCGACAAATGACCTTACCCTGCAGCTCCAACGGTACCCTGGTACCTTCGGCGCTGATCCGATCAGCCAGGCATCTCGCGTTTCCGCTTTCCTACCGGATCGGAGCGACGTGACGCGCGGAAAAAACGGTCGCAAAGAAACTAACGATTCTTTAACATTAAACCTACCGACAATGTTTGGTAAACGTATTTTTAGCTTTAAAACGGTCAAATGACCGCTCGACGCTACGTTTAGTGTTAAGTACGTATAAATCGGCGCCGATCGGCAAGGACGGATAGGAGTCTGTATCTTTTTATTACCGAGGGATCCTGTAATTCGATAGAGGATTTCGAGTGGCATGAGTGGCCTAACAAAAAGGATCGCGTGATCCTGGCTCAGCTGGTATGTAAAAAAAAAAAAAGCAAGCAATGGCCGCTCTCGGAAATACTGGCACTGTGGACTGGTACGCCGAAATATTTTCTACGTAACCGATATATATATATGTATATACACGCACACGTATATTATAGGGGTAGATCAGCCAGGTGGTAAGCCACCCTACGGCACAGACCTCCGAGCACCCTTCGGTATTCTAACCACCCCTAAAACGCACATGTTTAATCCTCCGTACGTGTTTCTTGTAATATATGCTTTTGCGTTGGAAAAAATATTTCGAAATTCGTTTTTTCTTTTCATGTTTATCGTCACCCTCCACAAAGGGTATACGTCACGATGGTTCGTTATCACCGATTGTACAGGTAGTTTCACGTGTATCGGGTACTAGGCGTATTTTTACCTTCCACTCTGGTCGGACGGTGAACGTGAAAAAAAAAATTTTGAACGCGACGAATAAAAAAGATACGAGAGGAAGGAGGTGCACGTGGGTTAATTTTAGTGAGACCGATCTGGCAGCGTTTCGCGTGAAAAATGGCAAAGCAAAGAAAAAAAATGTGTAGGATGCCGGATCAGCGGAGGGCATCGCAAAGTTTCATTTGCTCTTGGAGTCCAAGTGCAACTGCGGAGTGACGGTGGGGGAGGGGGAGGGGGGGGACTATTTATATCGTAAAGAAGTACTGCTTAATGAGTCTAGGTACTGTCACTGACGAGTGAGATACGATCCCTGGTGTATGTATAATGGACGGTATATATATATCCATGTATAAGAAAATATACTAAGAGAATGAGGATCCCTGGGACCAGTAGCAGGAAATGCGAAGATGTTTCGTTAAGATTGTCGATAAATAGAAAAAGAGCTGGGGGGAGGGAGTGGGGAGGTACACGTGAACGAGTGAAATAATTATTTATAATATTCCTGATAAGAGACTGTATCGTTATGTTAATTGCTGAGGATCATTGCAATCGGTTCGGTTAATCGAAAAAAGCTCGACGAACCAACGGGACTCGATGCTTGTGATAAGCAAATATTTAAAATTGAATTTTTAGGTAAAATCGTGAAGTTAGCGTACTGCGCCAGCGGTGCGTTACTTAACGTTTGTTTTTCTGACATAGATAAATTAGAATATGGATTTATTGATTAGACTGCCTTGCCACCACCGGTTGCACCTGGTGCGACCGGTATTAACGTTGCGAAACGAGATTGTAAAAAAATTTTTTTTTAATTACCAAAACTCCTTATAATTAACGGGTTATCAATCTGACCCCAGTCGAATGTTTTACGGGTATTGATAAGACCAGCCTCGATGCACGGAGAAACGCGACGCAACGAGGATCCGACGGCGAGCGTCGGGACGCCTGTGATGTCTTACGATATCGCAGTAAGCGCTTCTTCCAGTTAGATAACAGATAAGCATCGGTCGATTTGACGTTTAGGATTGCAATATCGGGAGATGACGTGGCGCGATTTCGCAAATGAGGGAAACGCGTAAATCTCATCGAGCCTCTAAGCACAGGTAAGACGAAACTTTCGCATTGTCGTAACAGCTGCGAGTTAAGAAAATCCGATTTATTAAATCCCTCGATAACCCTTAACAATTTACGGTAAGCATAGCTTTATTCGTACGGGGTCACTGAACCCTGCCGATTGGTCGAATGAAAAATTCTAACGTTGGCCTGCCCGTAGAATGTCCTGTTCTCATAAAATCACAATGTGGCAGAACCGATCCGATCTAGGAACCGTCTTGTCTGCCTACGGTAACGTTACCTGTCCCGGCGCGATAACGCGACAAATATCCGATTCAATTTACGTAACGGTCACTGCAGAGTGCCATACAATTATTCCAGATAACCCAGTGCGATAGCGTCGGGTTGCGTACGCAGTGGATACCTATATTACGGATAGTCAAGAAGCTAAGTCAGGCAGCTGTCAATCGAACTTTTGTGCATAGCATAGCACGCCGACACGACATGATTTTCGAAGATCTCGAAACAGATTCGTAAAAAGAAAAAAAAAAGAGAAAGGTTTCTCTCACGAACAAAGAAATTTTTTTTTAATTTCAGTAAACACGAAACACTAAAAACTCGAAGCATCGTCGGCGTATTACGAATAAATGTGACGTCTGTCAAAAATGGCGGGAAACGTAAAATTGCGCGTACCGTGTCTCCTTTTTCTGTTTCTCGCGAATTAAAGAAAAAAAAAAGAAAAAAAAAAGATAATTTGCATCGTCCTGGCCTCGCGTGTCATAACGTCGGCCATTATACGAATCGGGTATAATACCGGTTTACCGTTAATGCCTCTGGACGGTACTGGTGGTAATCTTGGTAAATGCGGCACTACACAGTAGCTATCGATAAGATGATCGTTCTCTGCGCTATAAAAGCTTGTTAACCTCCGGGGAAGACGCTGCGCGATGCGTTCGCGTCTACCGGAGCGTAAGGAGGCTGTAATGGCTCCCACGAGGTCATGGAGCGCTATTCACAATAATGGGTAGAGTCGACGAACGAGCACGGTGACTTTTTGAATTTTCTTAAAAACAATTACGTCGACGAAGCGTTAGCATCGTTATTACCTTTCCGGGTGTTCTCGAAGAAGATATTTTCTCTGTATCGCCGTGATCGTTCACCTACCGGGTCCGAATGAAATTTTTGGTAGCCACAACTAAGGCTCGTTTCGGCGTATGCGACTGCAAGTGTATCTTTTTTTTGATTTTGGACATTCTAAAGCAAATAATATGCGTTTCGCGAGATATCCAATAAGCATTGGTAAATCCATCGAGATTCACGCGTCCACGAGCATTGGCATTGGCGTTTAAATTATTTTATAATGTACTTCATGGTAGGAAATGAACTCACTCCAGAAATAATGCACAGTATCCATCCAAGTGGTGGCGAGAAGGAGGTTATCCTGGATTATCGCGTAATACCGTCAATGGGGTAGAGAATCTCTAGCAGAAGGTGGTGGGTAGAAGAGTAACAAGTAGTAGCAGTGGAGGTAGAAGTGACAGTGGTAGAGAAGAACTACAAGTAGAAACAGCACTAGTAGAAGAAGAAAAATAAGAATAATAAAAAAGAGAAGAAGAGTCGGGAACGTATGCGTGTGCTTACGCTTAAATCCCGTGGCGAAGCACAAGAGTATCGAACGTAGATGTGATTGCAGCGTTGGTCGAAGTGCTGGTTGTCGCTTGGTAGTATCTCGCGGGAAAAACAACAAAGGCTTGACAACTCACTCACTGGGGCACTTGCGTGTAGATGCGATACGTAAATATATATGCGTAGCCAAGTAAGTAAGGTAAGTAAGTAGATACGAAGGTAGATAGTCAGGTAGAATCTGTAGATATTAAAATAATAATGGGATATGCATAGAGTGAATGTTAATGAATATCGAAGGAAAAAAAGAGCACGCGGGACGTTATCACTGTTTAGCGTTTTCCCGCGGTCGGCACAGGTTCTAGCACGTTTAACGAACGTAATTTAAAACGCCGAGATTTTCTATCGACGGGTTTTCAATGAGTGTAAAAAGGCACTGACCGAGATGGGTCGTACATTTCACAGCGTAGCACACTTGATTGATATCGTGACAATATACTCGTATATAATATACACAGGATAAGGTACGACGACGATTGCATAAAGCTAGTAGACACGTCCTGATGACCGGCGAACGCGCACACAAGCTTTTCAAAACAACACAAGGACCCGCCGCTCCGGACGCTCTCGGCTTGGTTGGTTTCACCACAGCGGATCAATAATTCACCGTATATCACAGGAGAATCCACATTCTGGATCGGTCGCGCTGATCGACAGGCTGCGTTTACGCGATCCCGACAGAAGGACAAGCACGCACACGGCACGAGGGATACGATATACTCGGCAGGGCGACGGGTGAGCGCGAGGCCCGCGGCCGCCGGAAGTCGGCGCTGGCAAACATGACAAGTATGCAAAGTATCGGAGGAATCGTGATCACATTACGCGGATTCTGGGGCCGGTTTTTACTGAAAGGACGCCAACGATTTGGCCGTGGATCATCCTAGTGGATAAGGTACTTACCACAGGGCGAGTCGACGTGGGCCGCGGCCGCTTTTCTCGAAATTCGGACGGTATTCGGTCCGTAAATATGAGGAGTTACTCTGTTTTTGGTATGCCAGGAATGGCACAAAGAATCTAGACAACGCACACGCCTGCTGCGCAGCCGGTCTGCGCACACGCTGACACCGAGCGGCCGCGGGAGAAACCAGAACCCGAACTTTCACGAGGACGCACGAACGTTCACGAACCTCTTCCTTCATCCCCACCGTTACACACTTTTCCACCACCAGCCAGTCTACCGGAGATACTGTTCCCCGTTTAGCGTTGCTTTCCTCTACCGTGCGTCTGCATGCGCCTTCGGTCACTCGAGCCACGCACCCACTACGGTTTGCTTGCTGACTTCTGTCTGTCTGTCTGGCCGTCTGTCCGTCTGTCGTTCTGTCTGCCTGACTTTATGCCTGCCTACCAACTTGCTTCAAACCATTCGAACGGAGCACTTGTTGATTTTACGTAGAAAAGATTTCAGTTCGTACACTCCATTTACTGCTACAGCCACGGATTCTCGAAGCTTCTGGTTTATCGCGCAGACAATTTTATTTCATCAATGTTCTATATACTCACAGCCCTACTCGAATCCTGTAAACGGCATCTGATTGAATCCCAGCACTTGTTGATTTTCATAAAAACGTACTTCACACATTTCCCACCAGTAACGTCAAATCCTTTTTCATATTTTATACCGCAGACGCCGTCAACGCAATTTTGTGCCATCACAGGTTAGATTCGTACGATCCACTTCGACTTGAACTACGCTCAAAATATTTCTGAAGCCAGGCTCAATTCTTACTTTATCTGTCTGTCGTAAAACTAAATAAATTTACTAATGACACTGAAAGGATGAGGATTTCCTGCAGGTAACCTTCATCCCTTGAGTACACTGGGGACTACCTAACCTAAAACCATTCTCCATTTTGGACTTCCTGCTGACCCTTCCGTCCGCGTTAAATGGTTTTAGGTCAATATACCAATAAAACGGACTCGCGCCAACTTATATCCGTTAAACTTTTACAGGACTTTCCTGTCTTCGACATTATTTACTTACTCGTAACCTACTTCTTGCGTCGATGAACAATATTTTCTAGAATTCGTTGACGTAATCGGTACCTATTTGTTAGCCATAGCCCCAACTTATGCACCTAGATTGAATACGGCCTTATTCGAAATTAATACAATACATTCGATAATCTAATTATCAGTGCGACATGCCGATTCAAATGCAATTGCAGCAACGTTCTAGCGTTCTGCCATTTTCCAACATGGTGGGCGTTATTGTTCTCAGCCGGGGTTAAACTACTGTAGCCTTTTGGAGCTTAGAATGCGCATGTTTAAAACCGTATAACGTCGCTTCTGGATATTAAAAAGATTTGAAGAAAAATATACACTGGTGTTTCTAACTATTTCGTCTTATGCAATCCAACCGCTTTGCATTCAATCGCATTCATGTCAACCAGTACCGAGAATCGACCGAGTACGGAGTTCACTGACATGGATCATATGCGAATTTTTTGCAAAGTAAGTAAAAAAAAAGTTAACACTTGACAACAACTTGGAGAATTTAAAACATAGCGATTTTACAAACAATAAAAAGTATCGAGGGAGGAGTGTACGAATAGAAAAAAAATTAGTAAGTTGTACCAATAAATATTTATTCAGCCCAATTGTTCTGTCCTTAAATTTTAAAACTGCAGTGACGTATTAGAAAAATGCTGACTCGATTTGAAACCGCTTCGAAGAACGGCGGCAAGGGAGTTTCATTGTCAAGGTACATACATAACTTGATTAATTAGATTAATAAACGTAACACTTGCGCAAGGTCAATCCCCGGAACGTCCATCCTGCAAATTTCTAGCACTGTCACTCTTAGGACGAGTGGCGACTAAGATCTTCCAATATAACGTAGAAATATGTGTAGCAACGGCCGTGTCAGGGTACGCAGAAAGGCGGCCATTGTCTGATTTTCACTGTCAGGACGTTAGGGCAGCATTCCTAATATTAGGCGACAGTTGACGCAGTGAAATTTGGCGACGGTTTAACAATAGTCCTTAGTCCTGAATATAGCGAGGTAACGTTGCACTGGCATTATTGCATTTGTCGCGGACGAGAGGATTACACGGGAGCCGCCATGACACGTTTTGCAGACGAGAATTACGTTTACCATAGAAACGCGCCCTGCTGCTACAACTACGCTTCATCCACAGACCGATAAACACTCTCGTTAAGATTACTTCGAGCTACGCCAAAGATAATCCTTCTCTTCTTCTTTGCTTTTAGCCACTCAATTCCGAGAATCAGACGCTAAGAATCACTAATCACTTACTGACAATTTCCAGACGTGCCCAGTCAGTCTCCATCTTGACTTTTTCCCGCGGTCAAATTCGAGGTATCGTTACAGATTTTTGGATCGAATAAAATTTACAGCATAACGATTCCCGCGAGTCAAATCGTAATGCTTTCACGAATTCATATTATTTCACATAATTAGCCTGACACAAGTATTCTTGGAAAATGTTTTTACCTGTATTTTTACTCGAGTATTTCTTTACGCGTCAACTGCGTCTCTACGTGTTAATGCGTCATACTTCAATTTTCATAAATCCAAATGCCTCGCATTCAAGCTGAAATTTTGTGTGTTGAACAAAAATATATAAAAGGTCTTAAGTCTGTAGTAAGTACGCTGTCGTATCCATAGAATGTTGTCGAGAGTCCTAGGGTGTATAAAGTTAGAATTAAGGGTGACAGTACGAGGGAAGAGACGTGACGGGAAGGTTATAGAGGTGGGAGTGATAGAAGCTCACCTGAAATGCCAAGAATGGCGACATATTTTCATCGAATTCTTTGCCGGTAAGGAATGTCGGGACTCTGGGAGATATTATTATTTAGATATTATGGAACGCAATGACGAAGTAATACAGTATTACACTTAGGGGTGTACACAGTTGCCCGTTCTCAAATTCTGTGCAATCCTTTTCTTTCTATTAGTCTCTCTACCTGCGCGTACGCTCTTACATTACCTTTCGTTGGCGTCTTCGCCTTCCTATCTTCTTCTTCTTCTTCTTCTTCTTCTCCTCTCTTGATCTCCTCTCGTGCATATCTTGGCATACCGTATTTCTCGTAGATAGCACTGCTCCGGTGCCGGAGCTCTTGAATCTCACTTCGTTTGCTATAGGTGGAGTTGCAAATTCCATTCGATTTCCAGGAGGCTTCAGCCAGCCACGGAACAACCCTGGTCCATACGTGTATGCATAAATACCTGCAACGGCTCCACGATCTCCCTACGTGTACACGTGCGTATACATATAACAACCCCCTACCATATTTATCATCTCCATCGTTAATCGAAAGGAAATTAAGGAGGCTGTATGAAGAATATTTTGATAAAAATTATATATGTATATACGTGCTATTAATTGTAAATACTACGTTTTTATTATGTTAATAGAGATTCTTGAGATTGAATGTGACATTTTGTTTCTGGAATGTTTCTTTTATTTCTGTTATTTCGTTTATTAGATCGTGCATGTACATGTAATGCTACCTGCAGTTACGTCGCCCTATGAGGATATTGTCTATTAATAAACAAGATGAAGAACAATGGAGCATCGCACCTTCCCAGGAAACAATTGAGCTATCGAATGACGAAGTTAGCTGATAAATGCTTCCTTGACATATTCAGTTGAGACATCGATAGTCTAGACGGTTTCTCGTTCATGAGATTATTTTCTTGTGTATACATATATAACAAGAGTCTTCTTCCTTTCCGATACGTGACGTAAGTTCAGCGTCCTTTTCTTTATTATTTTTCTTTTTCTTTTGTTATTTCATTACACAAAGACGATGTGGCTTTTCAGATATTTGGTCTAATGTACTCGTCGGACTTGGATAATTCATCTGATATCGAGGAAGAGTTTATCAGTGCGTTGACTTTGTTGCGGTCGACCGACGTTGACAGTGCCGAGAAGCTGCGCAGGATGCTGGATCGTTCCATCGAGAGGAAACTAGGACACAGAAGAATCCTAACGACCAAGGACTTCCTCGAGGATAAACTGAACCACGAGGAAATTCAAAGAGACGATAGAGACTCGAGGAACTCATCGCCAGAAGAATTTATTCTTCCAGACTCCGTGATAGTTCTAGGGGTCCAGGAAGTGGAGGATGAGTTCTGTGAAAAGATCGATATTCCTAGGATATCGATTCCCGACGAAGGACCTGCCGAAGGTGCTCTTTGCAAGGTTTATTGTCGTTTGGATTTTCAATTATATTTATTCAATTGTAATATCGTTCGGTGTATTGATTTTCTCTTTGTTTCGTGTCAATATAGATATGCAACAGCGCCAAACTTGGTCCTTTGATCCTTCTGGAATGTCAGGAGTGCCAGGATGTCTATCATCCGCTGTGTCATCAACCACCAGTCCTAGATATTGATGTCTATGATCCTAGGCTGGTATGGAGATGCAATAAATGCGAGGAAACGTCAAATTCAAACGAATCCTACATGGAGATAAATAATACAACTAAGCAACAAACAACTAAGCAGGACGAGCCAAAAGATCAAAAAGTGATTAAAGAAATAACAAGGAAGAGAATTTCCAAGGATCCTGTTTGTTTTCCAGCAAATAAATTGACGGCGGATGATTCTCATGGTAAAAACGACAAACAAAGACAACGACGATAGCAAAAAATTCTTAATTAAATATAATTATTTGTTTCAGGCAAAGAACGAAGATCACTTCGTCCTGTTAAGGATTCTACAATAAAATCTCGTAAAAGACATTCCTCGACCCTTCAGAAGTCCTCATCGACTTTTCAAGGTGTAAGCAGTCAACTGCGAAAGCGAGTAGGTTCAAAATTATCTGTAACTCGCGTATCAACTAGATAACGTGGTTTTCAAAAATGAGAGTAAAATTCATCCATAATTTTGGTATAATCGTCCTTGAAAGAATGACAGACGTCGGATTTGTCACTTAAGAAAAAGGAAAATTAATGAAAAAATTTACTGAAATACATCGCATCGAGGGCTGGTATGTATATTGTTTATTTGATGACTATTACACAGTGTTACAAGCGAGAACCAACCTAATAATTTTCACCTTAACGGACACGAGCTCCAATATTCGAATTATTGGATATTGTAATTCTTGATACAGAATATTCAACAGGTTACTATAATAATTTACATTATATTACAACCAATCGTAAACGTCAAAATTGTCCTTCGTCTTTATCGCACAACATTAATACTCCACATCGCAGAGAAAGGTTTTTCCCTATCTTTTTTTGTCAACTCCACCAAATCCATTTCGAAGGACTGCTGTTTGGAAACTACGAAAGAAAGATATTTTAGAAAATTCTCCACGATACATCAGCACTATCGTTTCTTTCTTTCGTCAACACTTTGACCGGATTAAAATGATAATTTGTGGCCTATTCGTGGCTACCGGCAGCTATTGCGGTCAAACGAGTTCAATTGCTTTAGCAACGAGTCACTACCAAACGGACTGGCATCCATCACTCTCA
>JARPRH010000326.1:9312-23416 GCA_031763665.1 Calameuta haemorrhoidalis
ATCCAACATACAATCCCCTCTTTAAATCCAATGGGACGATTCCAAAGTCTCTTTGCTGTCACAATAAAATCCATTATGTGTATATATATATATATACAACTGTCAATTGTTTTGAGCCTGCAAGTTAGGATTGTCCAAGGGAATTTGGATGATCTGAAATTTTTTATACAAAATTTTCACATCAAATTGCCTTACATCGTGTTACTGGCACTCTGTATATAAAAGAAAAAAGTTATTTCATTGACCTTTGAATGCTCGGCAAGGAAAACACAAGAATATCTGAGGGTAAATCGCAATTTAAATGCCTGTGCGGAGAATCCGTGAAAGATTTTTTTTTTCAATGCAGAGACAGAAGAACAATGGTTAAACGTTTTGGGAATGCTTATGCATTGGGTCTTGTTAAACGATCCGTATACGTAAGGTCGTGCAGGCATCAATTGTGGGAGAAAAGGGAACGAAGATTCTAAGACAACCGTAAGTGGTGATTGTGGGCGAAAGAAAATTTGACCTGCTCAAAGCAGTCGTCCGTTTGATTATTGGGATAGACGGAAAAGACGCGAAAGAGAGTAACGTGGCCGAACGGCAGTTAATTTCAATAAATCGATACCGCAAGAACAACAGAGACGGAGTCGTTGGCCGGTTCGTTCGTGGCGAGTCTCGCGATTTAATTTCCAGGAATAGGTACGTAAGACGAATGTAAAATCGATAATTCCTTATCAGACCGCCTATTATATCCTGCACAATGGAAGCCTACTGATTAAATGTTCCTTATCAGCCGGCGTGGTATCTCGGGTGCGTGAGCCGACTTGCAGCGGCCACAAAGCGTAACGAGACAAGGGGAGTCGCGATGCGAAACCTAAAAGGAGCCACGAGAACGTATTTGGCCAGGTGCCCTTATGGCCATTGGCGTCCGAAGCGCGGCCAATTCGAATCAGCATGACCAAACGAAAGGTGGGAATGGAACAAGAGAGAAAGTAAACGGGGTCGCGGATCGATTTGCGCGAGAATTTTTCGAAAAGTGTAAATATAATTCCCTAGTCAAATAATAATTCCAAAGTGTCATTGGTATTCGAACGTAGATCCGAATCACGCGATCGGCACGAAGAGAGAGAAAAAAGATAGAAATTCCAAAAAAATATTTGATCCACCCAAATCGAAAAAATCTTCCTATTGGAAAAAAAATTTTAATGTCACTCGAGACGAAGAAAATGATCAGATCGCGTGCAAAGGGTGAACGCGTAAGTGCCGCACGACAGGAAGTGAACGACCCGCGGTTCTAGACGACCGGAAATCGATGCCACTCTCACTGTGTTACGTGTCTGCCCTGCAGTCTCTGTTTGGCTCGCGCTCGTATGTATCCTGTAAGCTTATAACGAGAATTCGAAGATAAATAATACGAACCGCTGAGATTTACGAAATAGCAAGTCATGCCATCACAATTTCCGCACGTAAGCGGGACCCGAAAATTCTTGAGGATCTGCCGTACGCTTAGTACGTGAAAACGATGAAAACAATAACGGAAGACGCGTCGCCGCCCGACGCACTGTCGAAAACGCGAAACGCGAACGCCGGAGTACCGACCCCGAGGCTAAAGACACCAATTCTAAGGTTAGAGGGGAGCTTTGTAAAGGAATGCGCGCGACCCGCGCGACTGGGGGGTTGATGCGATGCGCGATCAATTCTCGCGAATTTTATTTCCCCGCTGCTGCTCCTGCTGCTGCTACTACTACGACTACCACCACCACCACCATCGATACCTGCTGCCGCTACTACTCTGGTACTACACACTGCTGCTACTAGCGTTTAAGGTGAGTTTGTGATAACTCCGAAGCGAAGACTGCGACGCTGGCGTAAGGGCGGAGCACTGTAATGCTGCTTTTGTTTTCTTTTTTCTTCTTCTAATTAGACGCTTTTTTTATGCTCGACAATTTCCTATTTTTTAATATTATACCGGTGCAGGTCACGTGGTCACGTTTTTAGTGATTTTTATCATGCGTCGGTACTTACCTTGAAAATCATTTCGTTTGGATATAACTTTTGTTCAAACGATTATCCTCAAAATACGTAACATGCAACATGTTTGTGAAACGTGATTGAAATTTTATAATTTTTTTTCTTTTAATACGTGACTCTTTGATCCCTTTTACTTTTTTTTTTTAATGTGATCGATTCGAATTATCATTCTCCATTTTGGAATCGCCCCATCCGCTGTTCTGTGTCTCTGGCGCGTTGTGTAAACTTGGATCTCTATAGTGCGCAGCAGCCGTGTAAATCCTATTACACAACGTGGAGACGCTCAATGTAAACACGACGAGTTTTCAAAGCCGACGGCGACTTGTTCGGATGCGCTTCGTTGGCTACGCTACAGAATTATCATGCGCAACTTAGATTAGCATTAGCTAAATACTGAAAAAATTGATCCACAAATTAATAATGCCAAGAAATAAAAGACAACCAAATATACCAAAATATTCTCAACAATCCCCTTCGTTAAGGCGTCGTCAATCGCAGTCATGCACCACGTTCCATTCGTGTCGAATAGACAAAAAAAAATGGCAATTAAGAGGATAAAATCAGACACGCCTAATGTACGTATAATGATACTCAGTGAGGCAAACTCTTTCTAAAGTACCCCTCCCTGTAGAACGTAATGCAATGTAAAAACAAGGAATTTAAATGACAGTAAAATAACCGCAAATGACATATTCCCAAGACTCGTACGAGACCGTAGTTACTTACCACAAATCTCGCATCGGAACGGCGTGTCGTTGGTATGGGAACGCATATGATTGGCAAGGTGTTCCTTGCGCGTGTACTTTTTCCCGCAGACCTGGCAATGATGCGGAGTCTCGCCAGTGTGCCACATGACATGATTCATGAAGTGTTCCTTGCGAGTGAAGCTCTTCTTGCATATGTCGCATCGATGGGGAGTCTCGCCAGTATGCTTGCGAACATGGTTGACCATGTGCTCCTTGCGTGTAAAAGTTTTGGCGCAATACTGACACCTGAGGAGTAAGAGCAAGGGTTAAAGATTCGTGTGGGATAGGGTAACCTCAAAGCTACAGGCATAGAAGTACATCTCAAGTAAGTGAATCATTTGAAAGCATTGTGAACGCACCTGTAAGGTGTTTCGCCGGTGTGACAGCGAGTATGGTTGTCTAGATGTTCCTTCCTAGCGAAACTCTTTCCGCACACTGTACAATTGTAGGGCTTGTCGGTAGCGTGACGCTTCATATGGCGCTCCAAGGACGGTGCGTTAGCGAACACGTGGAAGCAGACTGAACAGGTGAACATGGATCCACCCAGGTGACATTTACCATGACGAGTTAGGTCGTTGGCATTGGTGAATGCCTTTCCGCAAACCTGTAAGTAAATGAATAACAAAAATAGAAGTATATCAGAGTAAGTAATAGCCGAGCCCGATAACGATACTTATAGTAACGGTGGACCTAGACTAGAGAAACGTTCATTTACCTGGCACGTGAATGGCTTCCTTTCGGTATGATATCTTCGGTGCACGATAAGCTGATAGCGAAACTGGAAGATCTTGCCGCAGACCTCGCAGGCATGGCTGCCAACGGATACGGGCGAGGCACTTGGTCCGGGCGTGGCCTCCCCGTCGCTTGTCTTTATGTCAAACTTGTTAAGTTGAACTTGCTGTACTATCGGTGTTCCGTTCTGTATGGTGGTGACCGTTTGCGTGGGTACAGTGCCACCTACGAGAGTGGTACCAGCTGCTATCTCGCTTTGTAGCTTTCCGAAGACCTCGTGGTACGCCAACAGTTGATTGATATCCTCGACATTTACCTGGTGACAGAAGCGCGTTTTTTTTTTTTCGTTTACCACCGCAGCCGCTAGAAAGATTTCTCAATGGTCGTTGTCATCATTTATAAGGAGGCCTCTCACCTTGTACATATTTTGTACCATCTCTACGCCAAGAGTCTTTGCTAGATCTTGTTCGTTCCCAGCGCTTATTTTAACGACCGAACCGTCGGCTGTTCTAACGTCCATCATATGACCACCAGGTTTAAGGTCGGGAAGTTGAAATCTGCAAGTAAAAATAAAAAGATCCAGTGGAGATACTGGCAAAAGTCTCATATGTTTTTTTTAATTTAAAAAACGTACTGTGCCATGTTCAGCTGACGCATTTCCTTCTCCTTCTCGGGCTTCTCTGAATTGTTCTGAGTTCCGCTTTCCGCAGTGGAACTGCCGCTAATGTTGACTCCAATTTGTTGCTGCTGCTGTTGCTGCATGAGACTCTGCTGAAGATCCTGTGGCGGCTGTAGCTGAAGATCACACTGGACCTGACAATGGACTTGATTATCGCTGCACCGTTCCGTAGTGCAACTACCACCCTCGTCCTTTACTTTATTATCATCCCGTTGTGAATTCTGACTCTGCGAGCTTGGTCCACTGTTTTGTGCATTCTGATGACTCTGCTGCATCTGATGATGAGACTGTTGCTGCTGTTGCTGCGGCTGCTGGTGCAGCTGCTGCTGCTGTTGCGACTGCATCTGCTGCTGCATTTGAGCATGCGCCGCCTGCAAGTGACTGACACTTGCGGGAATGTGCGTCCCGTCTAGGCTAAGGCCAGGAAGAGAGCCTGGAATCTGCGAAGAAGATTAGCAACACATTCTTTATATATCCTTCTAATTATAAACAAATTACAAGTCCTAGCCCATTTAGGTACCATTTATAATATTTATATCCACTGTAGAGTGCTACTGTTCAAGAACATTAAAGTGAGCTATGGATTAAGTCTGAAGCATCTTAAGTAATTGTACTATTTACTTTACAACTAAAGAAACAACCTCAGATAAATCAGTATGGAAGTAAAGAAAAGGAAGATAAAGAGCAAGCATAACAAAGAAAGTACTATCAAAAAAATTACTATCTAAAGCAAGGCACGATAATGCTACAATGAACGTCGATGGGAAATAGAAAATCGAAGATGAATCTTCAACTCCTTGTCATCACTAGATGATATTTAGTGTCATTAAGACAGCGTGGAGAGTCATTGTGGACTCCCTGGAGTATAACACCGGGTCTCCTTGCTGTACGACCAAGTATAAAAGTCTTCCAGGGCGCAAAGCATAACTGTGCTACAACTGGTCGTGCATCTACATGGAAACAAACCTGCTGATTGGACTGCAGAGAGCCGTGATGACCGACGCCGCTAATCGAAGCTTGATGATGATGATGATGAGAAGTCGTCGACTGATGATGCGAATTCGAGGTCAACGCCATTTCCTGGTTAAACGAAGACTCTTTTGGAGATGCCTCAACACCACCACCACTCCTACTTGAGGAGATCTGGTGGTTATGGTGGTAGACCGAGACCTGGGGTAGCGGCCCGGGAAACAGATTGGTGAAGAGCCAATATTTAGCTACCGAGGAGGCTAACGCTACTGCTGTACCTACGCGCTGCTCCTCAGAGGAATTCCGGGTACTTCCTACATTGTTGTGACTGCTTGAGCTAGTCGAACCACCTGGGTACGAAGGACGACCACTTTGACCCGAGTTTACTTCCTACCGGTACACATTCAGACATTTGTACGACATCGACAGGGCATGCGACTAACATGCAATAGGCTCGCTTTTCCAATCGACAAATGCGCCAGGTAGGACCTTTGTGCTCTTTGAGATGTATACTAAGTACGTGGAGTTCAAATATACAGGAAGGCTGGGATATTTTCAAAATTGCTTCTTTGAATATTTATAATTCGAATCATTGAATATATATGGGACTGTCTCGAATCTAATTCTCCCAGAACGCAAGTGACTTCTCATTCTTCGATCATGTATATCAATGTCAGCTTGAAATGGTTCATTTTTATAGAGTACATAAGGTTTCGATTCTTACTAATTATTACTTTACAATATCTTCTACTACGGGTTATAAATATGTCAAAGGATACAATTAACAATGAGAATCTACTGCATTATCTATGTACAAGCGGTTACTAAGCAAAGTCGCTATGTATAATAGTTACGAGGTACTATGGGTTACAGAGCAATAACGAAAGATGACTAGTGCCCAGGAATTACAGAAATAGAGAGAAACACGAGAGACAAAGAAAGATAGAAAGTCATAGAGAGGGATTCGAGTACTTTGAAGAAGCTTCTTTTCTTACCGTCCAGCCTCACAGAAATAAAAATAGTTCACAAACAGGCAGTTGACCCAAACATTCGTTCTTGGCGAATTACATTTGTATTGAATCCTGTTCGAAATGGGATCTGAAGGAAAACGAAAAGAGACTAATAAAAATAGGGAACTTAGAGCACAATTAAGAAATTGATCTAAAAACGAAAGTACATTTCAAGAACAAAGCTGATGGTCCAAAGGACAAAACATAATATTCTGTTTACTATGAAAAAAAATTCCTTTCGCGTGCCCTTTCATAGTGACTCTATAAATCATTGCGCATTTGTAGTTTGGCAAATAGCCCAAGAACAAATAATAATTTCTCACCTCTTGCTGGGCCTGCGTAGTCGCTGGCAGTGCATGCTGCTCACTATTCATCTTCGTTCAATAAAGACAATTAGTTAAACTCTTCTGATGGTCCTTGTTTATCATCCTGCAAAATACAGAAGTAAAATACTATCTTAATATTACGTTTAAAAAGTCAGTGGGATAACTACGCCATGTTCAGTGGACGTGGATATGAGAGGGGACAAAAAGGTATATTCAACATATGAAACGTTAAAAAATTCAGTTAAATGAAATTCTCCGATTTCTGGTAATTGCTAAAAAAATTTGACGAGTAATTCAATTCCTAATAACCTCAAAACCTGTATCCGGTTATTGCTACAATAATGAAAAAATAGGAACAACTGATCACGTGTAGATTGCGCTGAAAGGTTATTCGCCCAGACAATGGAAAAAAAATCATGGGAAAACCTGAATCAAGAGTAAATATAATGACATATAACTAAACTTTCATTAACCTCAAAACACTGAATGAATATTCCATAAGAAAAACATGAGAAGGTGAGTCATCGAATACCATGACCCGTACTCGACAAAGGCCATGTCCGAAATTCTCCATATAAGATAGACCCAACTGATGGCCAAGGAACAGACTATGATCCGGATGGCAACGTTAATGAAAATTTACTCGACTGGGCGTGATACCCGTATCCTCGAGGTCCGCGTCGAGTATTCGGGCACCACCTTCTGGTCTTGTAGTCGGCACATGACGCGTCAATTATCACAGAGCGTAGAACGGGGACAAGGGGCCAAGACAAGATGGAGGTGCGTTCGGAGTACCAGGACAAGGAGATTTCTAAGTAAGGCTAATACTCGGGCTAAAGAAGAGGAGCCTCGGGGAATGGAACTCACGTGGTGCACGGTGCCGTCGGCGGTTCTCGCATCTCGTTTCCTAAGCCGTACGGCTGTCTCAGGCACGGGGACGCGCGTCCCGACGCAAGGGGGGACGCCTCTTGGCGCCTCTTGACGCCTCACCTCGCCACGAGTACCCACAAGCAAATCCCAGGATAATGGCCACGCGCCCTCGCCACACTCCTCCACTATATCACCGAAGCAACCAGCAGCTCGACCGGGACAACTAGCACCCGTCCAAAGCCCCCGGGGACGTCGGGGCGCGCCACTATTTTCCAAAAACTCACTGCAAGATCGTACGCGCTCGCGGTTTACAGAAAATACGACGACTGTCATGGCGTCCCTCGGCCACCCCGCACGAACATGAGCGCCTCGGGCACCCTCCGTCGAGAACCTGGACAGTTGCTCAAAATCACCCTACAACAGTTGCCAAATCGCTTCTATCGACGAGATTTTTATTTTGGAGCGTCTTAACGCGACAGCCAGACGTATACGTCGCTTATTTTCTTGCAAAATATCTGAAGTGCGCTATCTCTTATACGCCAGTATGCGCGCGCACCTTCCGGTTGAGCGCGCATGTCGCACGTTTCCTGTTCTCTGCGCTTCGCCAAGCTCGAATCGCAATGGAATGTCGCTGGTCGTGTTTCCATTGGTAGAAACCAATATCTACGAAGATCCTGCGGGTGGGTCTTGCACTTTTCTCTGCGACATCACATAACGCGGATTTTTTCAGAATCTATTGATAAGTTCGAAAAAAAGTATACTAATACGTTAAAGACTTTGGAAGGGAAAAGGATATTGGATATGATAAACTATGAGATTAACATGAAAAACTTTTTTGTCTCTTCTTATATAGATATATATTATTCGATATGCAATAATCATTAACATTTAAACTACAATCGTAACCGTTATTTACATCAATTTGTACAGACGACCCGTCGTGGTCTTTGTTATGCATATGCGCTGATACGCACATTCCGCGCACAGGATTCTTTTTTTTAATTTATACTACAACAATTAATAATAATATTGCTGTTTCACTGGGAAACATCAGCGGACGAGATTCGAGATTTTTTGAAATTCATTTCTAAGTAGAAGGGATAATTATAAAAAAAGAAAGGTAAACATAGTCGTTGCGCGTTAGAAAATGAGAGACAGAGAGGGTAAGAAAGTTTAATTTTTCCCCCGGTGTCATGTACGTTAACCGACCATGTGTATGTTGACTAGTGGACTAAAATATAAAATCGTCGCAATAATTATACATACACGTGTGAATTAAATAAACACCAAATACTACATTTCATTTTTCCTGTTTTATATAAAAAAATTTCTTACAGTTATTTGGTGTTTCTGCTAACGCGTACTATTGCTCTGAATAATCTGGATATGTTTAAAGGGTCTTACGTCCCACAAGATTCAGTCCCAATTGTTACATGCTTATAAAAGTCATTGATAACACCTGATTCGCATCGCAATTATCCAAAGCATTCTACAGTATCAGGCAATACGATGTATTCCTCCTTTTACATACTTTGCGCTCGTGTAAGTTTTTGAACGAAAACGTCACAGCGTTACGTCACGATCAAAGTAGCAGATAGATGGCTCGACTGTATTCCAAAGTGCAATTCAAAATGACTTAGAATAAAAGTCAAGAATGCAAAACCGTCGCAGATCCAAGAGAAATATCTCCAGGATCCATTAACAAAAGTCGACCTAACATACTTTACCATATGACTTTCATTTTTAACAAAATCTATACTTATAGACAGAAGGACAACAAGAGAAATACAAGATCACAATTCCGTGGTGATCTCGTCCTGGGGCCTAAAGCCAAGGATCGTGAAGTCATCGATGAGGTAGTCACGAGTCGCCGACCAGTCGGACAGTATAGTATAATTAGCGGCCTCGACGGCACTTTGAAATTCCCACTGGGGATTGAGTTCCCGATCAAGAGTATTACTATCCTCATCGCCAGGAGTAAGATTGACCTGTGGCAATGTGCCAGCGGAATTATAGTTGTGATTGAAGGTAGAGATGGCCAGTTCCTGTAGATGCGATCCTACATGCTGAACCCTCTTCTGTTCCCCGTAGACGAGCGGCGTCGTCTGACCCACTGTGGATCCATTTGGACTGAGCTTCTCGTTGTAGACACTTGAACTATTCTGTCCCAGGCTGGAGCCAACCGGACTGTCCTTGACGTATCCCAAGCTGGAGCTGGCAGGACTAATGCTGGACTTATCGCTGGCTTGGAACGTAGTGAGCGGTGCATTCGGCTGGAATGTCGTGAGATTCGTTGGCGTAGCACGCGGCTCGTACGGTGGCTGTGTTGGCGTTGCTATGGTGATCGGCTGAGCCGGCATCATTTGGACGGAGGTCGCTGGTTGCTGCAGAAACGTTACCAGCTGAGCCACCTTGAAATTCAGAGGTTTTACCATTGGACGAGACTCTACGTGTACTCTATGTGAACTCATGGGTATCCTCAGTCTAATGCTATTGGTACACATGCTTCTTAGTTAAGAGAGCATCGTTATGTGGTTACAGTAATAACTTGATATGTACAGTAGAAAGCATATCTGGTCTATAAATCTCTAGGATTCTACACCTTCTCCTTGGCACATGCGACTCACCAAACTGTCTTAGAGACTGGGCGTGTAAGAAAAAGATAAATAAATTCAACATCTCGCTATTAAATAGAATCCAGTAAGAATCAAAGTAGACCTTGCAGGTGTAAAATCTTACTTCGGGTGAACTGTGTCTCTTGTATCTTCGTAGAAGACGTTCAGCCCAGGCTAGCAGTCTCTGCCAGTCCTCTGGCGGCACTGGTATCTCGTCGTCCCTCTTGTTCACCAGAACGAGGATCCGGGCGAGATCTCGAAGAACGGGTCTGTGCAAAGAAGTCCAATAAATAAATGAGCCCAGACATATAGCAACAGCACGGGACCTATCAATTATTCAAAGATACAAAATTCTCCATACCTGTACGCCTGAATACCAACAGCGCCATCCCCGTTATTCCTGGAATAGTAAAGTTCCCTGACTTGTCTCCTGGTGTCATTCAGCATCGCTAGAAACGTGTTTGCTTCGCCCCGTAGGGTAGCTAGATGCTTCAGGAACTCTCGTCTCTCAGCACTGTGTCAAAACAAATAATACAAATCAAAATCAGCGCATTCGATGCCCAACAAAGTGAAACTCGAATAAAAAATGTCAAAAATGAAATCAAAGATACCCAAATAGAAAAAAAAACGAATCTCACCTGTCCTCAAACTGCTGAACCATCCTGGCTGCTTTTCTCTTTCTCCTGTGAACGACGATGACCCCGCAGAGTATTATGAAGATGCATATAGTAGCTCCAGAGGCGACACCAACGAGTATGGCAACTTGACTACCGGTGAGACCAAACATATATCCGGTCTCCTTGCAGATGCGACCCATGTACTCATCCCTGGTTGACCAATCGGCGATGTGACCCGATGGACAGGTATCGACGCATACACCCTGATGAAGTAAAACGGCGCACCGTGCACAGGAACCACCCCTGCATCTTAAGCATCCAGACTGTCCGTCGATACATTCTGAAACACATAAGAGATCCCTTTCTAAATACAAAGCTACAAAAGGTGAGTACCGAGCAGATACCTCTCGGTAGGCAGGTACCCTGGGAAGTCGTAAAACTAGAAATAGGTGCAGTGCTAAGGTAGACAGCCAGGTACAAGGTATACACATAATACAAGTACGCCTATAGTAAGTTTAACGATTTCGAAATCCTTTGTTCGGAAGGTCAAACGGAACATATTTCTCACAAGATGGCGGATCCCTTCGCTCTTATACGTATAAAACGCCAAGTAGAAGGAGGCACAGGATATCCCAGTAAAACTATGATAAAACAGTGTACGAGTAACGGTAAGCGAGTCAGCTGGTACGTAAAAGCAGAAACAACCATAATTTAACCTTAATAAAAGAAAAAGGCTCCAAAGCGAATCCGCGAGGTGTACGTGAAATCGTAACCCAGCAAAGTTACAACGTCGATACGCGAATCCTTTTATCACCAGGAAAAGGATAATCTCGAATGCGCGTTAACGTAGGAGCCTCTTTCTATTCAACGATAAATAGTTTCGCCGTCTCTTCCATTATTGCGATAGCGAAATGCCGCGTGGGTAGAAAATATATCTATATAGCGAGTATACGTCAGCAGGGCACGCAGGGGGTTAGAAATTGCATAAACAATCGGAGTACATCCGCCGGCAATATCACAGAATTTCCTCCACGAGCATATGGACCAATGATCTCTAAGGTTATGATAATAATTGAATATTATCGACATCGAAGCGAACTGCTCGGCCCGGATTCTTTTGATCGGTGATCCATAGCTCGGGGCAATGGGCCAAACGCTTGGACCCCGTCGAATAACCAAGGCCTCGAATACGTTTCAGATAATAATAAGTATCTGCAGATCGATCGAGATATGCCTCCGCGTACAAGCTTATAGATCGCTAGATCACGTTCGGAGATCCAGCTGGCACCGTACAGCCATGACTATGTATGCTTGTTACGTTACGACCCATAAAATTCGATCTAGAATCCTGACCTAAGGTTGAGCCTGGTCCATTCCCATATCATTTCGCTTCGCATATGCTAACTCTATGGACCTCCTGAGAAGCCAGGAAGATGACTGCCAATACGTATATGACGATGAGAGGGTGTCTCCGACACTATTACTCTATTAGTACGCATATGAGGAATGCAGTTGCTGGTTTCTCGATTATGTGGGTCTACCACGGTCCTGAGTCGAAGCGATTGCCACGGAGAAGGTGTTGCTTGACGGGTAAGGAGAGCTCTGAAACGATACATTCACCAAGTTGAGAACACCCTGACAATGTACCCGTGTGGCCCACGATTATCTGAGCGTGTACGTTATATATATATATATGTATATATTCATATACACATACATTACCATAGTACACACACCGGGCGCATAGGTAACGCTCGTGAACCCTGGAGGTCGTCGATTTATACCACGATATGGCGGCTGTCCTCAAAATTCTTGTTTCACGAAAAAAATGAATCATTGATAGTCATACTTAATGCCAGCCCTTAATAATCTTACAGCACATTACACTAGAACAAACATAACACATAAGATGGTTACGTGGTACATATCGAATGCAGACACTGGGCGCAGTGTATGTATATACAGTGATTCATCGATAAGGAATTTTTATCACATTACGTATGAAAGGTCAAGGTTTTCGTTAAATGATTTATTGAATTTTTGCAAAGACTATGTATTACCGTGAAAAAGTATGAGGCTTCTTATCTGACATCTGTATCTGCGTATGTGAAAGATTAATTTTCTCTGTGTATAAGTAAGCAGACTGGTTCTGCACATTTCGTATCCCATGTAACGATAATCGTTTGGCGTCTATGAAGTAGGAGTTTGATTTCTCTCTATATATATAGGCTCCTTCAAAATGAATCCTCGTTTCCTGGTCGCTATCTCTAATTACATATAGGATCGATCGCTCACGAGATTCCCAAGAGATTCTTTAATCGAACCACGTATTGGATATCTCGTCTTCCATTAAATCATTACGTTCATCTTGCTGTGTTATTTATCCAGTTACCTCCTAACCGAGACGATATTGCGGTTATCTTCGGTATTTATATATGCATGTATATATATATTTTTTTTTCTGTGATGATATTACTCACGGTAATAAACGTTTCACCGATTAAAAGGATTAGCGTAAATTTCACCGAATTTTCCTTGCGAATATCGTAAATCCTTGAACGCAGTGAAAAATGGCTGTGCCGTTAATCGGCTCGTGAGAATTTTTATTTATCGAAGCGTGAACGGGGAATACGGTGCTGGCCCAGGTGTCTAGGAGGAACGTGGACTTGGATCGAAAGTTCCAGCGGGTGGAAGGAGGTAAACGAGTCAGTGAAGTGGTACGATGCCATCGAGAGGAAGTCATCCGGCTATCTGAGTGGATGTTCGAGCGTAGAAAGAGTAGAACGTAAATGGTACGAGAGGAAGTGAAGAAAGAGAGGAGTTATATAGGATGCGAATAAGGAAGAAAAAGGATAGAACAATATGGAAGCGAAAAATAAGAGACGAACGGCCTCGCTTTTCTCTCGACGACAACTACGAGTGTCTCCCCCTCTTCGTTTTCAGGCTACTCTTTTATGTACACTGCCAAGAGAGAACATGCTTACAGTTATGTTTGACGCAATGCATGGGCGCCGTCCTCAACGTATAACGACCGGCTTCCTAGGATATCTCGAAACCTGAATCTTTCCACACCAAATACGCGGCCAGCCGTCAAGTAGATAGTATAGGTAGGTATGAGCATCAAGGAGTCTCCTACATTGGCACACTCAAGATAACATAGATATTAAAGGGCAATAATGAAAAGGACAAAGAGAACGTATAAGAGCAGATTTATTTGTAAGATCACAAGCAGACGCTAACCCCGAACCATAAAGCGTCACCCTGGTAATTGGCCCCGTTTTAGTTTCGGCCCTTCTCACGAAGATGTCACCACTTAGTCCCTGAGTTTTTCCGCTAGGGCGCGCGACCGTCGCGCTCCAATGAATTTGTTCCGCCCGGTCGACTGCACGACTATCGTACGGCAAAGCCCAGTCTGGCAGCAGGCTCCTAACCCCCCTCGCCCTCCCAATCGCACGATGTAAAATGAAATTGAATATTTTTCGGGAGAGATCCGAGAACCGGAAGTCCACTCGTTCCAGACGCTGAAG
>JARPRH010000326.1:24755-37358 GCA_031763665.1 Calameuta haemorrhoidalis
CGTGCCGAGTATCGGTCACGTCGTGGCGAAACAATGAAAGCGTACATTGCGCGGTGTGTATCGAGTAATCTTTTATCTGAAGGAAAGGAACAAGTGGACGTACGTGGGGTCCAAGTGGTTATTGCGTATAAACGGCGTTACGCGCGAAATTAACGAATAATTCGAGCGGAAACGTTTTGCCGAAAGGGGAACAAAAAGGAAGCGGAAGGACAAGAAGTAAGAGGGAAAAAAAACGAAGACTAACGATAAGACGAAAAAAAACGTCTAATTATAACGTCAATTAACGTCGCGGAAAGCAAACGCTACGGGATTAACGAGGGGAATTGGCCGAGAGGACAAAGACCATAATATAAAATGGTGGAACCGGCCTTATATGCCACCCCGAAGTGACTCCCGCATCTGTGGCAACCTTTTACTTTCTTTCTCTCAGTTCACAGCAAAAGAGACCCGCGTTAGAGAAGCGGCAGCGAGTGCTCGAATGTCTAATTCTTGTCCGCATATGGGAGAGACACTGGTGCGCGTACATATATTCACACGGGTTAAGAAATACATGGTTAAAGGAAAAAAAAGGGAAACGTGTTTACTTGGATGAGCGTTACTTGAGTTACGTCGGGTATGACGTCACGACTGTAATTTGAGCGTCGTGTAATGTCCATTACGTCACTTATCGAACGGCCTTTGTCCTTAAGGTATACCTTTTTTTCTTAATACACCGTGTCTATAGTGTGTTCACGAATAAATAGTACTTTTTTTTAAACATCCAAAACAGTTTCCAGCAAAGCCGCACGTGACTGCATACAATTTTTCTTACGGACTTATGTATAAAGCCCGTGCATGGTTTCGCACTGAAATATTAACATGCTTTTCTGTTTTAGCATATAAACATATAAAAGCCAAATCAGTGATTTCATACGAAAGCCACGCACGCTTTTTAAGGATTGCCTTTCTTATCTGTCAACAAAACTATTTTAATTTAGTAATTACTATAGGTACCCATTTTTTGTTTGCACCAAGAACCACGGCGTTTGATCGTCAGCGAGAAAGAGGCGCACGCCGATATAAAATGGCGGATTGGAGAATCACGAGGAAAGTATCTGCTTCGGTGAAAGAGCAGCTGTCATTAATCACGATTGACTATAAAAATTTCAACGATTTCGCTCGAATGCGCCTGCTAAAGAGATCGGATCGGATAGTCTCGACGTTACAACGTTTAAGAATGGCTATACCGTTTAGGCACTCGTATTACTCCAGTTGCAAAGAGATACCCGATCGAGCGTAAAATCGAGGAAAGTTTCCAATTTGAATCGTAGCTGGACAAATTGCGAAATTTCCTACCCACAGACCCCATTTCGTATAATGACGAGGGGGGAATAATTTTTTTTCCCCATCAGTCAAAATGATCATCCGAAAGTCAGATGACATTAAAAAGAAAAAAAAAGGTGTCATCAAAATCATTACTCTGATTAGTCCATTTCCATCAAATTGACGCAATCGTTACCTCATCGACGAAAGATCCTCTTTGACTTTACAGCAGGCGCCAGGCAATCAAGCCGGAAATTGCACGTCGATCGGAACCACCAATTCACATTCAATCCCGAAGTACGAGGAAAGCCATTTCGATAATCAGGAATGAATTTCCTAATGGGAAAACGGCTCGTATCATTGACCACAGGTCAGATTGACATACGTGATCTGACAGTAAGTCACGTGTTTGCATACGGCAGTTCAAAAGAAAACTGACAGGTAGAGTATGTTTGACTCTCTTCTTTTTTCTTATTTTTTTAACCACCAAAAATGTCTTTAATCCATGTTCCCATTCTCAATCGTATAATCGCACGACGTATATACATATAGCTCAGCACTTTAAGGCGCATTACTCTTGATCGTACTTCTCCACATAATCAGCCGATTTTCCTCGGGTGCAATAAAATTCAACTTTACGAGGACGGAAATACGGATTGGCATTCCCGACACGTATGTAGTCCCAGTCGCATACCCACGGCCAATTGAACTATCTGGGCCAACAATATACACATGTAATACAAAGATACATAGGACATACGTTAAGCCCGTGTTACACGGCGCGCAAATAGCCCAGCCAGTTTAACCGGCCCCGATTATTTCCTCGTGGAAACCGTCCATTTGGCACTGACAGAAGGCGGCAAATACGATTGGCTGTAATTCGTATAATTGTCAAAGGCACAGAAACGACCAGGACCGCCAACACTAAAACATTTTCAATGCGCACCAAAGGCAATGCCATAAAAAAAAGGACCTAGGAAAAACAAATCATGAAAAACAAACAGTATACATACTACAAACAAAAAAAAATAAAATTGCTACAATCTTTTATCACTGATCGTCGCTCTCGGACCAAGAAAAAGTGTCGCTGCAAGAGTTATCGAGATAAACGAGAGAATCCACTAGTCACGTAGTCGGCCATTGTTATGTCAAAATAGAAAAAGAAATAGAAAGGGAGACACATGGATAATCGAATCATTCATCAAAATGAAAGAGCATAGATTACCAATGGAACGAATATATAGGTATACAGGGATACCAAACGAAATTAAGATTTTAATTGCCAGATTGTATAACCCCCCCACCTCCCACCACCAGTCGCCCCTCAGACGGTTTATAGGAGCACATTGGCGTGACTTAGGATGACCGTTAATCGATTATCGATGCATGATGATGCGATGACGTTGCGTCATTGCCCGAGGCCAACTGCAATTGTCCAGTCAGCAAGCGATCTCAGTGTCGCTTCTTTTCTCTCAAATGGAAGAACTTGCGTCGATGTGAAAATTTGTTATCTTCTCCGAGAGACCCGGTCGTTCTGATCTCTCTGATGAGAAATAGAGACCATTAGAGAACGAGAATGAAAAAAAATAATAATAATAATAATAATAACGTACCATCCAAATAACTTAATCGTACCGACGAAAGGGGAATGCATTAGATATTCACCCCTCATCTCCCTTCGTTTTCTATGTAAGCCACGCTGGTGTACACGACAAAGGCATAACAGTACTTTGCAATTACTCGAGTTGCCTCTATCTCTCTCTTTCTCTCTTGCTAAAGGAGGGAACAACGTGCTCTTTATACATTATGGAGTATAGTGGAAAGAGAGAGAGAGAGAGAGAAGGACAGAGACTGGTAAGAAAAGAAAAAGGAGAGTCTGAGATACAGAAAGAAAGAGAGAGAGAGAGAGAGAGAGGGTTATATGGAATTCAAGGAATTAGAAAGAGACGCTTCGGTAGACAGACAGAAGGAGGCACAAGTCATCGGGATTTGTACTCTGAGAAAACCAGTCATTACGTAACTTAGTTAATGCAGTTTCTATACCGTACTGCTCCGACGCTGTACAGTTATAACTCAGCGAACGAGCGAGTGAGAATATAAATAATGCAGAAAAAGCGCGTACGAGGTGAACCGATACTGGCGACTGCGTTATAATGAATATGTAACGTGAGGGGGTTCGGTGTAGGGGGGGGGGGGGGGGTGAAATAAAAAATAACTATTCTTTGATTAGGGATATTTGAATCATTCGAATGGGTACTACAAGCGTCAAATGCATGTGGCCTTTACTACGTGAATCAATGGGATTTCAGTGACTTTAAATTGAATTCAATTTTAATTGCAATAGGATTGGATAGAGAGAAAAGCGTGTCGGCCATCTTTTATGCATGCTCTTTTTGCCGTTTCAATAAATGAGTAGCTAATTTTTCTAGTGCGCTTGGATATATATATATGTCTATATTCTCTGTAAGAGAATATCGTCACTGCTTCTACACTTTAGACAGCTAGTTTGGCATATTGTGTACATCTGGCTGAATCCTGCGGCACGTCATTTGGTTTCCAGCAACCAGTTGCAGGATACGAATTCCGAGAGGAAATGCGAGACAGGAAACGTAGGAGAGTAAAAAAATTAGTGACGCCTGTAGACAGAAATTCATTAACGAAATACGATTTTTCCCGTTTCTCGGTACGGGTAACGAAATTGCGAAATATATGAATGTAAAAAAAAAAACGGATTTTGTAACTGATAAAAATTGTTCCATCAACAATAACTCTAGTCCCGTGATACTTTCCAATCGTGAATCAGGATACGAAAGTATCGTTTGGGCGGAAGCCAAGTGATTCTTACGAGTAAAATCAAGAAAGGCTAAAGCGTACCAGGAAATTCGTGGTTCGAGCTACGAATGAGAAACGTCGCTACAGCTGTATTCAACCTAAAGACAAAATACTAATAATTGACAACAAAATCTGACCCACTGCTCCTGCCCAGAGGAAATAGGAACAAAAAACGAAGGAAAATCCAAAAATAACACAGCTGTAATTCCCCAGCGTCATCCTGCTTCACGGGAAACCGGAAGTCACCGATAACAAGTGCCGCACAGACAGTCCCAGTGCTTCAGCCATGTTTGATCGATAAACATTAAAATTTAGTTCTATAAGGTCAAGCGTGTAGCACACAACGTGTTACAAGCGTGTATTCGAATGCACTCGACTCTTTCCAATCACCGACAGAAAAAGAAAAACAAATCCTGAATAATCGACGAAAAGAAAAAAGATTCCCAGAAAATTATATGACGTAGAAAAAAAAACCCCATGCTGTTCCCGTAGAGAGTTGGAATAAGGATCCGCAAGACATATGACTACCTCTGCCTTTACATACATATATATACTATGAAGTATATAAAGGCAGACGCGTAGGAAACCTTAAAAGCTTGAATTAAATTTCGTCGATGGTTTCTTAAAAAAAAAAAAAAAAGAAAGTAAAATATGTCCCATGTGCGCGAGGCCCCTGCGTAACGCAAGCAAGATCATTTAGTGCAGGTCTGTGTTTCTGTCTATAGTAAATATGTGTATACTACCGACTATGGGTAGTACACACAATATCTACGGCTAACATGCAAGTAACAATGCCGCTTCGTGCGGGTGGTTACGTGTAGCGTGGCCGATCGAAAGTTGATAGAGTTTTCTCGCAAAGTATTTCTCGCTACTACCTAGAATTAGGCCTGCCCGTTGTAGTCCAGTTGTAAAATGTTTTTACGCGTGTGTCCAGTCTTACGGTGAGTTAGGTAAGGAGACGGTGAACCGTCATGGTGACAGCAGCTGGAACAGGCAGTGGAGTTGGGAGACAGCTTGACTGTACTGTGTTCCGCACCTGCATGCTCAGCTGTTCCTAATCGAACTTGCGTCATCTTTTTACACGTCGAAAGTTAGCAGAGAATTTTTTTTTTTTTCGTGTATCCACGCGGCCGCGAAACACGGGACCATTTGTAATTTCGTATTTGTAGGTGAGACGTGGAGACGCAAGGAGACGAGTGGAAAATTCTTGGTCGTGTGAGAAATTCTGAAAGAGATACGAACAATGAATGAAGTTTGGATGAAGTAGCATAGAAAATTTAGGACTTTTCTTTTTTTTTAGGAGATGGAAAGGTATGACGAAGAGAAAGAGAGAAAAAGAAACAGAGTCTAGACGTATTATAAATATCGTCGCCAACTCCATTTTCTACGCGCACATGTGGGTGCAATGATAAATAAACACAGAAATATATTGTAGGCGTCTCTGAAAATACGTTGGTAGCGTCACTCGAGTATTGTGAACCGTAGAATTTTCAATATCGTATTAAGTATTATTGTTCCTAATGAGTCGATTTCTATCAAAGGATAGATATTACCTTGTCGTTGAAATTTCGTAAAAAATATTACTTAAGCGTCATCCATCTACGCTACTGCACGTACCTTGGTAATAACCTCTTGGTCGTATATCTCGTAACAGATTAGTTTACAACGTAGCACAGTATGTAGTTAGAAGCCTAGTCATTGCCTATGGTGGAATTTTAAAGCGTCCTGTATCTATAATTGCATCGATTTATATATAGATCTACGTAGAGTATTTCGAGAAGCTTCGTTAAAAGACAGGATCGGCGGACAGGTCTACGTCCATTGTGGCACCGAGGTGTAGCAACTAATCAAAACAAGACTGAGGAGACTCGAAAGTGACGCTTAAAAAAATACGAATGCGCCACGAAAATTCGATGACAAATTTATTATTAATAATTAATGGAATAAAAATTATTATTACTCGTCATATTTATTTTCCTTGTAATTCACCCTCGCAATTTCGTTCGATCTCTTGAATCCGGCAGTAGCCTCCATGTTTCTCAGTATAATGACAGCGGACCGTTCGATTTCGAACGCGACCTGCACAAATTTAGGCCTTGAGTCAGAAAGTACAATTCGGCGGACAGTCATCTCAAATATAAATATCACACGATGTGTAACTGGCTTTGTAGCTTCGAGAGCGTCAGCAATGGCGCGAGATTACGCAAGGTATAAACAATGAGACATATCCAGGCCGGTTATTACGAGGGCACGTGGTATTCGTTTGAAATTGTATTTTTCCTTGCTTTTCTCTCTTCTAGGCTTTTTATTCCTTTTACTTTTTTTTTATCTTCTACTTCCCTTCTACGTCAATGTGTATCAAGCTTTAGAGCGAAGGTTCGACGCTCCTCGTTTTCTGCAATATCGCGTGAATTCCTCACGAAACGTTCACCCAGCGCCGATTGCGGTTATTTTCTCACACTATTGCTCTCGCGAAGTAACGATTAGTCTGCCACGACATTAGTACCTCCGTATCCTCTGTATCCCACGTAGACTCCGTAGACTTGATATGTACGCAAAAGTGGCAGCCTCTGAACTAACGGGGGAATTCGTGTGAACGAAAGGGCAAATGAAGGAGATAAAAAAAGACGATGGCAAGAGAAAGAGATGAAATGGAGGCACGAGACGCCAAGGGAGTTCTTGAGGATTCACACAATGCTATCTATTTACTGACCAGACTCTTTTATTTAGTAAACCATTTCTTATTTCGCACTCCTTAAACGCCTGGCTAACCCCGATAACGAGACACGTCGCGAATGGTTAGCACAATCGTACGGAACGCAAGAAGACAGTGAAAGAAGGATATAACGAGACTGCGAAGAACTAACCTAAATCTTCCTAAAAAATCATAAAACATTTCTCAGACTTACTTTGGGCCTTCGGTTCTCACGCGTATTTCCCCCACTGAATCCTCTTGAAAGCGATTAAAAAGAATTCCTTTGTTCAACACTCGTACAGCGACGTCAGTTACAGACCGCAGTCTCTGGGCCACAACGGATATTTCGCGTTCCTGCCTATATACGTAATAGCACTTAACCGTAAGTATTAAATTCTTTCAAACGTGTCCCACGTAGACACAAGAGTAATCCGAGTAAGAGTTTTCTCAAAGTAAATACGCCATTCGACTACTGTGCCGAGATGAAATTTCCCTCGCAGGAAAACTTGACTAGAAGCTGCACATTTCGGCCGCCAGAGCGCGCAGAGCGAGACGGAGGCCGCCGCGAAGTAAACTTCATGGCGGATTTAATTATTTCAAAAGACATCGATGGAGAAAAAAGAACGGAAAGAGGAAGTGGGTACCTATCGATGAAAACGAAGTATTCAGCGTGGGAGCCAAGGAACCATTTCGTCGTTCCAATGATTGGAGGTTAGAATGGCGTAGCGCGAGGCCTGCTTTTTTTTTATTTTCACGTTTCAATACTGACACAACAAGGATACTCGAACTAGCCCATTTGTATTCCGACGTGGCACCAACGCCCGGGGTGTATCTTGTGCGATCCCGGCTACCGCGAGACGTTGTAAATAACTATAAAGAGTTTGACGATGTTAAAGAATGACGAGGAATGCTGACTGTCAAAAGAGCATCGACTGGCTATGTACGTATTATAGGCGTCATCAGGTACTGACTGCTGCTCCGGAGAGTCTAGAACGACGGAGTGGGCTGCGTTAGTAGGCCGCTAAAGGTTACGTTGAGGTTAGGCCACGAGTAAGCGGAAAATGCAGGTCGCGTAGACGATGTTACCCGTCGACTTCGCAGACAGATGGGTCAGGTCGCATTCGACGAAGTAAACGGTACCGTAGAAAATCGAAGGCCAGTTTTCTATCTCTCTGCACCTTCTACTCCTCTACTTCTCCTTCTTCCTCAGAGTAAACGGCATACATAAGACGTACAATCCGGATTTACCTTGAGCACTGAGGACCCTGGATTTATCTTCAAGGTACGTCCACAAGGAAAGACCACCCTTTGGGTGACAGTTAAATTCTATAATAGCCCACCGTCCATTGTTACTGTCAATTTTAAGTACTGTCATCGTTGCTCCGTCAATGAAAATTAAAAAGCATTGGCAACCCTGACACTTAAAAAACTTTATGACCCTTAGGTATGATCTTCGCAAATGACATTTTTCGCGATTTCACGTAATTATGAAATTTCTCATTGGACGATATTGATTCGTTTTTTTTTAATTAATCAGAATAGCATCAAGTCAGCATAGCTCGATGCTGTTTTTAATGTAAAATAATATCGCATGAGGATTCAAGGGTTAACGCATTTTTATCTTTGAAGTGCAGATAAAAGTTTACAAATTACACGAAGAACGACCTTCCAGCATACGGGGGAGCCGAGACGACGAAATTATCGCACGGACCAACTGACGGACCGCATTGATTAAAGAATAATGTATTCAATGGAATCAAAGAGAAAAAGCATATATAATAAAAAATAAAGCATAAGCAACGTCCTTCGGCGACTTGTATAAGCGACACCCCGCAGTTACAATTAGCTGCAGGAGCAATTAAATGTCGAGCAATCATTCCATCTGTATAATGGTATAGTTGTGCATTGAGAACTTAGCTCACAGGATACAGCCGCTTATCAGGCTATCAGTGTGACGTCACACCCGCAGCTATTAAAGCTACCACGGTGCCTGGATAGACTCGACGGCCACGTTGCATCGTGTACACGATAAGTTTAAAAAAAAAGGAAGAAAAAAATAAATATTACGGCTGAAATGAAACAACTGGTAAACAAAGTATCTGACATCCAGTTTCTGTGCACCCCGTGCATGTACGTATGCGTAAAGAGTACTGTAGAGCTAGCATAAAAAAAAAGTAACCATATTTCCCCAAAAATTTTGCCTTGGAATTCATTCCCATATATCGACTAATGAGATACCGTCTTTGGCTGCAGGTAAAAACGCCGAGAGATCGCAGGCATCCACCTGAGAATTCTGACCGACATAAACGTATGTTTGGTAAAAAGATCCACGCCGTACTTATGAATGTTGACATATTTCCTTTATTATCGGCAACCTGGTATTACCCTGCTAGATGCTGAATGCCAAAATGACGGGCAGGAAATGGAATGAAAGAAGAATTAAAAAAGAAAGAAAGGAATGCCCGACCACGAATTGGAATTCCTGTCGATACGACTGAAGAATTGACTTCTGTAAGATTGCGACAAGTTGTTTTTCTCATCCTTTCACCTGAACTCGAGACGAAGTCTGTTGCGTCGCCTCGAAAGGATTTCTGGTGCGTTGCACCTCGGCAAATACTGCTGACAATTAAGACGTGATTCTTAAGAGAGTCCTGCAGGATTTATCACTACCATGTAAACAATGATTGAGAAAAGAAAAAGAGTGACGGAAGATTTACGACTCGATATTTGGTCAGGATCATTATTTGCCGGAAAAAAAATCAAACGTACCAAGTGCATGTATTCGTGTACTGTCGGAGGAATATTTCAAAAAATTCCACGAATGCATCGGACGTTACGAATGACAGTTTGGTTATCATGCGGTATTTCCTTGGACGGATAAGAATTATTCACTGGTGGGAAGCGCGTGAGAATTCAACGAATTTCTTCGTACCGAAAGAAATGTCCGTTGAGGAGATTTAATTATTCTCTGTCACGGCGGTTGGATAACGGTCAGGTCATTGCATTTTCGGCGAAAGCGTCCATTGTACAGGATCCTTATCTTCTTAATCCTCTTTTTTGTCTACGAACTGAATTATACGTTTCTGGCTGTACAGACGTGCGCGTCTTTCTTCGTCATTGTGTTCGGATCCCCCTTTCCTTGGTACCGTATGACACTTTCTTATTTATCTCTTTGACGTTACACGGCACAGCAATACTCGCGGCTGTGTCAACAGAAAGAGTTAAGCGATCAGTACAGGATGTTGCAATTATTCAGAAGCACCTTGTTGTTCGTTACCGAAAGTATATATATAACCACGACAGTTGGTACGAAGCGCGCGAAAGCGCCATCACTTTCGAAAGTTTATCACTGAAACGGAAGGACAACGATTATCGTAGACCCAGCCGCTTCCTAATGAATAAAGGAAGATGCGTTATCACTCGTTAACTTAATTCCGTGATAACAAGAGTGAACGAGGAACGTCAGTCAATTAAAAGAAATTCCTCAACCACGCATCTCTATGGTAACAAGGCACGAACGATTATAAACATTTCCCACGTGTACTTGACACCTCGCAACTTGTAGATACACTGACTCTAGCTACTGTTTTAGATTTATTATATTTAATTACTTACCAAGAGACTCGTTCTGGGCCCACGCGTAATCCACAAGACAGGGTAAGAGCGCAACACCGAGTCTCACCACTGTCGCTAGGTTACCCATTTTGCATCGACATTATTTATTACGCGCAACGGCAAACGATCACGAGACTCCGCGACAGTTCATAACAGCGCGGTAAACCCTGCCGCAAGAGCCACGGGGCTTCCGTTACTACACCTGACGACGATCGGTGACATACTGAAAAAACAAATTGCCAGGACGACAGTCTCGCGGCAACGAAGCTTCGAGCGACGCTGGCGCGCTCTGCGTGACACGCGCGGAAGCTCTTACTTGAATGGCGGGCTATTTGAATTCGTCAAATCATAAGAACCACGCTAGTCAGATGCATGACTATACGAGGACCATATATAACCATGAAAGTCCACAAGAGGCACGCGTGGCGTAACGATTACAAAAACCCACTCGTTTGTTTTAGCTGATTAAATACAAAGTCTGATATTGCCTTTGTAATATGGATAAAATTATATTTTACTGGTACAATATGACGCGAGACGCTACACTCCTCGTTATTATTTTTGTATTTCCCTCCAGCTGAAATTACAGTCTGACGGACATAATTTATTTTTTTTTCTTTCTTTTCGCACCTTCGATCGCTGTGGGCGCTATTGTTTGTACAGTGCTTCGCACGAGTTACGAGGCTCGTATGTAGATCGAGCGATATTACGCAAGAATCTCAGTGACAAATCTAAACATACTAATATGACGATCGATGAGAACGACCCACACGCGATCAAGTAGAATCCATTTTGAAAATATCATTGGGCGAGCTACTTACACTCAACATTCTTCACCGCGAATAATCTGCGATTTATATCGTGTTTTATTATTCATCATATTTATATTACACAAAGATGTATACTTAATCGTATTGTTGAATCGACCGCGATACAATCCGCCGGGATCTTCTATCATTCCACATAATTAAATAGAGAGTGAAACCGATAATCCTCCTTAACGATTATTAATATTAAACCAGGTCACAAAAAATACGTACACCTAAAGGGATCGATGATTCAGGGTTGAAGGGAGGGCAGGAGGGGGAGACGAGTGGGCAAAAGGGAGGATTTCAGGAGCGTACTGTAGAATTGCTAAGAGGAGCCTGCAAAGAGAGAGAGGAGAGGAGAAGAAATTTTTTTCTCATAATTTATCGGGTGCAACAGACTTTGAATAACTGGCAGGAGTTGATGGTGGGAGGTGGGTGGGGAAGGGCGTAAAAATATCTAACAATTCGTAACGATACATAATTATCATTTTTTTTTCTTCTTCCTGTTGTCGCCCTTCGTTTGGCCTCATCATTCTTTCACAATCCTTTCACGCAAGTCTCATCATCCTTTTATCCTTTCTTTGTCCATCTCATTCTCTCAGAGTAATCTCACGCACTCTTTCTCTCTCTCTCTCACGTACGCACGCATACACACTTCGGATGGCCTCGACCACGACGTTTCCATTTTGCTTATTTTACAGATTTATATTTTATACAAATTACTTAGGCATCGTGATAATTAGGTTCATGGATGTAATTATCATTTTGGTGCCGTGTTCTCTTGAATTTCTTTCTCTTTTTCTTTTCTCGCCTCGGGACCGGTTTCGACTAACCTAACCCAATTTTTATTATACAATCTCCAAACATACTTGTCGCCTCTAGTCTATCCCGCGCCTTCCTGTCGCTTTAGTGAAAAGTTCCGCGATGATCACAGAGCGTACGGGCCCAACACGTCTTTGATTTGATGTTTAAAAATACAAATAAAAAAGACGATCAAGAACAAAGAGTCAAAGTTAAAATAAAGTTATGCGAATTTACGATTTTTTTTCGCTTTCTCATTTCACCCGAAGAAATTCTATTAAATTTTCATGACGCCCCGCACTCGGTGTCCATCCCAAAAACGAAATCACGTTCCACTCGTAGGCGTCGACTCTTATTAATCTCTCTTTTTTTTTTCCTTTTATATTCAGACAATATCTTTCAGACGCATCTCTCGCACCTCGCGCACCTTCGCGCGCCAACTCAACCTCGGGTATCAGTATTTCTCTTTTTCTTTCTTTTTGTATCACAAGTATCAATTAACATTACGTTTACTCGTCTAAGATAAAATTTTGTTTCCCTTTCATACAC
>JARPRH010000326.1:38839-73279 GCA_031763665.1 Calameuta haemorrhoidalis
CTTTAGTCGCTGATTCGCGACGCCTGCCGGAGACAGCGAAAGATAAGTTTGCCAGTTTTTAGTTTGGCTTCTCGTTACCAGTTTTCTTTCTTTTTTTTTCCCCACTTAAACGGAGTGAAAGAAACGCGCGTGGTACGTACGAAAAGAAAAGAACGCAAGGAGAACGAGTCTTGAATGTTTATGATATTTTTTTGACTGTGCTTAGTGTACAGATTAGATGCAGAATAAAAATTATATTGGGATATGATCGACAACCCTGTATGTGGGATGAACTCTTTTTTTGTTGTTGTGAAATAGCATGATTTTCGAAAATAAGAAATAAAATTAAAAAAGAGGTGAATCAGTATAAATTTTCAATTTAGAAATAATTGTCAGCTCAGGCGTTCTCGTGATGACTGAACGAATATCTCTCTCGGCAAATTTCATTTACAAACAAAAGCAGACTGTAAAAAAAAAGTTAATGAAAGTAAAAGAGATATTTTGGTATCGTTATGGACAAAAAAAAAAGTAATGATTTCACCGCAAGATTCTTATGAAAACTGACGTAATTATATATACTGGAAATTGTTCGGTATTTTCCATCAAAATAATGTATACGTGTAAATTGTATATAGAGCGAGAGCGCGTCGCTACGGCTGTAGATAAAATTTAATTACGAAAACGACAAAAAAAACCCCATGACATATACGACAAGTTTTTACTTATCAATCGCAAAGACGTAATAACAGTTTCAGTATTTACAGGATATGACGAAATCGTTAAGGAATCGCGGCACGAGAATGAATTTTCGTCGACAAACTGTTTTATCGATCGACAAATAATTGTCCCAATAAATTATTTAAAAGTAACGAAACAAGAATAAGAAATGATAATGCTCGCATGAGAATCGAAATAACGCATCTTAATAATGTGGCTGTCTCTTTCGTGTATTAACGAACAAAGTGTGTTCTCGTTTCTGTTTTCCTTTTATTTCTCGTTAAATTACTTTTTCCATTTTATCTTCGTTTTCATTCTCTCGCCGCTCCTCTTGCGCCAATTCAGGCTCCCGTCGCTGTCCCAGGCGTGACATAGGCAGTACGTCGTTCGCGGAAACAAAACCTCATGGGAATTTCCTTAAGCTCCTGTGTACAAGGTGTCGACAAACAAAATGGCGCGAATACCGGATACATAATATCAGAAAATCATTTCACCGGATACATAAGCGAGAGAGACTATGGATTTTCATCGGTACAATATTTCTCGCAATTTACTTATTTCTCGATCGCGTCCTTTTTTTTTCATCCATGCGATTAACAATCTTTCATGCAGTCGAGACGTTCGAAAAAATTTACATGCTTCAAATAAATTGAGTTCGTTTTCATTGGTATCGTTAAGTCGAAAGGCCACTAGTCAAGGTTGGGCAGTGAGAAAATTGTGCACAAAAGAAAAAGGTTTTCCTTCATCCCGGACGTTTTTTGTGTTTCAAAGTAAAACAGTACCAGATAGGATTACAAAGAAAATTATTGAACGACCGCCAATCATGCTCATTCTTAAACATCTTGTACATAGGAACAAAAATTCATCTCTTCCATTAGGACAGACACATATCGCTCATACGTAGACCATCGTGTGTAGCGCGTCAATCTTTTTTTTTTTTCTTGTAGAACATTCGACAATCATTCCCCGTGTTTTATCGCTAAATTTTCATATTCTATGAAACATCCTTATCGACCATCATTAGTCGTGCGCGATAAAACGTAACGGTTTCACGCAGTTCATTAGCACTCGACCAAAAGAGTATCAATAATATGATAACCATGCTGGATGAAGAAGAAAAGAAATAAAGGAATCCGTAATCGAATATTTTTCACGGCGACATCTATAGTTTCATGGAAACAAGAGTTTCTACGATTGACAAAAGGAAAAGTGACGCCATTACGTTCCATCGCGAATCGTAATGGACCTTAACCACTAGAAAGGCGATCTTCAGTCATAAACATTTTTTTTTGTTCCTAGTCTCTTACAGCTCGTCTCTTGACCGTCGCTCGGTGGCACCTAATTAAAGCCTGACCAGCATCATCTACAGGATGCGGTTTATTCAGCTCGTCCATGTCCACAGACTCACCGATGTTTCACGTAACTCGATGAAGGTTGCACTTGGGTATATATTGATTCGTGTCCAAGAGCCAACCCTTGGTAAGGGCGCAGGGATAATGCGTAACGGCCTTGCAGCCGCGCTTCACACAGCCAATATTCGCCCCCGTTAAACCGCAGGCGCCGCAGACAGACTTGGCTGCATCCCAGACAGCTTCCTGGAGACCCGTTACTCTTCCACCTGGAATAATTCATAATTTTATTATCGAATTCATTAGGACTCTTCATGATATCCAGTAAAATAAGATTGAAATGTTTTGTAATTTGTGTTTCTAGGCTAGTAACTTCAATGACCATCTCCTAGATTTGAGGTTATGTCGTTGTACGGATTAAATTTCATGAAGGTTTTATAACGGAAGAACGTCGAACTGACCTGCCATATAAACACCAGCTGCCCACACCGCACATTGTTCATGTAGCCAGACTTCCCAACGTTGTTCCTCACCCGGGAGTAACGTCATCCCCGTGAATAATACAGCGTTGATATTACTCTCGACGGAGTTCCTCTTCTTCTTGCCCATTTTCGCTGAGAATTGATCAGCCAGACCTGCGTACCTGATACTCCTCTTGTTCTTCCCACCTTTCTTCTGCTCCGTCGAGATCTCCTGCTCGTCCGCTGAAAGGATGCCATCCTCTAGACGTTCCTTCCCTATCAGGTACGGGCCAAAGAGATCGCTCAGCACACCGGCTGGAACCTGAAAGTGAATAAGTGAAAAAAATTAGACTGTTGTATATTTTTATTGCACAGAGAACTGACTGGGTCAATGAACAATACGTACTGTATATGTTCCTGGGGCTATATGTGGTCCGGCGAGGTTCGGGTGGGGTCTGGACGGATCTCCAGGTACAACACAATGAGGACCTTGTTTACAAAATACACAAACCCACGTGGAATCCGTAGTATGTGCGTCGTATCGCGAAGACAATGTGGAACTGAAGAGACCCGCTCTACTCACTTTACCTGGTAAATATATAAAGCAGAGGTTAGGAAGGAGATCTGAGTGAGTAAACAAGAGATTGCAGTTATAATTAAGTTAATACAAAAATACGGACCTCTGTAATCGAGATCATTTTGATGGCTGAGCCTCTTACTGCGTCCTGCGTTACCATTTCCGATGCTTTTCCTTTTCTCTTTATTTTTTTCCTCTTCGTCTTCCCTGGGTGCGTTCACCACTTGAACACTCAGAGGACTATCCCTAGGACCCTCCACGTGAACCACTGGACCTCTAGATCTTATGGAACTGGCATTCGATCCCGAATCGTAAGCTATTTCCCGGAGACCATCAATCTTTGCGTTCTTTTTTGTCTTTTTCGACACTTCTTGTTTCCTCGCCGCCTTAGAGGCTCGTCTCTTCTTTATATCCTTTTGCGGCGTTTCGCCACCACCGGATGTACCAAATATATTTTCAGAGGATCTTGATATTTTTCTTTTGCCGCCACGACCTTTGGCCTTCTTACCTTTTTTGGGCGACGGTTTACTGTCGACTGTCGAGGATACGTCGGTGGGATTACATGCTTCCGTTTCTGTCGTCAGGACAACACTGTTATTCTCTGAATTCTCAACTTTTAATACAGTCTCGTCTTTGACTTCCGTTGTCACGACTTCCTGCTTTTCTTCTTCCTTCTTAAGATCCACATCCGTTTCCACGATACCGGCAAACATTTTCTCTAATTCGGATTCCACCTCGTTAAAAGGATTTGCATTGTTTACACCCTTAGGACTAGTGACCTTTGAGAATTCCGTCGCGTCGTCACTCGATTTTCTTCTTGCTCTTTGATTGGTAGGTGTAAGACTTGTAGCTGGTCCTTCGCTACTTCTTCGCCTCCTGATTGGCTGATTCTCCTCCGCTCTCTCTTCTGTACTCTCCTCGGTCCTCTCCTCTGTTCTTTCTCCTGTTCTCTCTTCTGTCCTTTGCTCTATTCTTTCTTCTATTATCTTTTCTACTCTCTCTATACTCTCCTCAGGTTTTAAAGGAATTGATACAGGCACAACGGGTTCACTAGGTGCTGGAGGTTCACATACCCTCGGCTCCGTAGGTTCCGTAGGCTCCAATTCCATGTCTTCTACTTCAGTTTTCGAATCTTTACTAAGTCTCACGGGTTTCTCTAGCTTCCGTTTTCTCCGCTGCTTCGTATTGTCGTTTGAGTCGTCGTTACTGAAGGCTGGCGAGACGACCTCATCCTCTCTGTTAGGTGATTTCGATTTTTGTCGTTCCGGCGACATACTCTTTACACTGCACGTGTCCTTCTCCTCCAATGGCATCACGATCACCGATCCGATATTCTCAGTAGCGCCTAACTTTTTATTACCGCCCTCAAGTTTTTCCAATAACGAATCGACGCCCTTCTTGCTACCTCGTTTTGGAAGGTTCTTGGGAGACCTCACACTGGTCTCCTCTATTTTTCTTTCCCTCTCAGAGGAGGGTTCTTGCCTTGGACTGTCCGTCACGTCCTTGTCCGTCTTGGAAGTCAGGTTGACGATAACCGGCAACACATTCCTTGGCACTTGCGCGATAACACTCAACGAGTCCTTTGTCTTCGTTACTTCCGGTTCCTTCTTCTCTGTCACTACCCTCTCGATCGTCACACTCGGTGGAAGATTAATAACCTTCTGGGCAAAGCTATCAACGCTAATCTCCTTGATCTTGTCGTGAAGATTCGCTACACCCTTCAGATTGCTCTCAAAATTCTTCACAGTTATCTTAGGGGTAATTATCTCCTTCGTTGATAAGGAAACTGGTTCGCTCACGGAATTCGGCGTAGGCACGGACGAGCTGATACCGCTGTCCGATGATGTCTCCCCGTTAAGCGGTATTGGGGGTGATATAATGTTACCGTTTCGACTACCCTTGTCTACACTTCGTGCTGTTAAACTAATAGGTGTATCCTGAGGTATCCTCGAGTAATTCTCAGCCATCTCCGATGTTGCCGAGAGGTCTAAGGTACTCTGGGAACCCGGGGAATTCCTGTACTGGTTCTGATTCTGACGATTGTCCACCAGCATTTGTAAACTGAAGAGCGGGTTGCCTGGTGCGTTGGCAGGGGTTACTGTTTTCGACGGTACCGTTGGCGTGTGCCACGTTGGTGGGGCTTGAGTATGCGCTAACTGTGGTGTCAGTTGAGAGGTTAGGTGGGACGCCCGGGCCATTGAGGGATGAGTATAAAAACCAGCTGGATTGAGAGCAGCACCGGACAGAGCCGTAGGATGAATATTTAACCCTGAAACTTAATTAATAAATAATTAGGGCTAATTAAGTATAAACATAAATAAGAAATTTCTTTGATATCTATAGAAGTACCTTGTCCTTGTGTCATGGTGAGGTGATTCCAAACCGTTTGCGGAGGAGGAGTACCAACCGGCGGTCGGCTGTGTCCAGGGTATTGTCCAGCCATATCGAAGTCCTCCCAGGAGTTACGAGGTAGCTTGCACACCTTTATCGCCGACGAATCGTCGATTCTATTCACTTCCTCGTCCGCGAACTTCTCCGTCTTGATACCGGCGCCACGATCGACATTCAAACGCGAGCTTTCGGCACTTCCACGTGACGACTTCTGCTGTCTGTGAGTCAAGGTTGGATCGGCCAAATCGGAATGCTTGAGCAATCCGCAGGCAAACTCGCCGTACTTTGTGTAACAATAATTCTCTAGATTTGTCGAATGTTCACGCGGCTTTTCGGTGCAAGGATTCTCCGCCGAGCCCTTCCTCTCTTTCGTACCTTCGTCGGCGTGCGCCAAATTCGTATCGTTTTGTAACAAGCTTCGGCTATCACGGCGATCCGCGTGGCCGTGCTTGCTTTCATGGGAATGTGACAACGACAATTTAGATTTTCTGGCGCACTCGATGTCAGGATGACCCTCTGAGAGATTGTGGGAACTCGCCTTTCTGTCTGTATGCTTGTTCCTGCTTTTCGGCTGGGAGACAGCTTGAGAATCTTGCCAGGTCGAAGCGAACTCTGGGTATGAATTTAGGCTTTGATGTTCCCTTACTTCAGGCTGCGTGTCCAGACTCTGAGGACGATCTTGCCAGGACCAAGTTCCAGGTAGGCCCAAAGCACCAAGTCCCAACAGGCCCAAATCGGGTGACAGGAAACCTGCTCGAAGGTTATACGCCGTTTGTACGGCTTTGAGGATGTTACTCGCGTGGATGGTGTTAATGTCACCTTCCTGTTCACTGTTTAAACTCTTGATATGCGATTCGTACGCTTTCAATATGTCTTCTGGTGCTACCAAGGATTGTTGATAATCCCGCTGCACGTAATTCGTTGGTGGCGCCCATTGTGGCGCATTTCCCAGAATTGGCAACCCTGAAATGATAACATGAAATGTTCATTATCCTTAATGAAACATTGACTGCCTAACATAACATTAGATCAAAACATTGGGTGTCCACGAGGATAAAAATTATTTTTCCCCATACAACATTGCTAGTCATCGAACAAGGTAAAGAAAGTATAGAAGTATCTAATGCACTATAAAACTTATGTGTGACACTTAGTACGAGTAAGAGTAAAAAGAAACAGGAAAAACAATAACAGCAATGACGGAAAGAAAGATATGTACCATTGCTGGGAGCAGCAGAGGATCTATCCGATGTCACACCATGCTGAAGTCCTTCAATTCTTGGCTGCCGTTCCTTAATATGCTGTGTATCCTGATAAAACCGTCGATCGTACGGCAGTCGATCGAGGCTTCCCAATGTAGTATCTTCCACTTCGGCTGTATGTATATTCGTGCTCTTGGTTTCTGCAAGCAAGTATTAAAACCATAAAACACCTCCACCGAAAGCTGTATCAGTGTTCAGTGGGACAAGGGGTCTTTTGATCGAAACGAAGTTTACCAGCCATCACCTGATACCGAGTCTCAATATAGAAACAACAACTCGCTTCGCACAGGCCCCATTCCAAAATCTGGGCCACTGCTTCATACCAAATGGTATACTCGTTAAAGGCTCACGTTACGCGTATACACCATTACTGACCACAGCCATATTGCAAACGTAATTTTCACGTATAACCGAGCGATTTAGTAAATTGGAGTACCGAAAGCGTATATTCCCGTGCAAAACCGTGTGATGGGCCGTGCCACGACATTACCCTATAATATCCAAACTAATTATCCATTAATTAAGGACACAGCAGTACAACTCAATTTATCCAAGGCAATAATCAGCCTCTGACAGAAGTTCAATCACACGAGGATAACACGAGGCAAGGATAAGAATCCGATTCAGGATTCATATAAAATGATAAAACGACACAAGCACTGATATTTTCCAAGAGCAAAATGGTAAACAAGAAAATCTCGTCGGGGTGTGGACATCGAGAATTACCACGCTGGCCCGCCTTCGCGGCACCCTTCCGTCTATTCAAACAATCCCTAGTGCGCAGTCCGTCGTACAATACTTTTTGAAATACTAAAAAGAAATAAACCCACAAGGATATCACGACGCGTCGAATTTTGTCGAAAAGATCCCAGGAAAGCGGAAGTGTGTTAGGATCGCGGGCGTAGTATGAAGAATGCTAACGGTTTTGCGGTGCAGAACGTGTCCCGTATTTCCTCAGACTGCTGGAAGTAGCTCCAGGAAGAGAATGAAAACGAATAAAAATATAAAAGCGTCACAATAGGGAGTCAGGAACGCGAACAGACTCGTAGGGATTATGAGGCAGGTAATCCCTTCCGGCGTTGGTGAATTCGCGCGAAAGAGAAGGAGAGTGAAAAGAAGACAGAGAGAGAGAGAGTGAGAGAGAGACAGAGAGAGTGTGAGAGTGGAGGAGATGGAGAAGGCGGAGGACGTTGGCTGGTAAGATATTCGCGAATTCCAACACGGAACACGCGTGAACACGATGACTAGTTGACGCAAAGGCACAAGTCCAGGGTGCACGAGCTTAAGAGTCCAAACGTAAAAATCTGACAATGCAGTGGCATACAGTACAAATGATGATAAATCCTCGAGCAGACACAAACACACACACGACAGATAAATAATACGTCGGCGAGAACCTTCCCCGTAGTAAGAGTCCTCAGGATATTCAAAGTAACCGTAAAATGCTGTATTTTGATTAGCGCGAAAGTACAGCGTGCACTCGCCCGGACCGGTGGACAGCCGATGTCTCTTCCTCGAGACGTTCCGAATGTCGAGAGGTAGAGGTTCTACAGAAACTCGTGAAACTTGTACACGGGGAGTGTAAAGTACGAGGGACTGTTACCGGCGACACGCACGCAAGGTGCACGACGTCGATTTATAGCACACAGCAACACCCCGACGTACGACGGACATGGGTGCCTTTCTTTCGCGTAAATCGATGGGCACACTTGATTTCACTAGAATATCACGGAACGTAGATGGGTAAGGACGCGGCACGGGTGCACGCGGGACTCGCGCTCGTTTTCGCGGGCTTGTTCGGCGGGTACGCACCTTACGCACGAGGCCCGTGCGGGGCTGGGAAATTTACGATTTTCGGCCAAAAAATCGTCGGGGCATCAACCAAAGCAGGATTCAACAATGGTGGCCGCTAGCGAGCGAGCCGTGCGACGATGCTGCCACCTGACAGTGGCGGCGCCAAACGTACTACAATCTCTTTTCCCTTCAGTGTTCAGCCCTAGTAGTAGGCTCTGGAATCTTGAAGGAGATCCACGCGCTTTGCATCTGGATTCCTTGCCAGTAGTTTGCGTAACTTCGGAGTGTGAACGTCGTTTCGTATGCATGCCTCTCAGCTATAGGCAGAAGCAAAACCGTTTCCGGGACTTTGTCGAGACAGTACTCAAAGCATTGAGCGACGGAAGAAGATCACAGAGACATTTCTATTCCAGAACCGATTAAATCCTTCACCTTATGACACAATACTACTTCTAAGACACCATGACTCTGATTTCTAATGGCCAGCGATAGTTGCGTTTCTCATATCAAATTAAAACACTGTGTTCCGATATTTCACTTACCCACAATAAAAAGACATGTATACCAACTGCAATATGCAGTAAGAAAAACACAGCTACTCCAACCAACAAAGTATCTTTCAGCAAAACCACCTGGTCCTGTTATGCCTTTAGTAAATGTATCCTAGGGTCTTTTTCTCCCCACCATAATTCACTTCAGGTGACCTACGCAAACGTTGCACGTCCCATTTTTCTGCGTCGCAGCATATAAATGAAAACTCGTCAGTCTTTATCGATTAGAATTTTCACAACTGGACACTCCGATTCATCGTTAAACCGTGCATGCGTGCTAATGAATATTCTTTGAGAAATGGTGAAAAAATTTTATTAAACAGCTGCTGTAATCAAATACGCACTTGTCAAACGTTCTCTACGTCGCTACAGCTAGAGCTATAGTGACGTCCATAAAAATAGAGAAACGCTCAAGCTACTAGCTACTGTTTACCAAGTATAATTGCAACCCCATTCACTGATCAATGCCCTTTTATAATGGCATTCCTACACTTCCAATATACAACGGCAACTGCTAAGCTTTGTCAAATTTTATTCTACTCACCGTACCACGTTGTTGCGCCGGTTACGATCCCTTGCATTTTTCCTTAACAGTTTCCTCTAGTCTAGGTTAAAGCTTACTTCACTGGTACACCTGGTGCATTGTTAAGATACATACTTTGATGCAGTACCAGTGCCCGTTCTACTTTCATTACTCTGCAGTTTCAACGAAATACTATTTCTATCTTCAATCCCTATGTATGGTATGTACGGACGAAGATCCTGTAGATGTGACTGTCAATTCCACCAATATTTATCTTCGCCACCCTTCGACCTGCTTTCCAGAAGCTTCGACGTATGACGTGTCAAGTTCTCCCAGCACCACTTTATGTTAGGTAATTATTCTTCACCGCCACCAGCGGTGAGTGATTACTTCTATAATCTTAAGCTTACGTTTTTTAATGACTTTACAGTGTTTAATTCAATATCGTACACACGAAGAGAGCCGTTCGTCTATTGAATTTAAAAGTGACTTTTGATACTTAATATTCTGCCCTCGCACAATTCAATAAACGGATCCTTGATAATGAATGATATGATTCTTTTTTTACCATTTACTTGAGTTTTATGTGGAACACAAGGTAAACAAACATCCTTACGACGCAACCCGCCAAACGACACTGATCAACAAACTATAGTACACTGGGAATAGAGTATATTGCGTCACCGGCTTAAGGCTTATGTTTAACCATAATAAGAGCAATATGGCTCTATAGTGTCGTCTGCTGGTCGGACATTATAGGGGGATGTAATATTCAGCAGTATCTGCAAAAATGAGATTAAACAATGATAAATTAACAGAATATTAAAGGAGGAAACGGATTGTGACCATTAGGTAATAAATATATGACATAGCGGATTGGTGGAAACAGATGTAAACAAGTCTACGGCTCTAAGAAGAATGGTGGAGCACTTGTTGAGATTTAGTCGTGGTCTGCGCACATGAAGGCGTATTGGTCGTTTCTTGTTCCTGAGGTCCAGAGTGCCCTTTGCCTCCCTCCATCAGATGCACTACGTCATTCTGATTCAAAATGAAAGTTCGTTAAAGTCAAGCGTCCCACGCAGTCCCACGCAGTGGAGTTGTACGTAGGTCCTACGTGTGATCATAAACTTGAGAGTAAATATAGAGCGTGTGAGGAGAATTTTTGTGACTTTAAATGTTATTTTTCTTTCATTACTTTTGGCAGTTTAACAGGTGTACCTTTAATTCAGAGTATGAGCGACTCCAGTGAAAATCTTAAATACAAATGGACTCCCGAGAGTACTACTCTACTCGTATCTGTATGGACTGACAAACAGGTTCAGAAACAATTGGAATTTACTACTAAGCCGCAGTTGATATGGGAGAGCGTGGCTCGTTATATGAGAAAGAAGGGATATAATGTTTCTGGTAAACAATGTCGTTCGCGAATGAAGCAAGTTTTGGTGTGTTATCGAGAAGCCAAGAGGGTTGGTACCAGAGCGGGCGTCGAGCAATATTATGAATCCATTGACAAAGTTCTGAAGAATAAACGTCTTGAGAATATTAATATTAATGGACTTGATACTGTGGGTATGTGTACTAGATTTGGTTTTCTTTCTTTTTTTTTTATTTAGTTTATCAGTCTTATTTGTACTATATTTTTTGTTTATTTTAAAATCACAGATCTCTACCTTTTAGTTTTTCTTTACATATATTGTTGCTTCTTTCTATAGATTCATCATGTTCAGCCAACATCAAGTCTCCACCAAAAGATGCTAAGACGAACAAGAATATTCAGATGAAACACAAATATAGGGATCCGCTCGATGTACCACTCAGAACTGAAGCACTGTCTCCTTCGTGGGAGATGCCACCGAGTATGGATCGTTGTTAATAACTTATTGCTTGTATAAAAAAATTATTTCATTGCTTTTTTAATTTTTTTTTTAGACGATGAAGACTATCCTGATTCTCCAGAATCAAACGAAACTGTCTTGGCACGACCATACCGTACCTTCTCTCCTGTACGAGATGCTGCCACTAATACAGCACGTCGAGCCACTCCCATGACTGCAAAATTTCGACAAAATTCTATGCCTCTTGATGAATCACCAATTCGCGAGACATACAGACAGAATTCATTGCCTAATAATCGATTTAGTGAAGTACCATACCAGAACACTGTACAGAATGTGCAAAATCAAATAATACAAGAAAACATGCAACAGAATCAAGCACTCTTAAGTCAGAATTTACTACAGGCAGAAAATCACTTACTACGTCAAAATCTATTACAAATAAATCCTGCATTCCAACAAAACTTATTCCACACTGTCGAACAAGGTGTTTCATTGGATCAAGTTTCAAGACCAAGGAGCACAATGGTCAGGACGCATCAGAATCCACAAATAGAAAACATTTTACGAACGCAAAACCAACTACAGCAAAGCGCTCCAGTAGATAATCGTGCCATGCCTCAGGAACCTCGTAAAGCAGCGTTTCGGCAGAACTTCATGGAGAACTACAAACAATATCGAGAGACAATACCATCTCAACATTATGATCCTAATCTGAATCTCGCCACACCTATGTCGCCAAGCTATTCGCCTGATTTAGCACCAAATCTAAATGATGCATTTTGTCAAACGCCTAAGACCGATAAAGCTTATATGTTGAATGAAACTTTTGAACGACCATCGAGACTGGACCGTGCCTTTTTAGATTTGCCCAATGCAGATCTCACAACTTTAACAAACAATGCAACATTCAATGATGATACATTATCTATCGAGTTCTTGCAAGACTCACCGACGCCTTCTGAGAATAATAACAGTCTAGAGAAAAAGAAAGACTTTGCCATGAATACAGATACTATGCCAGATGCTCCGTTTAGGAAGAAGAAGGCACAAAAATTAGAACAACTTATGATCAGTGCTTTGAGTTCACAGAGTGACGTTGTGAACAAGGTAATAAGAGTTTTTCTGGTTTAAGATGAATATATTTTGATTGATTATTCAATTTCTCTAACAAGATTATTAATATTTACGTTTCAGATTCTGGCTGCGCAGAATGACATGGTCTCGCGCTTCCTAGACCTGGACAGAGATCGTCAGAACAGATTAGAGAACCGTTTAGATCATCTTCTAAATGTGGTACATGCTTCTGTGATAAATAAGAGTCCCGAAAGGGACGTTGCTGACATTCCTCAACTTCCGGCAGACCCGATGATCACAAGCTTGGTTCCCCCACCGAAACCAGGCGTTGTGCCGCCGAAATTAGACCTGGTACCGCCAAAACCTTGTCGTGTGCCTTGCACTATGGCTAACACCCGGACAGAAATGGTGAACCAAAAAGGCTTTGTGACAAGACCCGGTGTTATATCACCAGGACCAGTAGCAGCGCCTAGAAGTCCTAATAGTCCTAAGAAACTGGGTACCATATGGTCTAAACTTGGACCAGTTTCCCAATCTCCATTTGTAAGGGCCCAACGTGAATTAGGACTCAGATTTAACGTAAATCTCGATGCAGCTCGTACACAATCCTCAGCCGAGAGACGCATCGCCCAGCAGGTATCAATGCAAATGGATTCCAAGTCCCTTATTCGTGAGACAGCTACCTTCCTTCAAATGGAAAAGCAGCTAGAGGAGAGAATCGAGGGTGCTCGTCTTCAGGAGAAGATGAGCCAGGAATTGACAGCTCGCAGAAGACTATTTACGCAGCGTGAACCCACTACTGCCATGATCCTCACAGCAGCATTCCTAGAGGCTGAGCGTGAACATTCTTTAAATGATAACTACTTGACACGCAATAACGATCGTTACAGTGGGCCCCAGGATGAACGTGGTTATCAGTACAATGGCGGCATAGCTCAACATAGATCTGATGAAAATCTTTTGGCCGGACAAGGTGAGAGTTATGAACGTTTACGACAGCTAAATACAGAAGAGCAGCAAATCCTCGAAGAGCCTGCAGATTCGTCGACTCCGGCAAGACCACGTCTACGGCCACCTTCTCCAGTTCCACCACCCAAAGTTCATCCACTGCGGGAACGTGACAGTAGCGATGACGAGCCTAGACAAACTATTCAGCAGCTGGCACGATTGGTTATGAACAGCGCACGCTGGAGAAATGCAGCCAGTACTCAGGATAATCGATTTGGTAACCGTCTGGCAGCAACTCGGGTACCTAGTGCTCCGTCAAACCTCAGAGGGGCCAACCAGCAATTTAACGCTCAGTCAGATGGTGGTAATCAGATCCATCCTGGTCAACCTACCGGAAATATACCACCTCCTCCGAAGCCACCATTACGTGACAGATATTCGTATCCTGCCGGCGATACAAAATTCTCGAAGATGCTACCTGGAGATGGTGGCAGGTTCTCCCTTTACGAGAAACCATCAGCCGGTAATAATCTAAATACATTGCCCGCTATGGGTTTCGTTTATAGAAATTCAGGAGATCCCAGTGTGACTACCCTTAATTCTGAAGGAGACATGCAGAAGAATGATTACTTAGGAAAAATAGGATTTGTTAAACATGCTTCGGCAGCTACATCGGAACAACCGGACATCCGGTTCCAAGACAATAGAAATTCCATGGACGACAATGAAGCTCTTCGCTGTCTTCAACAATTATACGCAGAGCGTATCTATTCGCGCAATGACGATGCACATCCCCCGTTTATGACGAATAACGGAAATGCCATTATGGCGCGCAATCGTGATTTAATCGAACAATACGTTCATGAATTATTACCCAATAAACAATTCAAAGATACGGATTCCGAAAATGATGAGGAATTCTTGGATACCACTGGCAGTATGCCACCAACTTCGTCTTCCAGAAGAGGCTCCATTACTTCCACTGGTACTGCAGGATCGGCAGCCACTGGAAAATCCGGTAAATCCGACGCACCTCATTGCGTAATAAGTTAATTGAAGTCTTCCAGGATATAAAACGTCAAATTATCATTTATCTTTAACAGCTGACTCGCCTTATCTATGCGAATTAAAGAGAAAGAAAATTTTTTATTTAGTATCATGTTAAAGAATTTACGGTTAATACAATATATACTTATTATTGTGCTCAAGAAAAATCCTTTTTCGGATGCTTTCTTATCTCGTGCAATTACAATTATCGTATAATAACGATATCACGTGATAACTGATTAATACTATATCGTATATCATACAATTTATATAACTTACCAGGGATAACGGGAATCTGTGCCTTTTTTTTTGTTATTACTATATTTAGCCATAACATAATAATCATTTTCTAGAGAGCGACTCAAATTAAGTGCCTTATATATGCAATTTATTAATTGTATTACGTTGCAATGTACACGTCAATGTGCCAATAAGAAAATAATAAAGCTTCCATATATCCTTATATCTCAGTAGATAACAACACGAGGTCTAAGAACCCGTCGACTTTCGGCAACGAATCCTGACAGAACTTTACTTATACAGTACTAACTAAATAAAATACAATTTGTTCTACTAAAAATACATGTCCAGCAATAATTGGATCAGAATTACAAGACAATTATATGAACACTTTGAAGATAAAATTGTTCTCTAGATATATATATATATATATATAATTTTCACATCTATTAAAATTATACGTATCTGAAACAGTCTGTACGTACGTATTTACGGTTCTATAACGTGTCCAGTAAATAATGGTGTACGTATCTGCCTGCCATTCTCATCAAGTGTAGTATGTAAAATGGCGTAGAAGAAGGACCGGTCGATCTCAATCGTCGGATGCATAGTCATAGCCCTTATCATAGTAATAACAGCTGAAAATAAGAGACAAATAAGATAACTTAACAGATCCCCATTAACGGTCTCTCCGTAGGAGTTAAAGAAAGACCATTGTAAATACATGTAATTGCGAGTTGCAAGTTTTCATCAAAAGTTTTATTCATAGCTTGCCATTAGGCATATGAATATTTTGTAGTATAAGGAAACCATGGATTTCATTATTGAAGGTTAAAGGATATGCATATATGGTTATATCAGATTTATTGGCACTGTGTCTGGGACAGGGATAATCGATTAAAAACAATCTATGACTTAAAGTGCGTGACGCCACTGTTCACGCACTTGATGGATCCAGGACATGACCTGAGAAGATGGCGGCACCTTTTTGTTTAATAAGAAAGACAAATCCGCGATTAACTTGAAATACAATTGGGGGTGGCGTTGGTGGGCTTGGGCGGCGCATCACGAAGACAAGACCTAGAAAAAGAATCGGTCATCAAGTAGTGAATTAAGTGAAGACGAAGGTTGCGTGTTGACAAGGTATAAAGATAAGAATCGAAGATGGCGCTCTCTAGATCCGTTAAACTTTTCTTTTATCGTTGCATCGTATACGCCTGAAAACTTCATTTACCTTTAATTTATAGACTTGAGAACACCGGAGAAGAGAGGAAGTCGCGCAGGTTCAGAGGAAGAGACATCAATTTGTTTGATGATTTTGTAGTAGAATGGCCGGTCAATGCGCATTTCAACTGGATCTGGTTTAATCGACATGTTGCTAATGCTGAGTCCTGATAATATATTATTGCAATGTAATCATAGTTCTGTGGTTCGTATTGCTGAAGCCGTTTAAGGTCAAATTGCACCATTATCCCTACCACTAAGCAGTAAAATAATTAACAGCGCTTATAATAATTTTTTAGACATATATTACACATCACTCAAGACAAACGTATCACGAAAAAGAACGTCACTGAAAACGCCCCAAATTTCAAACAAAGATGAAAATAAGTAGAAAATGGATGATTCAAAGGATTTTTAAAGTCTAATGGAGGAAGTTTAAAATATTTTGATGTTTTACTTTATATATTTTATACGTGTAATCTCGATCCGATTCCTTTTGTCTAATTACTTTTCTTAATTTCATAATTAGCTAACCCAACAGACACCATGCTACTAGTGACGCGCATTTTAGTTGCAATGTCAGCTTTCCTTACAGGTAATTAACGTGTGCGTCACATGTAATATTGTGTTTGCTGGGAATATAAATTTTTATAAATATATCTAATTCATTCTATATGTAGATTATTTTCCTCTTATCAATACAGCGTATCGTGTAACATACAAAAAAAGCACAAATGGTCTCCAAAAATGGATATCATCCAACCTATCATGTCATCATGTGATAAAAGAAATTGATTCTCTTACTTATATGTATAAACAATAATTTCCAGTGATAAAGATTACCATAAAATAAAATTTAAAAATTCTTGTACCATATTTTAATATCCAAAATATTATATATGTGTAGGTATTAATGCGCTGTAACTATAATTATTAGTTTTAATTAAGCATACAAAAAAAAGCGTTTTTTTCGTTAACTTTGTGCTTGCTTTTCCTATACATATAGGTATCGTATTGATGAAAACTACATAGACTACGTTCACACAGCGCTCTTAAACCGGTATAGTTTATACTGATCTAAAGGAATAGACAAATCATAGACATTCTTGCTCGTAAGGAATATTTGGGATTGGTCAATTCCTTAAGATCAGTATTAACTAACCCGGTGTAAGACCGACATCTACACGTACTCATAGTGGATTACCCGAACGAAGCGACACTGTTGATTTAATTTAGAGTCACTATGTAGTTAACGTATCAGTTGTTTCTCACAGATCTTTTACGTGGCCGTTGAAGAGAGTCGTGTTCAAAGTGCGACTGACAATGGCGTAATAGAATGGTCGATCCACTTTAAGAAGTTCCAAGGCTGGTCTCAATGATGAAAATACTACAAAACCAACCCCTACCAGACACGAAAATTGAATGAGACATAATATCAAACAGTATAACAACAAAAATAGGGTGAAACAATATTATCGCCGAGAGTAAAACAAACGTCGTAATAATTAACTGATCTGTTTGATTAAAATAAAAATATATTGAGAAAAATATATCGTTACGATTTTATTCAAACGAATCTGCTTTATGTTGAAGGTGCATAAACATTGCTACTAAACAGAATAATATTTGAGGAACGACTAATGACTGCATCTGCACGACAGTTTTAACCCGGGTTAGTTAATGCTGATCTAAAGTAATTGACCAATCTCAAATACTTTTTATAAGTAGAAATGTCTATTATTTGTCTATTCCTTTAGATCAGTATTAACTGACTGACAGTATAAACGGAGTCAATGATAATAGAGTAGGAAATTTCAAAGGAGAAAATAACATCACCTAGCCGGAAATGATCAGTGATTGGGTAGCATGATCGATAATTGCATAGAGAAACAGCTGATCCAATTTCAAAGTAGGTTTGTAGAGGGCTGAATGACGTGTGAGAATTTACAACCAGAGAATAAAGAAACGAAGCGAATGTCAACTTGCTTTAGAAAATGGTGAAGTGATAATTGGTAATTGTGCAAAGGCAAGAGTAATATTTCAAATTTGAAGTCGTGTCAAAACAACATGAGACTGAGCTTGTTAGCTAAGTTAATTGCCTTCGTGTTGCGTACGACCATAGGCGAGGATGGATTTGTAACGACTGTCTACGATTGCATGTAAAAATGGATATAGAAAACGTAACCAACAGAGCATTAGAAAAGGAGAGCAAAAGTTGCGACCACCTTATTTCTTCTTTGTTTATTCGAGCGGACACTTTTTCAAAGGATCTAAGGTGGGGATCGTGTAGCCCATACTGTATGTAGATGATCTATACGAATTACATCCTTTACTTGCTCGTCTTGCTGTGCTAACGCACGAAATTTAAAAATAATGATTATTGGAAGTGAACCTCCAGTGAAAAATGTCCAGGAGTTATCTTATGTTTCATGATTAATGTGTGAAGCTTATAGAGATGATTCAGGATTGTGCAGGCATCCGTGGAAGAGGGTTAGGATTTGTCCGGTACTTGAATACTGATGACGCTGAATGATCGCATAGTGAAATGGACGATCAATCCTCATCAGGCTATCACTTGGTTCCACCAATGCCTTATCAGCAAGTATCATAGCTAAAATTCAAATAAAAACAAAAACCACAAGATACTAAATCACAAGTCAGTTACAGGTTTTTTTTACTTGATATAAACATAACACAACATGCTGATAAATTGTCTAATGAGCTGTGTGTAATAAAATGAAAGTACGGTCAGTGGGGACAAGGGATTCCTTAGCTTAATCAGAGGGATGCCAAGACAACTAGCTAATTCATGAGAATCCTTTGATCGTAGCATGCTGTTATAATAGATAGAAGATTTAAGATTGGCTCTCAAGAATTCTACAGGACAGATAGATGATCCATTTTAGCATTAGGCTTGTCAATAAGGATGCCATGCATATTGAGAACACTGCAGATTAAGAAATGGAGGAAGACTCGACCTCATCTCTTAGGAGCAAACAATTCAAGAACCTAAGTTTTACAAAACAGCACTAAGTGGAAACACCCAAGAGAAACTCTAATAAAGCTAAATAAAGTTTAAGTCATTCTGAATGAAGATGCAGGAAATTGCAGGGAACCGTGAAAGAGGTTAAGGGTCTGTTTGATGTTTGAATCTTGATGATACTCAATGATTGCATAGTAGAAGGGACGATCGACCCTCATTGTGGTACTTGGTGGTGGCTGAATACGTATTGCTATTTTTGGCATCAGCAAGCCTAAAAATGAAATAACAAATTCCTGATTCCATCTCTTTCTCTTTCCTATCCCACATATAGTTATATTTGCGTCATATTGAGTTATTTTCGTTCTCTATTTCTTTTTATGGTTTTGGATTAGTTCCCGTTCCGCCAAACCCTTTACAAATTCCCTAGAGGTTCAGGATCTTGGCCGTGAATAGTACAATATTGCGCTGTTTGATCATCGCCATGAATGGATGGTCTACCCGGAATTCGATCGGCTTTGGTGGCGACCAGTTCAATGACAACGGCCTCATCATCAACCCTGCTAGAATCAATTAACGACCATTAGTTTGAAAGATTAATGTGAATCATCTTGGAGGAGTATCGAACGCCGCTCTTATCTTTTGTCATAATTCACTTTACACTTCTACTATTTCCTTACTTGTCTTCCTTAGCTGAGATAACGCAGAAAGAAAATTAAGAGAAACGCCGACGTGGGCATAACCAGATTTCGTAGTACAGCAAGAGGAGTGTGGTTTGACTTGACCGAAATGAATAATGAAATGATATATTTTTTAATAAAATGCGAAAAAGCAAAATAATTAAATATAAAGGTAACAGGAACTACCTTTTGGGTTTCTAAAAATTCAAAAAGTGCCCTTTTCAGACAGTCCACAAGCGTTATCATTCCGATAACTGTATCTCGACTCATTCTAGAAGGGTGGCGTACACGAGCAAGCTCATTAGTAGTAAGTAAAAAAGCGAAAGAAAAAAGCTAAAGAGACTTTGCATACTGAATTTTCAAACTGCACCGCCTTTGATAATTCTTCCCATAAGTACAGCGAAATAGAATACAGAAAAGAAAAGAAAAGTGTAAAGAAAATTCCATTGAAGACACGAACCCTAGTGGCGGATCTTCGAACACAAATAAGTGAAGTTCATAAGATAAAAAAGAAGATGCAGAGAACAGTTTCGCCAATCAACTCAGAGGCTCATAAAAGAGGAGGAAGATGGAAGATAAATAAATATAAGGATGAGGTATGAAAGGAAAGAATAGAAGAAAATGATATACAGTAATGCGCAATTGAAGTGGAACACTTGAATTTTTGTTTATCTCTGAAAAACTATGACCGATTTCAAAAAACCAAAGACACATTTTTTAGGAAATTTCCTTCCCGTTCGAATGGTAAAGGTTTTATCCCGATCGGATACAAAATGGCTGAACGGCAGGGGTTGGAGTGAAATAGTGCATTTTGGGACTTTTTGAAAAGTGCGAGAACTGGTAGTTCCGGAAGGAAATTCATATTTTTAATTATGGCACGAGAGAGAGCATCCTTCGGCATTAAAAAAACATCCCCATTGAACCCCTGTAGCATCACTTTAGGGGGAGCTACACCCCCTTGAAGTGAAAACATTTAATTGGCCATAATTTCCAAACGCGCCGGCCAATCTGGTCCAGTTTTTGCATGATACCATCTTTAACGATACTACAGATTCTCAAAAAATTATTATTTTCGGAGACGATCCCATGATGGAGATCTCGAGATATCGCAAGCGTACCCGAAGCTTCCCCGCCATTTTTCATTAGGAATGTGATGAAATACAAGTTTTATATTTATCCCATGTTATAGCTGAGATTTCAACGATTAAAACGCGCTTTTAAACATCCAGAAATGATGTTGTTAAGAGGTTAAATTTTTCATTTGAAGAAACGCCTAAATTTTGCGATCATCGCTCGGGGTACTCGGGTGACAATCGCTTGGCGCGCGTGGCAGGGTAGTAGTCACCCGAGTACCTCGAGCAACGCTCGAAGTTTCCTAAAAAATATGTCTTCGGAAATTTCCTAAAAAATGTCTTTGGTTTTTTAAAATCGGTCATAGTTTCGCAGAGATACACAAAAATTCAAATGTTCCACTTCAATTGCGCATTACTGTATATATTCCAACAGAATGTCACTCACCGGTAGATGCAGCAGCTTCGCTGCCTTCTTCATTGACCTCGATGAAGGCTTTCTGGACGACCTTGCTCACCTTAAGAGGGATATCGGCAATGCCTGAGAAATTGGCGGCATTCGTGAACATGTCAGTCATGCCCACCTGAAAGATCATTTGCGGATCACGGACTGTTATTTTTATATTAATAAAAAATACCTATTTACGTCTATGCTTAATTTACCTTTTCCAGTAAATTCTTGAGATCGATGGTTGTCTCAATTTTGAACTTTGGTAAGTGGAGGATCACTTCCTGTTTGTGACCTAACTCTGATAACCGACTGAAATCTACCTCATGAATATTGCTTTCAATGCGCTGAAGCCCTTCAATTTCGTTAGGCACAATTATAACCATACTGAGCTCATCACCCTGAAACGAAAAATTAAAGGTTGTGTAAAATTTTCGACAAAAACAAGAACGTAATGAAACTAATAACTATCCCATGCAAATATACCTTATAGGGAAGTTCAATGAACTTGGCATCAAGATTGTTAAGCTGACCGTACAAATAGACGGAAGTGCTTTTCATAGTCGGTACTTGCTTAACTGTACTCGAATTGATGTGGAAGGGTTGGTCACTCGTGAGCTCATTAGGAAATTTAACTTTCCAGTTACCCTTGAAGTAGACAGCATTCACCAGTACTAATTTAGTTAGACCGTCGATAGAATCTGCAATTAGAAAAAGTGGAAAATTAAATAACCAACTGACAATGTAGGAATAAATATTTATCAGACAAAAATAACTATTAAACTAACCAGAAGTGAGCAGATCTTTGATACGGTTATTCGTATTATTAGCACACCAAGAGTTGATAGTAGCTACAGCAGCTGTTGGATTTGAAACGTCTATTTTCCCGTATTCCGAATGGAAAGTGTTTTTAGTAATAGCCGCGTATTCGGGCTTTACCTCGAATGTATTAGCAACGAAGATTTTATTAGCAACTCGTAAATCCACATCCTTAACAGCCTAGAAATAAAACGACATATTTAATAAATATCAAATTATAGTTTAACCAAACAATGTAGCGCTGCATCTAATTCCAATACATACATTCAAGGTAGTGATAAGAGAATCATAGCCACTTTGACCTGTAGCAACTTCCTCAGGAAGCCTCAATGTTTGCTTCATCTGGAGAGCAGTGTTTCCACCGGCACCATAGGCCGCCATAGCCAATACGATATCGGCGCTTAATGGAGAACATATTATATTGTCAGACTTCTCCTGCACCAATTGCTAATAAATAAAAAAAGAGTTTAATTAATGAAATAATTTCATATATCGCTTCCAGGTAGAAACTCTCGCAGTGCAGTCTGACATTTTAATATTTACCTTAAAGAAGTCGTTGCTGAAAGAGTTACTGGCGTTTGCTATTACTGACAGAGGACTGTTCGAAGGCATCATTATTCCTGCACTCGTATATGTCACCAGGAACGCGCACAGCACTGCCAGGCAGATGGAAACTGGTCCCACTGAAACACCACGAGAGAAGATACTGAATGATGAGAAATCCTTACTGCCGCCGTAACCTGCCGTTCTATCACATATTTTATACTAGTTCAAACGCATGACGTCATCCGTAGGATTTATAGACAGTAGAGTCACGGTCGTTCTATTTTCATTTTCATTGCCAAGGATACCATACGGGATACTTTCAATGTCACTGTTTCGAAATTCTCCAGTCAAGGCGTTCATATATTGTTGTCCAATTTATGCATGTCAAGGATGGTTTAGATGAACACTTAAAAAATTACATAGTCAAGTACATTCGGTTCGAATTGAAAAAATTGATAATTTCGTTATTACTGATAAAAAGAATGTAAAGTATATAATGAAATACAATCGGACACTCTAATAAATATTTTTAACTTAAGACGGTATTTTTGATATGCATCATTTATTTAGAACTGATGTAGATTGCGTAATTTGCAAATAACTCATACACACTGGTAACCACTAATTTGTAAATGCAACTCAGAGTGCAATGAAACATTAACGTTAAAAGAACGACATCGAAGCCGGTATTTTTATAAGTGTAACATATCATCGTATGTTTCAAGATTTCGCAAGGACAACGAGATGTAGCATAAAAAGCAAGTGGTTTCAATGTCTTGGAGATAGCGATGTCCTGTTTATTCAAGAAAATAAAAAAAAGTTAAAAAGTTTGACTCTTAATATGGCGAGAGCCATTTTGACGAATAAATTTTTACCTAGAAGAAGACATTGACGAATCGATGTTATAATTCATCATGAATCTCTTAACGTATGTATGCAGCCACCTTGGACATTATCCTCAATCTTTTCACACGGCTATAGCGTCAACAGTTCAATATGAGCGAGATAAAACACGGTTAAAGATAGATAATGATTGAAGTGGAAAAACCAATGAAAGCAATAGTCAGAATATACGTCATAACACGTGTTAAATGCTTGCATAATGATTCTCAAACACTAGGCAGTTATATTTATTTCCTTTTCTTCATGCAGTTTATTTCATTTGTCAATGAAAAATAAATCCACTCTACTCAACCCGATGTACGTGTGGAGCAAAAATGTAAACGCAGCGCTAAGCGCGATAGGTCTGTCAAATGTAATCTCACGTACGTCGGATTAATACTTCCAAATAGCAAACAGTCTCAACTTTGCCAAAAATTGACAAACAAATTTAAAATACAGAGAGAATCCACTTGAACGGATATGAAATTTTTCCAACTAGAGATTTCTATTTTGTTAAATAGTCTTTCTATAACTGTTCGATCAGTGTAAAGAATTAAGTTTTGTTAAACCTTATGCAGGATACAAGTCACACCGTAGGTATAATTTGTATCGAAAAGGACTCATTTTCTTTGTAAATGAATGGTCTGAGTATTAAATGTTAAAAGATGTTATTTTATTAAAAAAAAAGGCTTTCTTTAATATTCTTTGGTGAAACAATGTATATATGAAAACGTTTGTAGGAACATTGTATTATTTTTGAAACTATGAAATTAATCAGAGTTTTAAAAATACTCAGACCATAGAGCATTTGTTCACAAAGAAAATGAGTACTCTTCGTTGTAATTTAAACCTACAAAGTGACTTGTATCCTGCATGAGATTTAACAAAATACAGTTTGTAAGAAATTAGCTTTAGGCTTAGAATATAATCTATTAAATACCAAATAATATTCAATATTACAAGACAGCAATATGTTTATATCATAAAACTATTTATTCTCTTCTACAAATTATGTTTTTAAGTTTTTAACTGCAGAAAACGACCATTAATACGAATTGTCTTATACCAAATTGCACTTTATCCCCTTTCTTAAAACATTGTGTATGGCATGATCCTTTAATATTTCTTCAACATTCTTATTCCTTATTTTTCATTATTGACAGTTTAAGGTTATATGTTATCCATATATTCTTATTCTTCACTCTTTTTTATGGGTACATCCACAATGTAGCTATTAATTTTTTTGAAAATTTCACAATGTATAAACGCTAATAAATATTTTATAAATACATATTCAATACATAAATACATTACATTTTCTACTTTGTGGTAATGTCAGTGTACATCACAACGCAAATAATATTAACTCCTTCCTTAAACCTCAAACAAAATCCTCTCTTTGAAATTCCAAATTACAAGTGTTATAGTTTATACTCAAAAACTGGCTACCAAAAATGCTCAGAATTGGTGTCAAAATTAAAATCGAAGATCGACGGTTGATAACATTGAGCGTGTTGGCTCTATAAACCATATGCCGATACCGCCAAAATTAGAATTTCAAGCTACTCTCTACTATTATGAATAGTTTATAAAAACAAGCTATTACAGATACGTAAGAAAAATTGTCTTGAAATCTGCACTCACATGCGCCTTTGACTTTTCCACAGTGACACTTTTATTTTTGAATTTTCAGCTATAAAGAATCTTTTCTTAACAGAAGAAAACTGTGTAATTAAAATATGAAATAAAAAATCTATTTTTTATTGCTTTTTGGTACATAGCTCCCCTTAACCTACAAATACAAATTATTAAGATTCTGGGTATACTTCGACTTTCCTAAGTTAATTCAAACTTCCCGCGCCCCTTAACCAACAGCGTAGGATAATGTTGAATCAAAAGAGTTTATAAATGAATTACTCACTCGAAGGTTGCATGATATCTAAAGCGTGGATCCTTATAGGACTACGGCAATTGACTGAATGAAAAATAAAGAAAAAATTCCCACGCTAGCAGCTCTGCGTTATATAGTCATGCACCGCGATCTTGACTCGACTCGAATGGGACGTCTATCTCACACTGTCTGGCAAAAGCGAGCTGTTGCGTGTCTCCTTAAATCCGTCATCATTCCCACTCGCTCTCTACCGCATGAGAAATCGTATGAACATAGAGGCCAAGAAGACTTCCACTGTTTTTCTTCCGTCTCTTTCTCTCGCCATTCCTCGGTATGGCCTTTGGAAATCACAGTTACTGCTACACGGGTATTCCCGTTTATGATCCTCTTATCTGCTGTTTTTTTTTTTCAAATTTCTCGCTAACTCGTGTTATCGTTTGTTTCCACGACACTTGCAATGTTCGATTGACCATACGTGGCACAGATTATGGCATAACCAGCAGGGCAAAGGGAAGGAGTGGCTTATCAAGTAAAAAGAGATGCTGGTATATACGTGACCGGGTGGAGTTTCAGAATCACCTGGAGCAAGAGAGAATAATGAGACTATAGAGACAGTTCAACTGATTATAGTAACTTGTCTTATTTCCTTTTTCGCTATATAAGAGCCGAACGATTCTCTTTAACCTTTATGGGGAGAGAGAGAGAAAGAGAGTGAGGAGACGCATCGGCTTTCGCTTGACTTCTTGTCGGTGAGAATCATCTCTTTTACCTCTTTTTAATTTTTTGTCCAGTACAGTCTTTCTAGCGATGGGACGAACATTATTATTTGATATTACCAGTTAATTTACTCTTGCGACAAATATCTGATACACATAGGTACGTTATGACCTGTCACATTTGTAATTGTAACTGAAATATTATATCTGCTGGTTATGAAACTGCTAGATATTCTTAATTAATAGAAATTATTACCTGAGACTCGATGTGACAACTTTATGACACTTGTAGATCGAATGAACTTATTAAAGCTTGAAATCTTAATATTCTTCACTAACGTAAAGTCGTAAAGTCTATATGGATTTGATACAGGTTTATCGGTTTCTGTTGCCAGCCGTGAGAAATCTGTGATTATATATCACGGGTTACTCATTTCTTCATGTCTCTGATAAGATTAGTCATGCATTCCACAATGGTCATGCACATATACATTTGACATATTCTCATACCTGTATGTATTTTTTAATGTTGCTCAGTTTCGAAAGGGCAATGCTAATTTTCGTGAAATATTGGAACCGTCTCTTTAACCACCCACAAACTTTGACTGATGAGGATCATCATTGATGATTGCCACGTAATTCTCGCAGAGCAAGACTAGGTATCAGATTTTGATAATAACTAAATAATATTCGCTGATTCAATCCGTCTTTCGTGTTTTTTGGTATTTCGATTTCTATTTGTATGTGCATTGTAATGTTTCAAGAATCAAACCTTTTATTTTCCATAACATCCATCAAATTAAATTACATTATTTCGTACTACACAATTCGATCACGATACTGCAACTCGTTGGAGATGATTAGATGTTGGTTATTTCGAATTTTTAATTGAAACATTCTTCATTGTTTGCATATCTTAAGAAATTAATACTCTTACGAAATACAAAAAGGCGTGTAAATCGAAGTACCGTTGTGTCATGAAAATCTGTCGGAAATTCTTGAAATTTTTTTGTAATATTTTGTGCTTTGTGGAAAGCTTAATTGAGATAAAACAAAAAACATTTTCTCAGGTTTAACTTTCATTCAGAATGTAAAAAAATGATGACAAAGGGAATAAGTATCGTCACAAAACTAAATTGATGCTGAGTTAAATAGTTAATTAATATCACAGCGTTGGGTCCTGTGCGTGACCATAGAGGAGGATGGATTTATAAAGGCTGTCTACGATTGCATAGAAGAATGGACGATCTACTTGAATCACAGGTTCGTGAACAGCGTCTGCCAAGGACGGCACATTGATGACACGAATTCTAGTGTCGGATCTTTGAGCATAAATGCGTGAAATCTACAAGATAAAAATAAAGAAAACAACTACGCTGATCAACCAAGTGGATCATAGAAGATGAGGTTGGAAGTGAATTATAGAAGAACGGATAAGAAAAAAAAAAAAAAGAAAAGCATAGAAGAAAGTGGCGTGTATATCCAAACATAATATCACTTACTGAAGCCTTTCTGGACGACCTTGCTCACCTTAAGAGGCGTATCGGCAATACCTGAGAAATTAGTGCCACCCGTTAATTGAATTCGTTTTTATTATCGTTGCATCGTATACGCCTGAAAACTCCATTTACCTTTAATTTATAGACTCGAGAACACCAGAGAAGAGAGGAAATCGCAGGTTCGGAGGAACAGACGTCAATTCGTTTGATGATTTTGTAGTAGAATGGCCGGTCAATGCGAATTACAGGTTTTCGAATTGGTTCTGTGTGAACCGCGGTAGTGGTAACAATGATTCCTGATAATACATTATTGCAATGTCGGAAATGCCTGAGGAATTGGCGGCATTCGTGAACATTTCAGTCATGCCCATATGAATGATCATTTGCGGATCATGGACTGTCATTTTTATATTAATAAAAAAAATCCTTATTTAATTTTGAATTTTGGCAGGTAAAGGATCACTCTGTACTCGTGACCTAACTGTGGTAACGGACTGAAATCCACCTATTGTCTTCAATGCGCTGAAGTCCTTCAATCTCATTAGGCACAATTATAATCATATTGAATTCACCGCCCTGAAACAAAAAATTAAAGGTTGTGTAAAATTTTCGATAAAAACAAGAATGCAACGAAACTAATAACTATCCCATGCAAATATACCTTATAGGGAAAAGTTTCATGAACCTGGCATTAAGATTATCAAGCTGACCGTACAAATGAATGGAAGTGCTTTTCATAGTCGGCACTTGTTTAACTCATTAGGAAATTTAACTTGCCAGTTACCCTTGAAGTAAACAGCATTCGCCAGTACCAATCTGGTAAGATCGTCGAAATCATCTGCAATTAGCAAAAGTGGAAAACCAAATAACCAATTGACAATGTAGGAATATAAATTATCAGACAAAAATAACTCTATTAAACTAACCAGGACTAAGCAAATTTTTTAAACGATCATTCGTATTATTAGCACACCAACAGTTGATAGTAGCTGCAGCAGCTGTTGGATTTAAAATGTCTATTTCCTAGAATTTCGAGTGGAAAATATTTTTAGTAATAACCGCGTAGTCGGGTTTTACCTCGAACGCTTTAGCGATAAAGATTTTATTAGCAATTTGTAAAACCACATTCTTAACAGCCTAGAAATAAAATGACATATTTAATAAATATCAAACTATAGTTTAACCAAACAATGTCGCGCTGTATGTAATTCCAATACATACATTCAAGGCAGTGATAAGAGAATCATAGTCACTTTGACCTATAGCATCTTCCTCAGGAAGCCTCAATGTTTGCCTCATCTGGAAACCAGTGTTTCTACGGGCATATTTTTCCTGCACTCGTATATGTCACCAGTAACGCGCACAGCACTGTCAGGCAGATGGAAAATGGTCCCACAGAAAAACCACGAGTGAATATACTGGAAGATGAGAAATCCTTAGTGTCGTCCTATCCTGCTGTTCTATCACGTATTTTATACTAGTTTAAACGCATGACGTCATCAGTAGATTTATAGACAGTAGAGTCACGGTCGTTCTATTTTCATTGCCATTGCCAAGGATACCATAGGGGACACTTTCAATGTCACTATTTCCAAATTCTCTTCTCTTAAGGTCAAGGCGTTCATATATCGTTGTCAAACTTATGCACGTCAATGATGGTTCAGCTGAATACTTAAAAAATCATATGCTCAAGTACATTCGATTATAATTGAAAAAATGGACAATTTTGTTATTACTGATAAAAAGAATGTAAAGAATATAATGAAATACAATCAGACACTCTAATCAATGTTTTTAACTTAAGACGGTATTTTTGAAATGTATCATTTATTTAGAACTGTTAACACAGTTGTCACTGCAGAAAGTTTATGTAAATACACACTTGTAACCACAAATTTGCAAATGCATTACAGAGTGGAATGAAGCATTAACGTTAAAAGAGCCACATCGAAGCCAATATTTTTATAAGTATAATATATTATCGTTTGCTTTAAGACTTTGCAAGGACAACGAGATGTAGCATTAAAAGCAAGCGGTAAAAAGCAAGTGAGCAGGTGGCGTTTGAGAATCAACTGGAGCAAGAGAGGATAATAGACTATAGAGACAGTCGAACAACAATGTATTATAGTAATTTATTTTATTTCCTTTTTCGCTATTTAAGACAGCAAGGGAGAGTCGAACTGTCTTCAACATTTATGGGGAGAGAGAGAGGAGACGAATCGGGTTTCGCTTGACTTCTTATCGGTGGGAATCATCTCTTTTACCTCTTTTTGATTGGTTTGTCCTGTACAGTCTTTCTAGAGATGGGACGAACATTATTATTTGACATTACCAGTTAATTTACTCTGGCAACAGATATCTGCTAAAATTAACATAGATTACTTCAGCTGTTTTATACGACTGGATAAACAAAGTAATTATTGGTATGATCAGAGTTTTATAAATATATAATCTTAATAAGATTAATCAAATTACATTTAAACCTATAGTCTCAGTTGACATCTGATACACATACGTTATGACCTGTCACATTTGGAATTGTAACTGAAATATTATATCTGCTGGTTATGAAACTGCTAGATATTTTAATTAATAGAAATTATTACCTGAGACTCGGTGTGACAACTTTATCACAATTGTAGATCGAATGAGCTTAATAACGTTTGAAATTCTAACATTCTTCACTGTCGTAAAGTCGTAAGGTTTGTAAGGCTTTGATGCAGGTTTTTGAGTTTCTGGTGCAAACGGTGAAAAATACGTGATTATATATAACACTGATCACTGATTATATATGACACGTTACTCATAGTCCGGCGTTGGTACCATTCGAATTTATTATTTGTCCTCTTAATGCTAATCTTCATGAATCGTAGTTTAACGATGATCTTTTTAAATGTTTCTGGAGTTATTTGTAAGAAAACAATTAAAAACAATATTTCGAAATGTTTCCATAAATATTTGCAATGGAACACTTGGACGAGAATCTTCAGAAATATTTCCGACATGATCTAAAACTTTTTTGTTTTCAACAATATTCCAAAGAGGTCAAATTAGGATATTGCAATGAAATTTTGCACAGTATTTTATTAGAACCTAACGAGAACGTTGCCATAGCAACGAAATATTTGGAATTTTTGGTAATATTTTGTGTTTTATGGAATGCTGGGAATTGAAAATCATGTTTATAATTTATTGAGGTAAAACAAGTAAAATTTTCTTCGTAAAAAAAATGATGAAAAAGCGTATAAATATTGTCACAAAACTAAATTGATGCTGAGTTCAATAGTTAATTAATATCACAGCGTTGGGTCCTGTACTCGACCATAGAAGAGGATGGATTTATAACGGCTGTCTACGATTGCGTAGAAGAATGGACGATCTACTTGAATCACAGGTTTGTGAACAGCGTCTGCTGAGGACGGTACCGCGAGAAAAGCTGAAAAAAATAAACAAACGAAAGTTTTAAACCTTTTCCAGTGAAACAGTGGCAAAGGTCTAAGATCTTCACCGTGAATAATACAACATCGCGCATAGTATGAAGGAGAAAAAAGCCAGGGAAAAGCTACTGCTCAAACTGCATCATTTTCCATAGAGTCTTTCCCATGAGTAAATAGAAATGAAATCCCCCCAAAAAAAAGAGCGAAGATAATTTCACTGTGAAGACACGAATTCTAGTGTCGGATCTTTAAGCATAAATGCGTGAAATCTACAAGATAAAAATAAAGAAAACAAATACGCTGATCAACCAAGTGGATCATAGAAGAGGAGGTTGGAAGGGAATTATAGAAGAACGAATAAGGAAACAAAAAGGAAAAGAATAGAAGCAAACGGCGTGTATATCCAAACATAATATCACTTACCGGAAGCAGCAACAGCTTCGCTGCCTTCTTCATTGACCTCGATGAAGCCTTTCTGGAGGACCTTGCTCACTTTAAGAGGCGTATCGGTAATGCCTGAGAAATCAGCGGCATCTGTGAACATCTCAGCCATGCCCACCTAAAAAATCATTCATGGATCATAAACTCTAATTTTGTTGTAAATCAAAGAAATCCCTATTTACGCCTGTACACAAATTACCTTTTGTAATAAGTCATTGAGCTCGATGATTGTCTCAATTTTGAACTTGGGCACAAAGAGTATCACTTCCTCATTCTTACCAAACTGATCTAAACGACTGAAATCTAAGCCATGAATATTGTTCTCGATGCGCTGAAGCCCATCAATCTCATTAGGCACAATTATAAACATACTGACCTCATCACCCTGAAACGAAAAATTAAAGCTTATGAAATTTTCCGATAAAAAATAGAACCTAACGAAAATAATAAGTATCCAATGCAATTATACCTTATAGGGAAGTTTAACGAATGTGGCATCAAGATTATGAAGCTGACCATGTAAGTACATGGAAGTAACTGTCATCATCGGTACTTCCTTAATTATATTTGAATTTATATGGAAAGGTAGTTCGCTGCTGTACTTTCCATCGAAACTATCTTTCCACTTGCCCTTGAAGTAAATAGCATTTACCAGTAACAATTTAGTAAGATTGTCGATATCACCTGCAATTTAAAAAATGATAAATTAAATAACCGACTGACAGTATAGATACATAGAAAGTAAGAGGGGGTCCATATAAACCCACTGTATGTACAGTCTGACTGTATAAAGTATAATTTATCAAAGAAGAATAACTCTATTAAGCTAACCAGGAGTGAGCAGATCTTTTATACGATTGTTCGTATTATTAGCACACCAGGAGTTGATAGTAGCTGCAGCAGCTCTTGGATTTGAAACGTCTACTGTCTCGCATTCCGAATGGAAAATGTCCTTAGTAATAGCCGTGTAATCTGGATTGACTTTGAATTTATTAGCGACAAAGATTTTATTAGAAATTCCCAAATCCACGGTTTTTATACCCTATAAAACAATAGCATTTAATGAAGATCAAATTATAGTTTGAGCAGACAATGAAGCGCTACCTCAAATTCCAATACATACATTCAAGTTAGTGATAAGAGATTCGTAACCCCTTTGTCCTATTGCGTCTTCCTCTGGAAGCGTCAATGTTTTTCTCATCTGGAAACCAGTGTTTCCACGGGCACCATAGGCGACCATAGCTAATACAATGTTGACGCTCAATGGAGAGCATATTATATTGCCAGACTTCTCTTGCAGTAACCGCTAATAAACAAAAAAGTTTAATTAATTAATTAATTACACCAATAACTTTCAAGCTACAAAAGTTTACCTTAAGGAAGTCGATTCCAAAGGAATTACTAGCGCTCGCTATTACCGACAGAGGACTGTTCGAGATCACTATTTTTTCTGCATTTGCATATGTCACCAGAAATGTGCACAGCACTGTTAGGCAGATGAAAAATGGTCCCACTGAAACATGATAAGAGAAGATATTAATATGAGAAACTCTTGCACGAGGTCACCCGTGGTTTTATAAATAATACAGTCACAGTAGTTCCATTTTTATTGCCATTATCAAAAATATTTCGCAAATATTTTCAACGTCAGATAGGTTTAGAAATTAATTACTCACGCCAAAGTTGCATAATATCTATAGCGTGGGTTCTTGGAAAACCACAGTAATCGATTTAATAAAAAATACAGTACAAATTTTTAAGATAGCAGCTCCGGAAAGCACTCGATTAATATAGTCATAAACTCCGAACTTAGCTCGACCCGAATGGGACGTCTACCTCGTACTAAGTGGCAAAATCCAGTTGTTCTCTGGCTATTTAAATCTCTACTGCCACTCCTATTAACTGTATACGTTATAAAAAATTTTACGAATATACAAGGTGTTGCGTTATTCAACCGAATTCACAAAATCCTCGTCTGGACGAAAAATTGGATATTCGAACGTCGTGTCTTGAAATCACAATTTCTTTGAACGATTCTCTTTAACAATCTTGAAAGCACTTCTACTTTTCTGATTCTTAATTGATTTTAATAAACATAAGTACTACTTATGTTTATCAGAATTAACAATGCTAAATATTCTTTGTAATCCAGTAAAATATATTACGTTAATTTATAGCAGTAACATTGTAATAAATTATATGCATGCTTATGTCATAAAGGAATAGAATATTTTTAATAAATTCTATGTTACTGGGACTTTGGGTTTACCCTGGGGTAAACTCTGGGAGACGCCACGTACTTGGCGTCTCCCTGAAGCTGTGATCCCAGTGCGCGAATTCCGGAGGACTGATTTACATGAGAAGCGAATAAATTTAGTAATTAATGACATCATCGCAGCTTTCAAAACGTATATTCTCAACCAGATTAATTAATCAGATTTCCTCTAGCTTTACAGCCTCACCTGACACCAGGTATACATATGTTATGTACTTTTATAACATATGCTGTGTATACATATGTCTAGAAATGTCATAACGTATGATAATATTAATAATGCATTTTACTAATTATTCTTTAATGTTCTCTAGGAACTATGCACTATACCCACCTTGATAAGAACCCTTTACATATGGGATATTTGTTTCTTCAAAGGTATCTCATTAAAAATTATCTTCTTCTTTTTCTCAGTTCTGCTATATACCCAACTTTAGGGCATTTACCAGCGTATTCTGAATTTAAAAATTATTTTAATGGCCGGATCAAGCTTTACGTAGTCGTCCTGGTTCGCGCTCCTCTGAATTTCTGCCAGTGCCGTGTTTCGTCTTTTCCCTGCAACATTTTCCGCCTACCACACTCTTCTTGCAAAGGTCGCACTCGCAGGTGGGTTCTCGTGGTTCCTGGCGATAATTTTTAGGTGGACATGGTTTTACTGGCACTGGCGTTTCGCAGCAGCAGAGCGCGCATGGATCCTAATATAGATACTTTAGATAATAATGTATCTGTGACAAATTATTTTGTATTTATCTACCTGCATTTTAATGAAGCAACAGGTTGG
>JARPRH010000329.1:3673-18915 GCA_031763665.1 Calameuta haemorrhoidalis
TGGTAAACCCCCAACAGTTTGGTGTTGGTGTCGGTGGAGTTGGTTCAAATTCCATGGGTATGCCAAATGCCCAACAGGTCCTGGCACAGCAGCAACAGCAACAGCAATCGGTAGCCATGCAGCAAATGCAACAGCAACAGTTGCAGTTGCAACAACAACAGCAGGCTGTTCTAGTACAGCAAAATAGCCAAGGTGGAAACCAGGCGACAACGCCACAGACTCCAGTACCACCAACTCAACCACCTGTACAGCAACAGCAACAGCAGAATAAGGAGTTCAACACTGCCAGCCTTTGTAGGTTTGGACAAGAAACTGTTCAGGATATCGTCAGTAGAACCTTGGAGGTTTTTCAAACATTGAAAGTCCTACAGCCACCGAACGGTATATATATTTTGTATAAAGATTTATGAAGTGATTCAATTTAACAATATCTTATTTATTTTACACCTGTGAATTTAGGTACGCCTCAGGGAGCTAGCCTAGCTAATGACAAAAAAGCAAAAGTACAAGAACAGTTGCGAATGTTGAAACTACTATTTAAACGCTTGAGACTGATTTACGAAAAGTGCAATGAAAACTGTCAACTTCAGGGTATGGAGTACACGCACATAGAAAGTTTGATTCCTTTAAAAGAAGAATGGGACATGAAGTCTGATGAGAAAAAGACATCTGAAGCATATAGGCTTGCTTGTGAGGAGAGTAAAGAAATCATGGAGGTAAGGGTTAAGACCTTTTAAAACAATTTTTGCTTCCTGAAATAATTTTTCATAATACTATTTCAATTTCAGCAAGTTGTTTTGAAAAATAGACACCTCAAAGAAATCATTGATCACCTGAGACGCATTATTTCGGAAATCAACACAATGCTCAATATGCGTCGATCATAATGCTCGCAATGTGAATAATTCTGGGAATAATTTATTATATCATGTTCACAAGAATAAAGTTATTATTTTATAAAAACGCAAAATTTTATGTTTTCAAGATACCATGTCACTCACCAGCAATTATTCTTTCTTCAAAATCATTTCCTCGAAATCAAAATGTATGACGTCGGTTGTTCTCAGAATAGCTTCTGGAACTTTTCCCAACGGTGTCTCCAAATTTCGGACGTAAATTTCTAGGCAGTCGACGTCACAACCACGAAATTCTCCAGTGACGTTTGAATTCTCGAAAAGATGGAATTCTGCCCGTTTACCTATTTCATACCAAATAATTTATTCTAAGAAATTTCACTCCTGATGCGCTTAAGTATCTCGCGTCGTACAAGAAAGGCCCGAAATGCATTGCGTAGCTAATAATCCAGATTCAAAATCAGACAACAAAGAAATTTAATATCAGATTTAAAGAACAGATTTTAAATAACTAATCACATCAACCATTGAACAAATTCAGTTTTGAGTATTCCTCTAGAACAAATCAAGGTTCTATGTGACCAATAATTACTGCTAATGAAATAAGAAGATATTTTCTTCGATTACCGAGAATAATGCAAATGGTTATTCAAAAAATCGTATCCTTACCGACTATGCCTGTGACTACACGTAAGAATCGTTCCCTCAGAAAGGCTCGAGCATCTTGTTTCTCCGTAGTTGCAAAGTCATACTTCTCGACTGCTAATTCAGAATTCATGTTTTCTTCCGGTTCGTTAGTCATTGTTTAAATTATTTAACTACGCTTACGATAATCACAGTTTCTATGGTTCTTATTCCGCTACGAAAATGGTAGACTGGCTGGGATGCGCACGCACCCTTTTACAATGGCGGATACTTCGAACGTAATTTTCTTTACCGTCGGAACACTTGTTGCACCCACAAAGAAATAATGCAAAAGCATTGATTCATAGGATCTTCATCTACCACTCCAATACCTTAATTCCTTTATTACTCAACAAAACAAAGTACCATAAGTTCATTGCTGACTTTTTTCTAATCCATTTTAGCTGATTCTTAGGTTACTTCGTACCGTGTTCTGTACGTCACTCCATTTGACTGAGGATATACAGACAGAACGTCTTAAGCCCGCTTTACACGAGACAAGATTGCAATTAATATCTCCCTGATTTCATTTGAAAATTCTACAAAGATTTTTTCGCTATTTTACACAGTGCAAGTGCTCCACGTATATTTCTCTTCACTGTTTTATCATAGGATAGGAAATACATAGCTGCGTCATACTTATCATGGATCAACGCAGCAGCTATCTTGTTACCATCTATCGATATGGATGTACCTTAGAGCTTTTTGAATTTTTGGAGCTCTACATTTTTTAGAGTAATGTCACTTGAGTGATACCTGATAAACAGAAAGTGTTATAAACAAATTCTAATCAGGTCAATTATTATAATCTCCATAGGGAAGAGCTTTCTCTTTAAAAAATGAGGGTACTCATTACCCGCATATTATATTATTCTCGGAAATGTTAAATTTCACTACAGTTCAGCTCGACACTTCTTAGAGCAACCATGTTTCTCTTAATAAATGTGTTTCTGTTTGTCCACTGTCTCTTTGAAGCTGGTAAGACACGTAATCTATAATTTACATATTAATTTAAAGTATCGTGCATCCCTAAAAATCTCTAACAATTTATTTTCAGGATCCGAAAACTTTACGAAAAATTCAAAAATCTTGCATGAATCTCTTCGTCCTCATCACAATTATATTTCCGCAGCGTTGACTCCTCAACATAAGATTCCTATATTTTTGGAAAAAAGTGAAATAGGAAATTCCAAGAATGCTGTGGCAAATCTCAACGATAATGTTTCAGAACGTCAGCCAAAATTCCTAGGAAAATTGGCCCTGCTAGCCGGATTTAATGGACTCGCAACTGCAGCTTCTGGCAATATAAATGCATTTACAAAAATACCAAGAGGTCAATTTTACTTGAATTTTGGCCCTTCGGGATGGACGCCATATTTCTCAGCGTATTACGAACCTTATCCGTTTATTCCTTATCCATATCCTTCGGCGTATCCCCAATTTCCTTGGTATCCTTTTCTCGATCAATCTAAGGTTCAGTCAATCGCCCAGCTGCCACTTCAGAATCCAATCACACCTCCAAATTATAATTTATTTCCTGATAAGAAGCCAACTGACCTTGAGACCTCAGAGGAGACTTACACAGTGGAGAACAAAATGTTGAATAACAACAAGATGGAGAATCAGAAAAATATCGAAGAAATGGGAGCAGAGCTGCGAATGAAATCTGACACGAGCGAAGGAATGAACATTAAAAAAGAAGAAACGGAAGACCTAATTCTCGAAACGGAAGCTACAATCATCAACGAAGAAGCCAGAGCTGGAAATATAACCAACACAACGACCCAAAAACCTGTCACAATAGCACCAAGTGCAAGTACACAAATGGTACCAAAAAATCCTGAAATGAACGTTCCTCAAGTGAATACCAACCAAACAAAAATAAATTCAACGACTATGACCAACACTACGAACATGAAAAATCAGACTGAAGATTCTGCATTCCCCGGATACTATGGAGGCACTCCTCAAGAAATCGGGCATTTCGGTTTAACGACTGACACATCATTACCCGGTTATCACGAATACAGTGGAATTAATTATAATCTCCCTTTTGACAGACCAGCCAATTTCAATCCTTACGACAGATACGAAATTTATTCGAATCCTCCGTCAAATACATTTTCACCCGGTGAACAGGCGCCAGAATATTTAAATGCCATTGATTTTAATCGATATAATAATTATGCTCCAGATAATCCATCGATTTTAAATGGTTTTCGACCTATCATTTAATCTTAGTACTTTGCAATGGTATTGTACTTCTGTTTACACTTATTAATTTCAATCTTTTCTAACTAGACTATACTGATATTATTTACGTCCCGATACTTTGAATAGCATTTTGCTCTTTAAAGATTTTTCGGCACTCGAGCGAGCCGGTTTTCAGTTTCAACAACGAACTGTTCACAATAGTGGAATGTATGCGCGTGGGAATGTTACTTAACATTTGTCTAATCCTACTTGAATGTTTTATTCGCTATCGATATAGACACTTTGGACCTGGTACTGTTCGATTTGCGAATCAAGAGAAATAAAGTTTCTGTATTAAACCCGTATGAAAACTTTGTCTTCGCTTTTATTATTGTAGAAATGTAAATATAAAAGATTACTATAGTGTCAATGACATTGAAAACTATTTAAGAATTTATAAACCGTGAACAATTACTGTTCATCAGTCTCGTATAAGTAGCGGTGAAAACAGCATCGGTGATTAGTGAATAATTTGTGAGACTAAAATGGGATCGACAAGATTATTATATTTCCTATTCATTGTTTTCTTTCAAGTTTCTGGCTTTCCTTGTAAAAGGAAAGGTAATGCTCGACTAAGTTAATTTTTATCAGTATCAACAGCGAACGTATACCTACAATGAAAATGATACAATAACGATAATTTTATTGTTTCAGAAAATATTTTCAAAAAATATAATATTTATCGTAAAAACGATCTTCTGCACAGGCCAGATCTATCGATCCAGCAACCTGGTCTGTTGTTATCTCGATTGCTACATACACCAGGATTTTATCGAAAAAATCACATATTGAATTCGTATGACGGCTCGAATCAAATTTATCAAAATTCAGTTAACAGAATAAACGATTTTGATCGCAGGATCATAGCAACCGCCAGTGGAACAGGAAACGGCGATTCGTGGAGTTTGCTAAATAAAAAAGCATTTCTGTTAGGCATGAATGACAGATTTCACAAATTACTACATAAAAATACTTTCCCCGTCGATCATTTTCATTCGTTCGGTTGGCACAACACGTATCACGGTATCCCTTACGATACTCATAACGAAGATCACATCGTTGTGAAAAAGCCAGCAGTGTTTTCTCAGGTGATATCGACAGTGCTGAAAAAAGAAGATAGCAAAGTGACTGACGTGAAAGTAGAGTCCAAGTACGACGGTATAACAGAGAAAATTCAATTTTCAAATATGTCACTCGAGACCGCCACAAATATTCCAATTACAGAAAATATTCCAGAAACTTCAAATGCTAACGAGTCAATTACCGAAGAGCCGCAAACGTATTCGACGAACGATACGATGACGTCACTGAATCCAACCGTTACGAATTTGCCCGACACTGACGTATCGGAATTTTCAGATACAACTTTTAATATATTATCGACAGAAATGATAACAGCGACTAAGGACCTCGTTACAGAGAACGTCGATTCATGTTCCTCAAAAATAATTTGCACATTAAGGACTCTTTTCAATGAGAATTTCCAAACGACAGAACCGACTGTCATTACGGACAGTCAGCCAGAAATAAACACGCAACGTATCACAACCGATTGCACAACAACAACATCAACGACAGAGAGCTCAGATAATATTTCTATTCAAGGGGAAACTAAGAAAAGCGAAACAACACACTTTGCAGCTGATGATTTTGTCGTTGATGAATCGTCTGGGTTAGTTATGCTGCTTACAACGGCCCAATATATTCCTGAGGCAACAACGACGACAGCGCCAACTACTGTTGACTTCGCCGAAGTTATTGACAGTCTGTCTACTCTGTCAGGGACTTTATCTGTCGTTGATACATATTCGGAATCAACGTCACACGTCAGTACAATTAACGTAGAAGAAGTAGCCACTGAAATGTCATCTATTATTGATTCAAATATGGCTACTGAAGTTTCAAACACAGAAACAACAATGGGAATATTAATAGCGACGGATTTGATGCCAGACGTAAGTAGCACTGCGTTGCTTGACAACTATGAACTGACTACAGTAAATGGACCAACAGAATCATATGTTGATGAGAATTATCTCATTCAACTAATTCCTCAGGTGATTAAGAAACTTAAAAATGATTTTATTTCTGCCAACGACAAAAAGATTTTAAGTCAACTTTATAGAAATTTGTGGCCTTATCTTGTTGAGGAATCCAAGAGAAAGGAAGACGAACCTATGAATGAGCTATTGGCCAGCTTTCTTGAAAGTGCTGGCTTGCTGGGACAGGAGGGGAACAAAAATTTGAGAGTCAAGAGAGAAAATGATTTTAATTTTTTTCAAGATATTAAAAGATCTGGTGATATGAAGATTTTCAACGATCCGATTGTCATGGAGGATGTATTGAATTCAATAGAAAATTATCGATCAGTAGAATTACCTAATGTCGAAGATTACTTCGATGATAATAGTCATTATTTCTAATATGATGATGACCATGAGGACGAGAATATTCATAAAGTTGATAACGACAATGATCATCAATTCTATGATGATTGCGATGACCATGATGTATTTATCGAAAAGCCATATCTATCAATTTCCAAAGACGACAATAGAATCGATTTATTGGAATCGCTATAAATAACATCTGATTTCGAATGATTACTATGATTACATTTAGTTTAAGAAATATTGAATAGTCAAGTAGAATTAAAATGACTAATGCTAGAATTTTAATAAAATTAAAAATTTATCGAGAATAGTAAATGGTGCGGAAGCTCGACGAAGCACAAATGAGGTCAGAGTCGGAATTTCAAAATTTGCTCACCGATGTTCACTCCGCCCACGAATAATAAGTTTAGCCATCGCTATAAATATAAAAAAAAAAATTTTGCCAAGAGAGAAACAAAAAATCTGAAAATAAAAATTTTCCTAAAATGTCACCGTCAGACCGTGAGAGAAAACTTAAATTCGCGTACAGTGACGCGTAGCCCGATATTCTTTAATGCTCATCTCGAAATAGACGGTTCCTCTTGCTCTTTTTTTTTTATTCACCACATCGCGCTTGGTATTCCTCATTACTTTTTTATTCAGTCTCACCAAGCGCCCATACCTACTGTAAATATTATTATCTGTACGAAACTTTTATTGGATCTTAAGGTTACATAGAAACGACCTCATTGTACCCATATTAGACACAGTCATTGACTAGTATAAGAAAAAACGATTTTCTCACTGTTCATTTATAACGTGTATTAATAGAAAAAAAAAACATTAATCATACCCGTTATCGTACGAAAATATTCCACTTATATACAGTATATAAATAAATGATCAATTTTTCAAATCAGCCATTTATACCGAATCAACCTTAATTCTAACCCCATTTTCAATCGTTCCACAACTCCTCTGCAACATTGTAGACAAAAACATAAACTGGTTAATAAATAAATTACACAGCTGACGCATTTGATGATGACGATCGAATAATTATTCCAGACAGGATATGTCCCGTTTAATAAAACTACTGAACCACGCACGAACCTCCCAAGTGGAAGATCCTCATGTTACAACGTATGTCACCAGGTATATTTGTACAAATGTCTTAAGATTGCACAGATGCTATTACCAACCTTACGCAATTCCTGATATCACTCGAATACTCGTAGTCAAAACGCGAAATTCTTGAACGCACGATAGCATTAATTTCGTTAGATTCCGTGGATAATATTTTTCCTCTTATTTTCAATTAACCCTTGGTACAGTCGTTGAGCTTCGTGTTTTTCTTTTTTTTAATGAATCTTCAAGATAACCCGATAAATTTGTCAACGTGATCGCGCAATAACAGAAATAAACCACAAGCTCTTTTTCTAATGATCCACCTCCCGTTGACTTTCCGTTCGATCCTCCGAGCCAACCGAACGGCGAGCCGGTTCCAAGAGAATTGGGATGACAGTATTTTCGCATAGTTCATCAGGGCGCAGCTCGGCTATTTCGAGAAGGCCGTGCTGCTGGTATTGTGTCTCTAGGCACCAAATACATTTTCAAGGATCCCAGAGCTGATCTACTCATCCAGGAAGAAGGTCCTGTTCCTCCCTGCTGCTCGGTTTGCTTCTTCTGAACTGTACTACTTTTTTTATCAAGGACCATTACGACATCCTTTCTCTCCATGGACACTACAGCTGGTGAAACTGGTTTCCTGCGAATCTTCCCTCCTGCATGTGATCGCCTTCATCTCACCTGTGGAAGGACCCCTTGTGATATATGTATACCTAGTAGACGTAGTAGCACACGTAGTATATATATGTATATATACACATACTAATCACCAGGGACAGACTGCGGGTAGCGTGCAGGATTATACGTGCTGTAGCACAAGAGGAAACGATCGACTTCCTACACGGAAATTGTTGGTTCGTTTTTTTTTCAAGATGATAATATCGAGGTGCCATATCATAACGACTATCACGTTTTACACGTCGAAGACACGTTTTGCTTAATTTTCAATACAATATTGACAGACTAGCAGCTCAAGGAGACGTGTCAAAATATGCGAATTTATCGGTTGGATCGAACACGAAGTACGTACTATGCATGAAGTTTCAGATCCGACAGTCTGATTAGGATGTGTCCCTTTAAATCTAAATATACTAAGATGTCGAGGTTGAATGCCCTAGGATTTCCGGTCCTCAGCGTGCACTTCGCTCTTTTTATTTTCGTGCGAGTACTTACCGTTCCTGTCTTCTCTCTTGTTTTCTTTTTTTTTTTTCGTTCTCATCGCATCTCTCTCTTTCCCTTTCATCCCTGGCTCACCCGAAACCTAATAGCCCTATAGCCTCTAGGACTCTTGAGCGCAGGACTATTTCCTGTGAGTTCACGCCGTTCAAGCCGGATGAGAAACCGCAAATGCAAAACCCGAATGCGGTGGGAAAGACCAGTGGGGGTCAGTGGCGCGATCGAGCAGGGCTGGTGAGCATCGTGTATCATTCAGTATGTCGCGTGTGAAGAGCATTGGTCATACGAGTTGAAATTGCTTAGAATCGAAATCCAGAAAACAAGTCTGGAATCTAAACGGTCGATATTTAACCAACAGGTACTGGGTACGTTTCCTATAGGCTTCTTTCTTTCAGCAACAGCCGGTTAATATTTCGAGGGGGACCCAAGGGGAATCGTAGGACATCGTCGGCCAGCAGCTCATTACCTATGCAACGACGTCGCAACGTTCGAAAACGTAGAGTTGCACTGGCGGGTGCACGTGCACGTGTACCACGGGGTAAATACACGACGACGGCCTGGTAAGGACCGCTCTCGTATGGGGGACAGAGAGACAGCTGTGGGGCAGCTGGCAGCGCGTGCCACGAACCTATGGGGTCTCCTTCGAGCGTCGATGATATCCTATACCCTGTGGCCCGTAACTAGCGCTCCTCGGTTTACTTGCAATTGGAAGTTCTTAGGAAAGTGTACGAATTTATATTAAAATCGTGGAAGAGTAGCTTCGAATCCAATTAAAAGAATCTCATTCTATAAGATATAATTTTTGATATTTTTCTGGAGAATTATTCGAATTTTTGAATTTATGCTTGATTCGGTGTGACCAATATTTCTTTGATTTATGGAAAAGTACATAGATGCCTGTAATTTTTTTTTCTATTCTATTTTTCGACTTTTTTCAATCTGACGTATAGAGAGCGTTTCTGTTATCCCTTTTGAAAAAAGAACAGATAACAAAAGCCCCACTCGTTCTGGTATGATTTTGGGGTGTGCCCGAGGAAGGAGAACATCTGTCGTCGAGTTGAACAATAATTCGAACAGCTGATACCTCGTGCGACCACCTCGGCATCTACTGGGTTCTCTATTGGTTCTTGATCAGCGTCCAAATCATTCGACTGACTCGACGGAGAGTCAGGATACGGTCGAAGTATAGACTGGAGAGAGTCGGAAATCGCAACGTGAAGATTCGCCCTAACGAGCTGACTTAAGAAATGGCACGAAGCCTCAGATTAAGTGGGTGACGATCCACTTTTAGGTCCCCGTCGACGAGTAACTCGTGAAATCAGTTAAGTTATAATTAGGCATTATTTCGAGAGGACCCCTAAGATCTCGCGGTATCTTTCTTTTTATACTTCTTGACTCTTTACACCCGAAGATTCAAGGTGCACCGTACAATACGTAGTATGATTTAATAATGTTCCGAATAATCGAAATTACGCAATCTCTTCTCAAGTGGTACTTGACCTTAGGAGGATCCATAGATATTTTCGACGGTCTAGCTTTTACGCAAGGTCGAGCATCTTTTGAGGCATTTCATACGATTTATTAGGTCGTTTCCATAAAACGTGAATGTACTTGTTATCGTGATGTTCTGGCGTCAATCTTCAAAACTAAATTACCTATCGCAGAAAAGTATCTTGGAGATAAAATATTTTATCAAAATGTATAAAAATACGACCTTAATGAAATTCTTGCAAGTCTCCAAGTAGTTAACCAAAGAGTATTGCCTGTCAACGTTTACTTTCGGTAGAGAACATATGTATATAGTCCATACGCGTGAAATATACTGATAGATACACTGTATTCATAACCGTATTAATCAAACGGCTGACTTTTATTCGTGGATTCGTCCAACTTACCGCATTCTACTCTTGAATATCCAAAACACAAAACTAATTCGAGTAACGTTGAAAGAAAGGAATCAACAGCAGGAAAGTTCCTGTTCCAATTCCGCTGGCAACGTTCGTACCAAACTTCCCTTTTCAATGCAGTTTTCTGCAGTCCCCTTCTAGCAGATCTCGTGGGTAGTGTAAAGTAGCCTATAGCGCGAGAAGCTTTGAACACGGTAGATAGACAGAGAGATATTGCGATTGGTAGAGAGAGGAAGAGAGAGGGTAAAAAATGGCACTACGTAGAATGACGGGGTAGAAGACGCTAGAGAATCAAGGGGAAGCAGCAAGGCAACGGCGCATGCGCAGAAAGCAGCGAACCAGAGCCCAGAGCGGTTGCCTCAAAACTGGAACGACACTCGCACGTGGATCTCCGTCTGTGCCGGATCTGCGCGTAGAAACACGTTCCTGTATTTTCTTCGCAATTTACGTCGCACGTCCCGTTTCGTTTTGTGACGCGAGTGTTGAGACATCTTTTTTGGAATTTTCTCAACGAGCAGTCAGTTTCGGTTTTTGTCCAGCCAGAGATTCTAGATTGTTCCTACGATTACGTAACGTTATTGAGGATTTATCGTGACAATTGTTTTTGTGCTCTGGAACGACAAATTTATTGGTAAATTTAAAACGGTGTTGTTTTATAAGATCGTTTATATTTCTACACGCCATATACGTTTCTTGTGTCTTGGATTATTTGCAACTTCGGGAATATAGCTTTTAGCGACGTTCCTACGAAACAGGTGAGTGTTGTTTTATTCGGTAATCAGTGGGATTTTCGTGTATGGATTATTTATGTGAATTATGTTTTGGATTGGTTTTATATTTGGATTGGTCTTTTTTTTTGGTTTGACTGACGTGAGACTCGTATACGCACCACATTTCTCCTAGATATTCATTCGGAATTGTTTGCTATTTATACTATTAAAAGACTTTTTTTTACATCTCAAGATTTTTAACACCGAATCTTTAAGAAACTTTTAATATTTGTAATGTTTTATACGGCAATCCACAGCAGGCAGTTCATAGAGAACAAATTTTTCGAAGCTTCGTTGAATAAACTTACCATTCTGTTGGTTCGCTACGTTAGACTACTGATTCGATAGGAATCCGAAGAATTTATCTGTAAATTGAAAATGGATGCTTTCGCAGAAGCATGTTTCGTCTAGTTGAAACTTGCTAATCGATCAATCACTCAGCAATCGTCTGTAAGCCAGTACAGTGAAGAAGTACGATCCAAGTTTGCTATATATTAACCGCGATAGAAATGACAAGGTTATGTGGAATGGAAATCTAAAGAATAACGAAATTTGACATAATTAAAAATATTTCCCTTGTGGGATTCAATGAAGTATCAGTGGAAGTCCCGCAACAAAGAGAAGCCGGCGCTACGACGACGGGCACGTGTTCCTTGTGGCCGGTGTTTATTAATAACTCTGCAGTTTAAGCAGCGAGTTTCTTCGGGCACGACTAAACCCTCTAGAAATGCAGTCTCACAGAAATCCATGAAATAATAGAGAAATCATTTAGAGCGTCGAGCGAAGAAGGCGCCTTGACCCGCAAGTTTACAAGATCCCAGTGGTCCATGCCCTCTGCGTTAGCGTTGACTATTTTTCTCGTTCTCTGATTGGCGGTTGGTTGGTGATGGCAATTTGCCATCACGGAAACAGGAGCTTCTCTGGAATAGCAACGGGCTACCAGCAGCGGCAGCAACGAGCAAAAGCCAAGCAACAAGAAGCAGCCGATCCTCATTTTCGGGAAAGTGGTCCTCTTCTCTCCGTCTCCTCACCTCCAGGGTCTCCTCCCTTCTTTTCTTCTCTATCCTCTCTCGCTTTTCGACTCTTCCTTTCTCTTTGCACAGATCTTCTGTCTTCTCTAGCTTGAGAAATCTCGGGCCAAAATAAACACAAGAACTGCCTCGTGGAGATGCTCCTGCGATTTGCTCCATCAACACTTCGCAATTGTGATCATCGACCAATTACCTCTTCTTGCTTAGATTCTTAAACGAGCCTTCTAAAAATTATTAAATTTGAAAAAAATTAATAGACTACCGACTTCCTCCAAATTGGCTAATGCGATTCGTCCAAATCTATTATATGCTGTACCAGAATTGCCAATTGTCGTGAATTTTGTATCATGCGTGTTGCCCGAAATCTAAAGAAAATTTGAATAAACCTAAAAGGGTTGTCGTCCCCTTCGCTAATGAAAAAAAAAGATGTACACGTGCTCAAGTTTCCGGTTGCGTTTCGACCCCTCGATCGGGACGACCCTCAAAGAGAAAGAGGAAACAGTGGGGTGTTGTGGGTGAGCGATTTTTTTTTCCTGAATAACGTTGGTCCCCTGTACTTCCCTTGCGCAAGCACCCTCCCGCAGTCCGACCACCTTTAGCACCAGTGCCATCCGTACGGCCCTATTCTAAGTTTCCAGAAGCCGTCGTTGTCGCGTCGTGCCGCCATGGCGTCGGTACGTTGCATTCAGACTGGAAATCCAGCCGGACTCTTTATTCTGTAAAGCACAGTACATACTGCCAACTAGCGAGAGTACAGCAGCGCGCATACAATATGATTATACAGTGTGCACCGGTTCTGCAGCTGCCGTTTGGGGATTGAGCTGGAACGAAGCTCTAGAGAGGGTTTATGCCGGAGGGTGGAGGGAACGAGAGAGAGGACCCATTGGGCCTTACGGTCCCCTCTATACATCCATCGCCACTGGCGCACAATGAAAACGGGCCCTTTGCCTAGGTATCGAGCAACGGTACCTTTTCTTTCACTCGTTCGAATACATTTGTGTCTCGCTAAAAGCGTCACCCCCTGTACCTGGCCCCGCAGGAGTTGCAGCAAGTTTTTGGGCCCCAAGGCCCCGTACGAGCTTACTGCGAGAACCTGAATAGAGATCATAGGCTGCTACAGCCTTTACGGTTTTTTCTTCTTCTTCGGATAGTCTTGAGCTTCACTAGATTTATTATCTAGTTCTTTTTTCTCTGCCCCCTGTACTTTTGTTCCTTCTGACTCGTGACGTGTGGAATGGCAGCTGCTCGGTGGATCCGAGAGACTTTGATCGTTAAGATATTTGATCTATGGTTGGGGAAACGGAAACAAAGTTCAGGACTGGTAAGACTGGTACGTGGGTAACGACATAGAACGTGGCTGATAATTTTAATTATTAAAGAGATTTGAGAAAAATTTTTTTTACGCTGCGATGAAGAGTAATGTTTGATCTGCCATGGTTATTCAGTTGATGACTAGTTGTATGGTCGTTAAATCGATGACAATTAACTTATTTATCTTTATTTTGGTTCCTTTACGTTAGATCGTCAATTTCGAGTAACGTTGATTCTCAATGAATTCCATTAGGTCTATATGCCCCCTCCCGATGATGAAAAGCTCGTTACTCTTTTTCCAGTAGCTTAGCTCGCAGCGGCTGGTCAGTTATTTTTTCGAACAGCCAAGTTTGTTTGGCTTTCGTTTCTATTACCTTGAGAAAGAAAAAATATTGTACGTACGATAACGTTGTCGAGCCCTGGGTGGCGTTCTCGAAAAGGTCGTGAGGCATAATTGATAGCATTCGTATCATTAAGAGGTCCGGTAAATTCGCCCAGAGTTTATCAATCGAAGTAATGTTTTAGTAAAGAACCGGCAGCTGTTGAAATGTTTGATCAAAATTGAATAATCAATTTATTAAAAATTGGCATCGATCCTGTTTTCCTGTTACAGAAAGCATTCCACTTCTAAATGCTCCAGAGTCTGTGATATATAAAGTAACACTTAAGCGTAACGAAAAAAAAGGCGGAAGCAACAGACGCGTAGCGGCAATTTTTTTTTTACGTCGTGTCACTCAAGTCATCCAAAATTTGGAATATGCTGATGCCAGGAGCGGCAGGTTTGGGCGCTGTCGGTACGGTGGGGGCCGTCGGGGCGCCAGGACCGGACGAGCTGGTCTCGGGTCTGGGCGCCTTGGCGGGTGCCACTCCACAGCAGAAGGATACCACCTGGACAAAACTCTTCGTCGGTGGACTGCCTTATCACACGACTGATAAGAGTCTCAGGGAACACTTCAACGTATACGGGGACATCGAGGAGGCGGTTGTCATCACTGACAGACAGACCGGAAAGAGCAGAGGTTATGGATTCGTGAGTAAAAATAATTTTTATAAAATTTTCAATAATTAATAATTTTTCATAATTTTGTCATTTCTAAAACTTCACGAAAAATGCGTTAAGAGATCCTGTTTTGTTTTCTCATTAAAACGTTATCCCATTTGTTTCTTATACTTCGTGACTCTATTGTAACTATCAACAACGTGTATAACCGGTCCTCCTGATAAAACATCGTTTATCCTGATAACAGTAATCGGTGCTTAAACACGACTTCATATCCGGAAGGCACGTTTCGACTTTCCGTTCGCGATAGGCAATCCTTGCCCTTTTGTGTGTTCTGGATCACACACATGCCTGATACTGGCACCGGTCTAAGAACTAGTACAAGTATAGCCAGAATATTTATCATTGCCAGTATCCATATAGAATTTCTCTACGAATTATACAAAGTGATTGAATTATCGAGGCGTCCAGTCAGTTAGTCAATACTAATCGCGAATCGATGCAGTTAGCGAGAGGAGTGCGCCTTGGGCGACTTCCTTTGAATAATTTATACAGAAATCGATCAGATCGATTTTGCACGCAGGTAATCATGGGAGACAGACCGGCCGCGGAGAGGGCATGCAAAGACCCGAATCCCATCATCGACGGTCGTAAGGCTAACGTTAACCTGGCGATTCTTGGCGCAAAACCCAGGGGCAATCTGCAAGCGAGTAAGTCACCAACAATTATCTATTCGATATATTAATTATTGCATAA
>JARPRH010000329.1:67953-82446 GCA_031763665.1 Calameuta haemorrhoidalis
GCCACAACCACATCCACGAGCACGCTTGTTCAGTGCAATAAAACCGCATCTCCAGTTCTGGTTATCCAGTTAGGTTGCCCGATCTTCGATCGCGAAATTCGACCCTCTACCTGGACCGTGAAGAAACCAAATGCCGATCCTAAATAGCCCGCTAATTTGCCAAGAAGCCAATTTCCCTGTAAATTTTTGAGAAAAATTACAACGAAAAAAAATCTAACTTTTCGTAAAGTACCGTTAACCCTCGATTTTGTCGAAGATCAAGTATTTTGACGTGTGTCAAAAATCTAATTAGCAAAATTATCTATAGTGGATTAATAAAAAAATCTACACACGTCTAAGGCATTTCGATAAAAGTAGAGATACGTGGTAACTCTGTATTTCCAAATATTCTAAACTCGATATACGTCCTTATTCCACCCGGGACTTAGTGCGGAGCTGGTACACGTTTACGCACACGCAACTGGCTGTTACGCATATGTGATACGTGGAGTACAGGCACGCATGGTCACGGTATTTGACCACCCCAGTGGCTGGAATGATTGTAATCCATCTATCCGGCCCGAAGCCGATACATCAAACGTATTCGGCTTCGCGGATTCCATTTCATTTCGATTCGTTTCGCCTTGGAAAATTTACCGTGTCTTTTTAAAGAAGGAGTCTCATTACGTGGGACAATCCTGCGGAGACGAAGGACTTTGAAGGAAACAAGATATGGGTAAAGGGATCCTCCTGTCGGTTCCTAACTCGATTCTGATCCGAGGATCATCCTACGGCAACTGTCTGCCGACTGTCGCTCAATTGGCTTCAGACTTGGGCATAGATATTTTCAAAATTCTTTGGATGGAATAATCGTATTAGAAATTCAACGATGAGCAATTTTACGAAAAAATACATCGATAGACAAAAAATTTTCCACAAATTATTTCAATCCCGAGACAAGTCCTCGATGATTGACTTTTATTTTTTGGGGCTCTTAATGTATTCGTTTTACGCTTGTATACATATGTGCATATAGGAAAGACGACAAGATTGATTCTCGGCAGCGACGGCGACGTTTGACGTGCAATACGAGGAAAAGGACCTTCGTTCAATTGCCAAATATTAAAGTCGATCGAGGACTCACATGTGTATTGTGTTACATAAGTCAGTTACGGGCACGGCATACATTTTTTTGAATCAATTGATCGAACGTGGCCCGATCGTTTGGATGATCGTTGAGAATCGGTAGAGACACACGCGCATGAGAACTGTGCCTGAGATATAAATAAGTGTCAATCAGACTATCATTGTCATCGCGTTAATTTTCAAAGTCTAACGTAACCTGTCAAATGTCAAGATAAAAAATTAATCTATTTTCTTTGGCTTTCCTGATTCGTGAGAACCTGCGGAATTCACGTGGTGACGCTGATGGGAATGATGGTGGTGGTGGTCGTGGTGGTGGTATCAGTTGGGCCGTTAGCTGGATAAGCCGCTAACCCCATCCACCTGTTGCCCCTTCTTACGTCCTCTAGGTCGAGGCTTCTCTCGTGCTTCTCGCACTCTGCTAAAATGGCTTCTGATCAGCCTTTTCTAACCTACTCGAGTCTTTCGCTGCTTCTCTGCTTCTGCCTTCTTTCCTTCCCTGGACCATATAGTATATACCGTATACCTACTACCAGACTCTTCTGACTCTTTGCTTTTCATTTTTAAGTCTCTCTCTCTCTCTCTCTTTCTCTCTCTCTCTCTCTCTCTCTCGCTCTCTCTCTCTTCTCCCCCTCTTTCTCTCTCTCCATCCTTCTTCCTCGTACTCGCAAGCAACAGTGGGTCTTCAGCGGTCTGACGTGTTTTTTGCGAGTGCATACCTTCGAGTAGCTCCCGAAACAGTAGCTCGTACTCCGGTACAGTCCTGGCAAGTGAAAAAATGGCCAGCTATATCGAAGACACTCGATTTCATCGTTAGAATCTCCGAATCACCCGGTACATGCTGGATAGTGTGCCTTCGTTTAATTCGAATGTCGACAGCTTCCCAGCTATTTACCGAACACACAAGAATTATTTATGATTCTTTACGCGGAGTTTGAAACGTCAGATTTTACACTTGGTCCCGTTTCTTAAAAATATCGTAGAGGGAATTGTTTGAAGTAAAATTATAAAACACCAAAAAGTAGAGAGTGTCGCAACGAATGATAAGGGATTTCAGATCTAAATGAATTTTACGCAATACCCTAATTCCCGATAAGCAGCATCCACCGCGCCGTTCTAGTTTGAATCTCGAAATCTCTCGTACGGTGCATTCGCACTTCGGGAGACGTGGATTGTCGCATTCTGGGCCCAGTTGACCCTAGTTGACACCGAGGACGGCTTAGCCGTTAGTGTTAAGTTCACTCATACATAAATCTAAGTCCGCACTTATGACTTAGCAGGCCGGCCTCTGAATTGAGCACGTGCTCAGATTTCATCGGTTTGTCCGTCGCCGACGACGACGCCGCCGAGGACGACGTCTACGTCGCTGCCGACATCTACTAGTTCGCATTAGATCATCCAGCTGGCTCATTTTGACGACTACGAGTATTTCCGTAGTAATAATGTCCCGTTAACGAAAATTCTTCTTTCTTCCGTCGCCATAGCGACCAATCATCGCGCACAGGCGTAGCTGTGCTTTATTTTTTTTCCACAGACAATATATAAGCCTCGTTAATTAGAATGAAGAATTTTGAAAAATTTCGCATGAATAACAGAGGCAGCATAATTTCTGCAAATATTAGACGTTCGAGATATGTTAGTGTTGCCGAAATGCGTCGATTTACACAGAAGATCTGGATGACGCAATCAGTTCTCCCTCAGGTTATTATTTTCACGTGAGTAAAACGCGAGGCCATTTTGACACCTCGTTTCGCGATAAGATATTCTCCAAATCGCAAGACAGATTTCACCCGTTCGCTTTGCTATCATTTTTTTGGGATTTGCGTAATAATGCACACGGCGATTTCTGCTGCGGCGAGGCTGCTCCAATAACGATTCACGATCGTTAACGATGCTTGTCGAGGTTTCGGAGCTACTGTGGCTTTGAACTCGCACTGACGCGGTGTGATTGATCAGTGAGAATCAAACGCGATTACCTAATGCATACAGAGATTCGCCAATGTTTTCAATGTTATTTGGTTGTTTGTTTCAGAGCCAAGCTTTGGCCTTAACATACAAGGCGTCGCCACCTCCAAGGCCCAGCAGCGTTTCCTCCCCGCCAAAAAGTCCACAGTCTCATCAGTCTCATCAATCCCATCAATCCCATCAGTCCCAATCGCAAAACACTCCCCAGCCCTCGGTCGTTCATCCCCATCAGTCCCAGACACCCCTAAGTGCTCCGCAGGCACCGATCTCCGCACACAATCAGCATTCCAAGCAGGAGATCGCATTCAGTCCCAAACAGGAGGGTTTTGACCTCAGTAAAACAGCCACCGGTACAGGTAAGATGTCTGCTAAATCATCTACTATACAGCACATTGGGAATCATCTTGAGGATTATCTTGATCTTGAAAAAAGAAAAAGGAAAGGTATACCCACATGAGGCGATTCACGAGACATGTGTTGAGAACGACCTTTAGCGAATTAAGTAACTTTGAACTGAACAGAAATACTGACGCGGTTGTCAAAAGGAATTTATGTCGTTTAGTTGTGAGTTCTGTAGGATTATTTGTAAGGCTACGTCCACAACTTTATACCTGACCGATTGTATAACATGTGTACAGTGTATGCCTGACTTTCCGTAGCTGCTGTATTTTCCTTCAATGCCTGGATATCCTAATGGAAGTGATATTTTTCAAAAGTAAATCACTGCTTTCTCTCTCTCTCACTAACAGCTGAGCAAATGGAACCCAGTCCTTTGTAACTTGTCCGGAAAAAAAAACCTGTGAAATTTTCATCTCTTAAGAAACTTCGTACATATTTGTCCTTCGTGACGGTTTGCGAGTCGCGGATGAGAATCCTTAAATCCATAAAATCCTTTTTAAATCTCCTGGCTCCGATCCTTGCGACAAGATCACAAGGATCCTTACTCTCCTCTCATTTGTCTCCCTGTCCCTTATTCTCTTGGATATCTGGTCTATCCAGCACGCACTCCTGCGCCCTTAGCAACCCTTCGAAATCTGGAGGGTCCCGCCCGACCAATACATTACACGCAGATTTATAAGTCCTAAACCGGTAAATGTACATGCAGGAGCATCCACAATACCAGAAGGACTGACACAAGTCCTTTGATACGTGAGTTACGTTAGGGTTTGGATCCTGTCGTCATTTGCCTTCGTACTGGCAAAACTCGCGTGCGTGTCCTGGAGGGGAGAGAGAGAGAGAGGGCGACAGCCAAGATAGGGGAGGATATTGTGACCCTTACGAAGTAATCCGGATTAAATCGGAATCCCTGGATACGCGGCTATGCGGCCAGGCGACCTGAGAACATCCACTGGGTCCTTCGACCTACCATTCAACTCGTTACAATGTTTAACTGCTCGCCAATGTATTTGGATAGTTGCGAAAATATGGGATGGATATAAAAGGTACCCTTATTAATGTAGCGATTAAATCCCATAGATCCCTAAGCTAGGATCTCTCTGTCTCTAATTGGTTATATAGTGCAGAAACGATTACAGGCACCGAGTCCTAAAATGATCGAGACCAGCTGGTTTAATATTTCTTCTTCTACCGCTTGATTTATCGACCGAATAAAAATCCCATGAATTTAAGAGAAGATCAAAATACGACTTTTTCAATCGTGCAAATAAGTCCCTGTTCCAGTCTTCTTTCAGTAATATTCGGGACACCGTGTATCTGTACTAGCTTTCAAGTTGACCGCATAGCCAGCCAAAGGCAAAATCGATATCATAACTCGCGAGTGGCAATGCCCGTTCCATATTGCCTAGAGAAGTCACGGAACGGAATTGCAGCATCCTTAACAAAGAGATCGCATATGGGAATTTAAGACGGGATGAAATTCCAAGAATATCTTTAGCTTCGCTGTGATCGCACAGAGTGCCTCGAACTAAAGGACAATTAATGCCGAGTATAATCCAGATAAATGACTGATACGTGATACCAATCTAAAATGGTCACACTCCTCCTCGACTCTACGAATTTGTCCAACAGCATCGTACAAAGATCTCAGATGAATTCTTCACTCGAAAGACACCCCGTAGCTTCTGAATGTACGTGTGGCTCCTGAATTGGAAAGGGAATACGCGGGAGCCCTGCGGGGGGTTCGGGGGGCTCGTGGAGGGTTGAGGGTTAGGGGGTTAGGATTATCTGGGTTGTGTGCGTTGGATTTCGGATTTGGATGGCGCACGGCTTGCCTTCGTTCCTGCGCACACACGACCAATAATCCCGGATTAATCCGTGGCGCATACACAGCATGGATACACATAAACGCACCAATATATTCATGGCTCCTCGGTCAAAACCCCATACAGCGACACGTTATAATACGTGCATGGACGATACTTACACAATGTGTGTGTAACATTGGGTATGGTGGCAGGACGAGGCCGCCGCTAAAGGATTTGGCTACTCCGCGCTCCACCAACACATCGCCGCGTCCTGGAAAGATAATCCCACGAATACAGAGCCCGGATAATCCTCGTACTGCCCTCCATGCGTCGGCGTCGCCGTCTACGTGTGGGACGCCATGCGCCCACGCACATGTACACACTTACCTTATACTCTCTGTGGAATACTGTAATGCTGGATACTCGCTCTCCTGCACTCTTCTCTCTCTCTCGCTCTCTCTCTTTCTCTATCTCTCTCATTCTCTCTATACGACTAACACCAACGTCAGCATTGCCATTGGTGTACCAGCTACAAAGAGGGGGTATGGCAGAGCACACAAGGTTTAGAGGCTAAGCGGCTCATCCTGGGAAGCTTTGCATCTCACCCCGATACCTCGATACTCACCCTCGCTATTCCTACGATCGATATTAAAAACATCGACTTTGGCTTCTCGATCGATTTAGGTTTGGATCAGGGATCGATGGAGATTCGATGTTTTTGAGATCAATAAATATCTCGTGAATCCAATTAGATTGGGTTGAGAAGAATTTTTTTTTAGAATATGAGTTAGGTTTGCATTTTAGAAAATTTTCCTTGCTTTTTTTTAATTGGGCAATTTTTTATTTTAATTCTGGTCTCTTCGGGGAAAAAGGAAATGTAGACAGGACGATCTTCCGTTTCTTAGTATCCTGGTGCGAATCCTTTGCGGACGTATAAGAAGTCAAGTTAGGAATTGCTCGAGTGCCTATATACCCGTAGTCCTGAGATTAAGCCGAAATCTTTCTGGGGATTCTCGGGAGTTTTACGTGCCAGGATAACAGGAGGAGGACGAAGGTCCTGGTCTGAATATCTACAGACGCCTGGAATTCCCGGCTTGGCTTAGGAAGGACACATTTTTGTTGGCTTTCTAGCAAGCCTGTTGCATTTCTGGGTAAAGCACTTAACCTGCCGTTAAAACGACACAGGACTTTTCAAGGATTTCTTAATAACCATATATACATGCATTCAGAAGTAACCCGATCGCATCGATCCCTTCCCTTATCCCTAGATAAGGCTTGGGATAAAGAACGGATGGTGGAATCAGGCTCGCAGGACCAGGAGAAGGCGCCAGGATACGTCCCACAGGATATAACGGCCTGGTCTCCCCGGATTTTCAGACTTCTACGCTTTGAGCGGTTATTATCCTGTCCGTCCCACTGCCTTAGCCACGCATCCTACGATCCTGGTTTTCAAGGGTCAAACCCTACCCTTTTTTACCTTTGTCATGGGCTTTTTTTATGGAAAAAGAAATACCAAGACACATTTTTTCCAACTTTATCTTTCTCACCAGGGTTACCCAAGTACTTTGCTCGACTTGGCAAAGCACTCGCCAGTATCCTTTGATCCTCCTGTGACTTGTTCCTTGAAAAATCCTTAATATCCTTTTTAGGGGTCGACACACCCACGTGTACCAACTAGACCGTCTACAATCTTGCCAGCCAGGTCGAGGCGACCCTCGAGCGCAGACGGCGGGTATATTTGCAGCAAGGGTGGTACGAGGGTGACAACGGTACACAAGGGTAGAAGGGGCTAGCGCATTGATAGCTGATAATTTGTAGGCCTACCAGACGTCTCCTCTACCAGGAGAACAGCTCCTGCAGGAGGAGCGTGCCGAGCTCCCTGCTTGTCTTTAGTATTCAGAGATATGCAAATGAGGTCCTTTGTTTGATACCTGCTGGCTTATTTTTGCGGCAAGGATAGCAGAAGGTAGACGAAGCTTCGAGTTGGACCCTCGAAACGCCTGATGACCCAAATAAGGGCTTTAGTAGGACCCCAGGCACCAGGAGAATAGAAGGCAGCCTGATCCTTACGCATCCCTTACGCACTTAACGCGATCCCCAAGGACTCTACGCGTCTGGAACTCTTACGGAGGGCCTATGATATCCTGCTAGTTGTTTACGCATGTGGATTGTAAAAAAAATTTTGTCGCGGTGCCAGACGCCCGAAAATGTCCTGTCATCAGAATCAGATGTAGAAGAGGAAAATGAACACGGGGAAATTGATAGTTGACCGGTCCGTTTAGGGACTCGAAATTATTTTGAAAATGTAATACGGTGCTAAGTGCACGTTGTATTTTGAAAATTTTTAACCCAGGACTGTATTCAGTCACGCTTTACATTTGAAATTTTCATTTTGACTTTAGCCTCATGCTTTCCTAGTCCTACAGTAAACAAGTTTTAGCCTCTACAATGAAATTCCTGACGGTATAGAATATTTGTACATACATATAAGGATTATAGAGAAATATGAATAACAAAGAATAAATGTTTCTTTTACATAAGAAATTTTCATGAAAAATGAGAAGTCATTCCTTGGAATAGAGTCAACAATTCCTGCGGCTCCTATGGCCAGTTTCTCCGAGGGGATGAAAATACGTATAATTCGTATGTTCTCCTAGTGACGCGGTAAACAACCCTCTGTCTGGCAGAGTGGTTGAGCGTGACGGGGTAGGATAGGTTAGGGTAGCGCAGGACACGCAATGGTATTCGTGCCGATGGTAGAAAGTTTCACGCTGTGGCAAGTAGACGGTAGCGTAATGACGCCAGGGGGGGAGAGAGGGGAGGATGATAAGTAAAGTGGCGACTTCAACACCCTTGCGATAGAATCAACCCTTAGGGTTCCAGCGGGCGAGAATACTAGCGACCCGAGGACGTGCCTCCTTGCTAATTCTGTTCTCCTGGGACGGAGAGGTCACACGGTAGCCTTACCCACATTCCCATGGGGTGTCTCCTCGTACCACCCAGTCGGTTTACCTGAACTACAGAAACTAAGCTTAATCCATTCGCATGTTGAGAAGTGAATCTTTTTTGAAGACGGACTATTCCTCCTCGTGAGACCCCCCGAGCGACTTAGAGGGGATATATACGAGTGGAACTATCAGGCTAGCAGAAGGCCCCAGGACCTCGAGATCCTCGATGCCTTCCTGGAAAGGACACGTGAAAACTTTAAGTCGCGACGCGCCATGGGATCCTGTTAGGAAAAACCCTTTTAAATCCGCCTGAATCCAACTGACCGGCCACTTCCGGATAGGCGATTAATTCGAACACCCTGAGACTATCTTAACTCGACTCTCGGTTTTCCGGTGGTGCATCCTGGTTTCCGGTTAAACTGGTCAACGAGGTTTCCCTGGTTTTCATAAAAATTGAATGCGAAGCGTGAGCGCCGTCGAGTGTCCTCGATGCTCCTCGTAATTCTGAAAAGTTATTTCTCCCATCGCAACTCTCTCGGTTCTCTAGTGCCGGCAGCAGGCCAGGGCCGTAGCAATGAGAAAATTGTTAAAATTTGTCTGTGCGATTCGTAGATGAGTTTAAATTAAATTTTTCGAAGCAAAGAAAACTACTGGCTACTTAGTGGCAATAATAACAGACACTGCAGGATCGATAAGGCTAGCGTAGAATGATGCGCGAAAGAAACTCCAACGCGGGTTATATGCTCCTGGTAATAAAACCCCCTAACTCTGCCGAAATCCAGGATCGCAGGGACGCCGTGTCCTGGCGAGGGATACGCGTGAACGATGCGGAGTCCTTGGCAGGACTCGCAGATACTCGAGAACCTATATGATCCTGGTAGCGAAAGCCCCTCGAACTCAACCAAAATCCCAGAGCGGATAGTCCTGCCGGACTCAGGGGAGCCCAGTTTCGACTCCTTTTATGCTTTCCTGCTGACTTAAGGATTCGCTTATCCTTAGAAGCTCGCCAAAGAGTCCTGATACTCCTGCCGTTATCCTTCGAATCTGCCTAAACCCACGGGCCACGTGCGTCCAGGACCTCTTCGACGTCTTCTGAAGTAAAAAAATCCAAGAAAATTGCGTCAGCAGCGAACGCAACAAGGCGCACTTCCATGCGAACTGCAATATTTATGGAATACGAAGGCGACAGGACTCACGTGTAAGGACCTTCCACGTGCGTCCTCATACGATCGTGCATGCCAAGTTTATATCGTGTTGCGTATAAGAATCACGACCTTAACTCAATCCCTAATCCTCAAAGCGGTTTCCACGACGGCTACAGAAATAATCCGAGATTAAAATATAAAAAAAAGGGGGGAATGCGTGTACGGTAAAAATAAAAAAGAAGACAAAAAAAAAGGAGGAACTCGATCTTAATACCTAAAGCCCGCTGGCTTAAATCTCTATCTTCCTGCTTAGCCGAGGTCTTAAAAATTTTCCGGGACCGAGGTTAAAATTCATAATTTACGATCTTGCCAGTAATCCACGGCGGAGGGTTGATGCAGTCAAAGGGGGAGGATGAATGAGCGAGAGAGAAAGAAAGATAGATAGATAGAGAGAGATAGAGAGAGAGAGAGAGGGAGAATGCACGACCAGAAACAAAGAGGGGAGGGCGCTGCGTCCTCGAAGGATGAAAAAATTATATAAAAAAGACTTATCCCTTGATCCTGGATTTATTTAACTATAGCTCGGGACGGGCTTATCCCAGGGGAGGCTTTAGCCATGACGGGAGCCCCGAGTATTGATTTTAGCTCAAGGATTAAACTATAGTTCCGGCCATTATGTTTCTCTCATCCTGCTCGCCCGATCGAACTCCACCGTCCTAACCCAGCGTTTTTAGACTCGCGGCATCCGCATTCGTCACCTGCGATTCCCACAGATCCGCCTAATGCCCGAAGGAGAGAATTATCGTTTTTACTAGGACTTTTATTTCGCGTCGCGTTATACGAGAATATCACGTTTGAAGCAACGCGTATCCATGGATACGAAATCCCAAAGCCAGTAGCCTGATTATAGCTAGTCGGGGGGGGGGGGGGGAAGGGGTTGATAAAAAAATGTCTTATTCACATACATGACTACGCATTGACTTTCAAGCAACAGTTATCTCTACGGGTCAACGAGTGCGCGCCGTTTAATCTTCAGCTGCACGCCCAACGAAGAAGAAGAAGAAGACGAAGAGGAAGAAGAGGCTGCACTAGGGGCCGAAGAAGAATAAAAACAATAAGAGGAAAAAGGGTCTCCCGGTTATCTTTATCTGCGGTCTTCCGAGCGTTCGAGCTGGTTAGTACGTGTGACTTAATACGCAAGATTCCCGAAGAGAGCACCGAGTCGCTACATAGAGACGCGACCGTCGCTCTTTGCGAACCCCCATAGTTGCCTCTTGCCGTCCGCTGTTGCTCGTTGTTGTTCCCGTCGTCTTTCCTGCACCGGCTATGCTACCGCTGACAAGGCAGCCACTGTGCGCCTTCGCTCTTGAATCTCCTGAAACAGATACCAGCGATCCTCTCTACCTCCAAGGCACAGTCTTCGATACTCGAGCCGAACGGTCAGGACCGGCGAGCGATCAAAAAGATCCCGAGGATCCCGAGGAACGTGGCGATCGGCTCGACGCGGCGCGAACGACCAAGTGCGTCCCTGGGAGCGTCAGCCGCGTAAATCGTATTAGGGATTATTGCACGATCAAAAATATCCCCAGGGGATTATCCCCCAAAGGTGGTACCCGTGTGTGCGTGGGCATTAGCTTCGACGCTGTGTGCCTTTGCCGTTCTATTCCGTCCGTGTGTCTATACAACGATGAAATATATGTGTGCGAGACACACGTGTGCACGTGTGTATACCTGCATATACATATATATACACGAGAGCGATGCACGCACGTATTAAATTCTCCGTGTGCGAATCCACGCCTCTGACGCAGCCTCTGCTTTCAATTTATCTTTCGCTATTTTTTTTCTTTTTAACTTTTTTCCATCTTTTTTTCTCGCAGGAGCGTAAACCTTTGCGTGGCCTACGGAGTGAATCGCGGAGCGATAATGCGTTTGGGAGTAATTGAGATTTCGTTAGGGCGATTTTCATGATTGACTTTGAGGTTCTGGCAAATGAGGATTTTCATTGACGCTAATGACTTCAATCGGTTTTAAAGAAAAATCTTTCTCGACAGCTCACGTCTCTCTATGGCTTCGACGAGAAGAATCGCTCTGGATTCTTAAAAGTTTGAGCATTTTTTTTTTAATTATTAATATAGCAACGGGAGAAGCCACCAAGTGTTCCTCTATTGTGCATACATAATGCCCGCCCACTGGCTTAATGTTCTAAGACTCTTAAATATAAATATAAGGCCGCTTTAAGTCCCGTCTTTATGTAATACGGCCGCTCGGTATCGTTCGCAAAGACGGTATGTATTTTTAATAGGATTTGTTAACTGCCCTCTGTGCTGGCTTTCATGTAGCGTATATATATATATAAGCCACCCTGTATAATACAGACGGGTACCTGCCTACGTCTCTTTAAGAGTGAATCCTTTATTGTCTTCATTACTTTCATAAGATTTCTCTCGGTAACTTTTGTTTCGCATCGTTAATCCTTGCCAAGAGCTAAGGACTCATTTGTTTTTCTTGTACGTAGCAATTTGATCGATTATATTAAATAATATTAAATATAGAGAAAAATTTGTCACTGATCTACAATGTGTATATATGTATACACACGTAGGTACTAGCGAAAAATAAACCATGGAAGTACCTCACGAAGTGCCTTGTCCACACGTACGATATGCCATCTCATTCTGCCATTTCGAAAGACTGACAATCCCATATTCTTTCTTATGCAAAATCTCGAGCCGTGTAGCGTGTTAAGGGATTAAAAGTCTGCTCTAGGGTCAGCCGAAGGCTTAAAGCCTAACAAGATTAGCTTAAGACGTCGGCTCCGCATACCCCAAGGATTATATATTATGTATTCACCTGATATATTCAAAGATCTAGTCCATCGGCGACGACTTCGTACGCTGCCGACTTACTTGTTCGCTTACTTACTTACTTCCAGCGTACTCCTATACTTGCCCATTTGCTCACTTACGTGTCCGGCGTACAACGGCAGTCGCGAGCCAGTACGCTAATACGTTCCACATGTATGTATATCCTATCGGCCTGACGTATTATGCAAAGGCTTGACCCCAAGGCGCAACCTGGTACAATGCACTGTACGATGCATTTCTTTTTTTTTCATTTTGTACTGCCCGAGTTTCCCTCGAAAGAAAAGAGAAAAAAGAAAGGAGGAGAGGAAGGCTACAGGGTGATCTTTTAATCTTGCGCGGTGCATGGGTGTGGGATATAATTGATAATATATCAGAATAACAAGGACAAGTCGATGTAACGCCAGTACCGAAGTGAACGTGGCTTAAGGCTTTAGCTGCGGTTAACGCAATCGGAGATATGCAACTCGTAGCGCTTTTTACGATATAAGAAGAAGAAGAAGAAGCGACGTCTATAAGGGGGAGTCTTATCTCCCGGCTTCCTCACTATTTCGAGTCGAGATACAAGCTTCACGGTTTTAATGTCTTTTCTCGTGTTTTGATTAAGAGGCAAGTACCTAAAGGCCTCGTGGGGAGGAACGTGGAACGTGGAACGGGCTCCGTCATAGGAACCCACGAGATACGGACTTCTTGCTTTGAGTAATTGTACCAGCTTACGGCTGTCAGATTGTCAAAAGCTACACAGTGGCGATGCTAGAAGCGCAGCTCCTACCTATTACGGCTCCTTTACAAAACATTTAGATAGGATTTATCCAGCGGTATCTTCTCTCTTCGACCTTTTCATTAATCTCTTCCGCTTTGGCTTTCTCTTCTTATCCTTGGACGCTAGTTGGCTCCTCGTTCGGATTAAGGGTACATTTAATCCCAGACCCAGTCAGGTCATCGTGCGGAATTCCTTTATTTCGCTTGATCCACCCTTTGCTCCGATAAGGACCCCAAGGACCGTCAACTCGCGAGGGTGACGTGAGAGGGTCCTGCCGATGGCAAAGGACAGACGGATAGACGGATGGATGAAGCCGGTTGGCAGGATGGAATTTTGCGAGAAATCGCAACGGCGCCCCGAGGAAGGGTGGTATGAGTAAGTGGTGGTTTTGGCAAGGGGATGCTCTGATGCGATTTCACGCTGGATTTGCCTAAGATCTCCGCTAAGGAGCCCTTTAACCCTGCCCTTTCACCCGCCGTCATCCCACTCCCGAAGGATCCGCTCGTCGTGACTGTTCTACCGATTCCGGAACAACCCCTAAAGATTACGCGTCTTAACGCTAGAGTTGCCAAAATCTTTGAAATATAAAATTTAAAAAAAACAACTAAAAAAGGAAACAAACCTTTCGATAACAGCGAAATGTAACCCCCGCGCTCCTAATCGTCCCAGGAGCGAATCGCGGTTATAAGTGCCCCGTGCAAAAACTCAAAGTGCAGAATCCTCAATAGATTCAAGGATCTGCGGCCGGATAACGCGAAGAACAGCCGCGCTCCATTATCATTGTAGTTCGGGTTCGAGTGCCGGTTCCGGCCTAAGCCGCGTAAGCAGAATAACTAAGTCCGGCGTATTCCTCAACGTCCAAGGGTCAGCGTCGTTGGTAAAACCGGGGGATTACGCGTGTCCGTGTGTAAGTGTTAACTCAGAGTCGCGCGCGTCTCTCGGTTCTCCGAGTTCATCTGAGTTCTCACTAGTTCTACGTCTATCTAAATCTAGGACGTAGCGGAGTTAGGGGTGCGTCGCGACGCGCCTGGTTACGTCTTGAGATACCTGTGTTGGTTTCTCTCTACGTGTATGCAAACCCTTACGGCTTAAGCTAAGGCTAAGGCCGAGGCTGAGGTTCCCCCTCAGGATTACTACGTCATCCTACAGGACCTCTCTGGTCGCCGGAAGGTTCAGCTCTCTTGCTTCCAAGGATTTCACCCACCCACCACCCCCCAGTACATCTGCCACTAAATCAGGTTGTCACGCAACCACTATTTCCTTCCTTTCTACCAACTCTTAAAAAAAAAAAAAATCATCCTCGATCAGTCACGACCACGTCGCTACCCCGATGGGGGGTCCGGAGGCCCTACCAATTTCGCAGTGCCATGCGAGTCCGTAATAAGGCGACTAACAATTCTCGTGGTTTTATCCATCCTGGCAAAACTGTCAGCGGGCTAAATCACCTTTCGATGAGTTACCGCCTTACAATAACTCGTTACC